>JAVQMG010000133.1:21170000-21770000 GCA_032878915.1 Castanopsis chinensis | reverse complement strand
TTGGGGCAAGGTGTGATTGGTCAAAAGTGAAGAAGATTGAATTGATTAAGAATGTTAAAAATTATATAATCAAGGCTGTTGGATATGCTATTCAAGATTTAATTGAAGTTAAATATAACGGTGGCTCCATAAACTACAATTCCAAGATTTAATTGATTTATTCAAAACCATATTGTTTTAGGGTAATGTGACATTTAAAGGTTGCCTCATTCATGAATAGGGGCGGAAGGGTCTTTTTGCAAACACTATGCAATGTTAGGGGAGTAAATCCAAAATATTTAAACTTTAAAGATAAAATTCAAATTTCATGAATTTGAGATTGTAAATTTTTTTTGATAAATGAATTTAAGAGTGTAAATTGCAATTTAGCCTAGCCAAATTGACAAATCAACTTAAGAGTGTAACTTTTTATTTAGTTTGACTAAGGGCCTGTTTGGATAAGCTGTTTGAAAATGAGCGTTTGAAAAAATAGCGTTTTTAAAATGTGTGTTTGGAAAACACAATTTAAAAAATTATATTAAAACGTTTGGTAAAATTTGTGTATAGTATTAGTCTAAAATTGTTGTTTTGGTTCAAATTACCAAAAAGGACCGAAAAAGACTTAATTCTGATGATATTATTCTATCATATTTGAAGTAGCTCATAAAAATAATAATAATAATATTCACTTCCCTCTAGCCTTTTCTTTAAATAAAAAAAGTATTATTATTAAAAGAAAAACTAAATTAAAATAACCCCAATTACTTTCTCTTTCCCCAAAGCTAATATCAACCACAAATAATGAAAGTGAAAAAGAGATAGCAGAGAGAGAGAAACCAGATATTTCCTTCACACGGATAGCTTTTTATTGCAAACATGGAAAAAGGAGCTAGTGGACATGTTCTGATACAATTTCAATAGCAAAACTTGCTCCACAACCTCCAGATGTATCAATTACTTCGAGATGTGTAGGATTCATCTTTGACTTCAATGAAGATTCCACTTGTTCCTTTGTCACCCCTATATCTGGCTCTAGATTTGGCTCTGTGTGTGTGAGGTTCCTAGCTAGTGGACATGTTCCTGTGAGTGGTGCTTTCTTATTTCAATTTTCAATACTGCAATGATTGAGCTCATTTTTGTTGTATCAACATTCTCCACTGCCGTTCCAACATCTGCCTGAGACCTTGAGCATAGTGTAGTGGCTGGAACGTCAGGGAGGTGAGGTTAATTGCTGGCTGGTGATTTTGTCATTTAGCAAATGCGTGAGGGTATATCAGGTATTTAAGCCTTAAAAAGTATTGCAAGATCTGCGTTTTAAGTGCCATTTTCAAAAAGTTGGTTGGAACTTCGGTTTCAAAACGTGACATTTTGCGTTTGAAAGAACGCAATTACTAGTAAAGTCACAGTGCCAAACGCACACATGTTCGCGTTTTTAACAAAAACGCACGTTAAGGCTTTTAAAACAGCCTATCCAAACGGGCTCTAAATTGACAAATCATATGATCTAAAGAAGTCCTTCAAAAGCTAAAATAAATAAAATTTCATAAAAAATAAACAAACTAAAGTTAATGTTTAACTATGAGTCATAGGGGCAACCTGTGTAAGTATTGAACTCATTACCACCACCCTCCATCTTATTTTTACAAGGACTTTGTAATAAAGTTTCTTGATTGCTTATATAGTTATATGTTCATTCAAGAATAGAATTCACTTAGTTATTGTTTAACTATTTCAGCAACGTCAAAGAGGCTGAGTATCCCAAAGTGATCAAAGTTTATTAAACTTTTCCATCCATGAAAGAGTAAAAGACACATTTTAAGTTCAAATGCATATGTATGGATGATACTTGATTATTAAGTAGGATAAATTATAAATTACACCCCTAAAGTTTGGGGGTGTTTGGATTTTACCCCTGAAGTTTCAGAATTTGGAGTGTTTGGATTTTACAACTTGACATTTCAGAATTTGGATTTTACCCCTTAAATTTTAGGGGTGTTTGGATTTGCTCGCCAAAGTTTTGGAGTGTTTGGATTTTATACTCTAGAGTTTCAAAATTTAGGGTGTAAAATCTAAACACTTTCAAATTTTAAGGGGTAAAATCCAAATTAAGAAAAGTCAGTTGTAAAATTCAAACACCCCAAACTTCAGGGGGTAAAATCTAAATTTTGAAATTTTGGGGTGTAAAATCTAAACACTCTCAAACCTTTTAATTCAACTTATTTTAAATGCACTGAAATCATCCATTCATATTCCTGACTAAACCATATTAGGCATCAAAACCCATGAAATTCTTTTTTTCCTACTCTTAGATTGCAAAACGCCTATGGAACTTAATAAGGTGCCAAATTGCTAATAAGCTACCTTTTGCATGGAACTGAGAGTCTGGCTTTCAGCGCCAAACTCTCCGGCCACACAATATTTGCATGTAATTGAGAGTCTGGCTTTCACTGGAGATTTTTTTTTTTTTTTGTTTAGTTATATTTACAACTCAAAACTTAAAAGAGTTATTTTAAATTTTGATTGAAGGAGCTTGGAACTTCGCATGATTGGATTTTTAGAAATTCAACAAGTAGAATCCAAGATTTCGTTCTTTTTTATTTTTTGTTTTGTTTTGGGTCAGAGTCCGAACCACAATGATGAAAGGCTTTGTACAACAAACAACGACGGTGTAGTGTCACAAAATCTCCCCAAGTATGACTTCGCTTGATCTGGTGCTCTTCGCAATGGGTCTTGCTAGCGTGGGTCGGGTCCAGCACAGTAAGATGGGTCTTGTGGGTTAAGAGAGTTAGGGGAGTTTTTTAGGAAAATTAGACGAGTTACAGAAGACAATGGATAGGGTATTTTAGTTCATGAGGAAAATATATAAGGTTATATTTGGGTTTTTAAATTCATTGTTTTTTTTTTTAATTCTATAATTGGAGGTGTGAGAATTTAAATCCTAGATGTGTCATTTAAGTTATAAGGCTCTTGAAAAAGTTATATTAGTCTTTCAAATCACCGAAGGGAGTACAATAGTAAATTAGTTTCTAAGTCTCATGCATCATGCAACTCGTTAACCATCAATTGGATGTATGATTTAATTTGAAATTTTTTTTATGAATAGAATATAAATTCTCACAAGGCAATCTGTAATCACCAAGAGGACGTGGTTCATGCTCTCTTCCTTTTCGCAAAATTGGCGGTTTTTTGGAATACAATTCCAATATGAAACCACGGCACTCTCAAGTAAGTACAATATGATTTAATCTCTAATTGGGTAAACAAACTATCACCCTCGGCCAATTGTTGGAACAAACGAAAGAATGAATACTGGAATTTTCAACCCTCCCTACGAAGGCACCTGTACACCCAACTTGACAAGTACCCTCATGGACAGCTCTTGAATCCCTGTTCCAAAATAAATTTCAATGGAGATATCTTTGATAAAGATAACAATGCAGGTCTGGGTGTTGTCATTCGGAATAATGAAGGTTTAGTCATGGCTTCTTTGTCACAACTAATACCTTTGCCTCCCGTCATTGAGGTGGAAACTTTGGCAACAAGATGAGCACTTGAACTGGCAGCAAACGATATTCACTTCCTTACCTCGCACTTTTCAGCTTTCAATTTATCTCATGTATGTAGGCATTGTAATAAGGTTGCTCATTCATTTGCAAAAAAAAAGAAAAAAAAAGCAATTCTTTACCACCCTTGTCAGTTTGAATGGAAGATGTATTACCAGACATTATTTCTGTGCTATAGGCTGATTTGAACAAGCTTTCTAAATAATATGCACCAAACATTTTCTATAAAAAAAATAATTAAAAAATTAAAATAAAAAAGATTTCCAATTGAAATTTTTCATAATTTGGGATGTGGAGTGCAAGTATTCCTTAGTTTAAAGTGATATTTTATTAATTAACCCTTTTGATTCGTCAGTCATCAAATTTGTATTATTATTGTTGAATCTTCAATAAGGAATAGCTCGCACGAGTAAATCTTTTAAGTCAAGCATTAAGCTACTTCTCAACCAAAAAAAAAAAAAAGCATTAACCATGTGAACGAGCCTTTAATTGCAACCACCACGATTACAAATGAGAATTCTAAGTGTGTGACATTATAAAAGTGATGAAGACTTCTATTTTATGTTGCAAAATACAAATTCATAAGGACTTCAATATAATGCTACAAAATACAGGTTACAAATCATAAAAGAAATATAGATACAAATTACACAAGGTTTTTATATTTTAATGTATTTTTATTGTGATACACAATTTTTTTATTTCTTAAGAAGTTCATCAAACAATATGGTTTGCATCCAAAAAGCAAGCACTTCCTGATTGAGTTTCATTCTCTCTAGTTGTATGGGTTTCTTGGTTCCTCAACTGCCATATTGAACCTGCATGTAAAGTATTCACTATTAGCTTCTTGTGAGAAAGAAATTCTTGGGACACCCATTTCATTGTTGGCCTATACATTGTTTAGTTTGTAAGCATGCAAATGCAATTGTAGTAACAAGGAAAACATCTCATGCAACTAGTCGATTTGGAGGTGGGAGGCGTTGGTCTAATATTTCATTTAGCATTAGATTTTGAGTTGATGATGATGGTGATGATAGTGATAATGAAGTCAAGAGTTCTCTTGGATGTCTTCCCATCAGTATTTCTAGTGCCACCACTCCAAAACTATAAACATCACACTTTTCGGTCACCTCTAGAGTATGTGCCAATTCTACATATATATATATATATATATATATATATATATATATATATATAAAAGAGAAAAACAAGATAATATTAACAAAAAGTGATGCCTTTCATTTTTCTTTAATTTTGTTTTTGTACTTGTCTTTTTATATGCTTTTTTTATGCAAATGTTAGTTCAACTATGAAAGAAATTGTTTGTTTCCACATGGTTCTGTTCATATAATAAACAACAAAATAAGCTAAATAGCATGATTATCTAGAAAGCCTTGCATGGTTGACCGTTTTAAATAATAAAGGAAAGTGTAAGGTAGAATATGAAAAGAATAATTCACCTGGAGCAACATAACCACGAGTCCCAACAATTAAAGTTTGATTGGAGGAATTGGGATCAAGAAGTTTAGATGTGCCGAAATCAGAGATAGAAGGCTCCAACTCAAAGTTCAATAGTATATTGTTCCTGGTTTTATCTCGATGAACAAGTACTGGGACAAGTTCATGATGCATGTAAGACAAGGCATCTGCTATGCTTTTGATGACGTTCATCCTCTTTATCCAGTTCAATTCCATAGCTTCAACATTATTGCTTAGGACACAAAATAAGCTTCCCCTTTCCATTTACTCAAAGACCAAAAACATACAATGTTTATGAAAATAATAGCCATGTAGTTTGATATTTCGATGTTGAATTTCTGTTAACATTTTGATTTCATTTTTGAAACTCTTGTCAAAACTCAGCTCCTCGGCCTCTAAGTGATGAAATTTCTTTAAGGCAACCACTTTACCACTAGGTAATTGTGCTTTGCAAATTCTACCATAACTGCCTATTCCAATACAATATCTAATGTCAAAGTCTTTTGTTACTTTAATGATGTCTTCATATGCAATTTTTCCATCATAATTCCATATCGAGAATATGTCCCCATTTTTTGTTTCCCTTGACTCTGATTCAATTTTCCTAACCCCGCATCAATGGCCAAAAAAATACCCAAGAATTGAAAGCATAGGAAAAAAACTCAATGGAACAAGAATTTTTATTTTGTAGTCAATTGATGTATTCTTGTTTGGGGAAGATGAAAGACAAGGAGGGAAACTTTTGATGTCACCACATAAATCGTTGTTGCCGATAAGTGTGTCATAAATATCATTTTTAAAAACATCCGGAATTCAACCCTCCAAAGAATTGTATGACAAGTTAACATATGTTTTTTTGAGAAAAGGGGGGATTTTTCCTGTAAGGTTATTGTAGCTAAGGTCAATCCAACGAATTGAATAAGGGCCACCAATTTGAGAGGGAATGGTTTGAGTTAAGTAGTTATGGCTTAAAAACAAAGTGTACAAAGAATGGAAATTAGCTATTTCAATGGGGAAGGAACCACTAATTTGATTCCTATCAAGGTTTAAATGGCTCAACTGAGTCAAATAACATATAGTTAAAGGTATTTTACCCGTAATGCTATTATTACTGAGGTACAAGTAATTTAAACTCTTCATATTGACTATTTTTTGGTGGAATGGAACTGTTGATTTGGTTTGAATCGAGATCCAATTTTGTCAAATTGGTTAAATGACCTAGAGATGAAGGTAACAGACCAATGAGCTTGTTATATTTGAGGGACAAGAGCTTCAAATTCTTCTTGTTGCCTATTTTTAGTGGAATGGAACTGTTGATTTGGTTTGAATTGAGACACAATTTTGTTAAACTGGTTAAATGACCTAGATATGAAGGTATCAATCCAATGAGCTTGTTATGTTCCAATTTCAACACTAGCAACTTCTTTAGCATTCCTATTTCTAACACTATAGAACCATGGATTTCATTATAAGACAAATCCAGATTGGAAAGATTAGTTAAAAGGCCAAGAGCTGAAGGGATTGGTCCAACAGATGTGTTATTGCTCAGATCAAATTCAAAGAGATTCTTTAAATTTCCTATTTCTTTGGGGATGGTACCAGTGATGAGATTACTAGAAATGAAAAACAAAAACAAAAAATACACTGAGTAAGATTGGCAAGTGACAGGGGCAAGTTACATGTAAATTTATTCCAAGCCAAATTGAGATACAAGAGTTTCGAAATACTGGGCTTTTAGTGACGAAAATTTTTGTCACTGAAAATACATTTTGTTGTAGGATGCTCCCTCGAAGTCCAGTATTAAAAAGATAAAGCATGACTAAATTTGGGAAGGATGAGAAGTTGAATTTTCTAAACTTATGTCCCAGAATGAACCCATTCATGTTAATCTCTGTAACGCTTCCGCCATCATTGCATTTAATTCCATGCCACTCACAATGAATTGAGGTATCATTGGAATAGCTACTCCACCACTCACTCCCCTGCAGAGCCTTTGCTTTAAAATCTAGCGCAGTAATCATATTTGTGGCATGCATAAAGATACAAAGTGCCCATGCTACTACTAGAATGGAAATGAAGATCAAGGGAGCCTACCAAAATGGAAATGAAGACTGAGGGAGCCATATAATTGGTATCAAGGCTCTGATACCAACTATAAAGAGAGTAGAGGGATAAACAGACAAACGAACAATGGGAGTGTAAGAAGATTATGGGAAGATTATAAGAACTGGTTAATGGCATATATTGCTAGAAACGTATAAAAGATAACTTGAACATAAGGAATGGAACACAGAACAAGATACAACAAACCAAGGGATATTATTAGATTCAACAGCTTTTTTACATCAGACATAAGAGAAACTGAAGCACATGTTACAATGGCTTTCTTCTTTCTTCACTCTCTATGCCCCTTCTAAAGATACAAGAGGCCTATTTATAGGCAATAAGTGAGAGAAATATTTTACATTCAAAAGATAAGGAGGCTCTTCAGCAGGTGGTAGGGGTTGGATCGTTCTTGACAGATGTCCAAGAGAGTAGGGGTCTTGCAAATGGATTGACAAATGTCATCTGGAGTCAGGGGTCCAGGTTTAGTAGTGATCTTTCTCCGAATATGTTGCTGACAAAGAGATAAATATCATCTGGGAGGAGAAGATAAGAACTTCTTGCATGGTTGACAATTGTCATCATAAAGTAATAGGGGTATGTTCTCAACAAACATCTGGCAGGGAGAGTAAGGGCTGGTGCAAGAAAAGTCTTTGATAGTGCACTAGGGTTCAAGTAAGATGTAAAGATGTTTCTAGTTCCTTTTTTTTTTTTTTTTTTTAAGTATTGGAAATGTCTAGTCATCCCATCCATCTCTTCCTTGGAACCATTCTCCATCAATGTCAACATCTGGATCATGGTTATGATAGTAAGGGTCATCATGTCCAATAAAAGGATTGGGCATTTCCCAATGGTCTTCATATGGCTATTACTGTCTATAGGAATTTGGATCAACTAGTACTATCTCAGGTAAGATTCCCTAATTAAGGGAGTCTGCCATTGTGAGAGAATAGTGACAAGATATCCAAGACAAATCCATGTGTGTGTGAAGAGTACCATCTACATCAGTTAACCAATGCATTTCAGTAGGGTGGAGGATTCCTTCTACACAAGCATCATTTTTGGAATTGAGTTTGGCAACTAAACACGCTGAAGTAATTTTGTGACCGAAGCATGGGTGCTCTATTTTGGAATACTTGAACCAATGAGCTTGTTATATTTGAGGGACAAGAGCTTCAAATTCTTCTTGTTGCCTATTTTTAGTGGAATGGAACTGTTGATTTGGTTTGAATTGAGACACAATTTTGTCAAACTGGTTAAATGACCTAGATACGAAGGTATCAATCCAATGAGCTTGTTATGTTCCAATTTCAACACTAGCAACTTCTTTAGCATTCCTATTTCTAACACTATAGAACCATGGATTTCATTATAAGACAAATCCAGATTGGAAAGATTAGTTAAAAGGCCAAGAGCTTAAGGGATTGGTCCAACAGATGTGTTATTACTCAGATCAAATTCAAAGAGATTCTTTAAATTTCCTATTTCTTTGGGGATGGTACCAGTGATGAGATTACTAGAAATGAAAAACAAAAGCAAAAAATACACTGAGTAAGATTGGCAAGTGACAGGAGGGTGGAGGATTCCTTTGGATCAGCTAGTACTATCTCAGGTAAGATTCCCTAATTAAGGGAGTCTGCCATTGTGAGAGAATAGTGACAAGATATCCAAGACAAATCCATGTGTGTGTGAAGAGTACCATCTACATCAGTTAACCAATGCATTTCAGTAGGGTGGAGGATTCCTTCTGCACAAGCATCATTTTTGGAATTGAGTTTGGCAACTAAACACGCTGAAGTAATTTTGTGACTGAAGCGTGGGTGCTCTATTTTGGAATACTTGAACCATTCACCATTATGAGCATCATTTTACAAGATTACAAACTAGAATTTGTGAAAATACTTATTTTCACAAGGAAAAATATATGAGTAAAATTTTGGCTCAAAATGGAGACATAAGTGATACTCATTGAGTAAGTACCACATGTAGAGGTAATGTACAACAGTCCAATTGGTTATCCAAAAGGCAAAAGGGGTTTTCCATGGTTGTTCTGAAGCTGGGAAAATAGCAAGAAAATGGTGCTGATGCTTTTTAAGATAATCATGGAAGACTCTAATGATTCATTTGGATCTAGCTTCAACGGTCAAGTTTTTTATTTGGTCTTTTATTTTCGGGGGAAGGGTTTCTACCATGCAAAGGATATCATAAGGGGTTGTGGAGGAAGACCTTGAGGATGAGGATGGATCTATAATTGGATATACACACAAAGGTGGAGGACTAATTGTGGTGTTAAGGACTGGAGGTTTTCTAGAAAGATAGTCAGTGAGAAGGTTATCTTTTCCTTTGAAGTGTTTGACATGAAAAGACCATTGTGAAAACCAATTTGATCATCTGAGTAACTGAGGATGTGGAAGCATTTTTCTTTTGAACTGGAGCATTTTGGGAAAGGAGGAAATGTCCATTTCTACTAGAAAATTGTGCCCAAGAAGGTGAAACTGAAAATTTTCAATTCCATGTTTAAGTACCAAGATTCCCTTGAAAGTAGAATGGTAATGAAGTTCTGAAGGCTTGAATGCACCATTTTTGTAACCAGAAATACTTATCTTTCCATCAACTTCTTTAAAGAGAGCTGCTGCCCAACACTCATCACTTACATCTGTCTGCAGAATTCATTTGCCTAGTCTTGGAATCTATAAAGGGGGAAGTTTTTTTGCTAATTTTTTCAATTGTTGGACTGCTTCTGTAAAACTGAATTCCATTCTGGAGGAGATTTTTTAAGCAATTGCACCAAACAATCCTTGTATTTGGAGATCTTTGGGATGAAGTTTGACATGTAATTAACAATTCCAAGAAACTGTTGTATCTATTTGGTACTTGTGAGCTTATCTGGAAATTCACCAAGAGAAACTACTATGTGGGGCTGCAAAGTGTACTTTCCATTTGAAGTGTTTACTCCTAAGAAATCTATAGAAGACACTCCTATAACCATTTTCTTTTCTGAAAGCATTATCCCTTGAACTTTTACTAAATTGTAGAATTCAGTAAACAATTTTTCATGGGATTCTGCATCCTTTGAAAATAGGAGGATATTATCTACGTAATTTAATGCATTTGTTAAGAATGGCTGGAACAACGTTATCATTGCTTTTTGGAACTGAGATGAAGCATTTTTAAGACCAAAAGGCATAACAGTCCATTGGTAATGGTGGTTTGAGATGCAAAACGCTGTCTTGTACCTCTCTTCTGGATTAAGGATGGCAATTTAAATCCGACCCGCGGATACCCGGCCCGGCCCGATCCTAATGGGCCGGATTTTACCCGGTCCGATAAAGAATAGGGTCGGATATGGGTTTTAAAAAAAAAAACCCAAAGCGGATCCGGGTCGGGTCCGGGTTTTTTAAAAAAATCCGAAACCTGACCCGAAACCCGGCCCGGATAAAAACCCGGTTATATTAAATGACTAAACCCCCCCTTATTTATATATATATATATATATATATATATATATATATATATATATCATATTAGTAACCTTGTGGACTTGACTGAATGGGTTTGAATTTAGAAAAAAAATTGTAATGGGCTTCAATTTTTTTTTTTTTTGGTTGGGCTAGATTTAGGCCCAAGAGATAAACGGGGCCCGCGGGGCCCGTGGGGCCCGGCGGGGCAGGTTAGGGCCCCGGGAAAAAAACCCTATTAATAATCGGGCCGGGTCTCGGGTTTTGCCCCGAGGGTTGGGTCTGGGTATGTAAAAACCCGGCCCGAACCCGACCCGTTGCCATTCCTATTCTGGATGGATTCCTAATTGCCAAAATCCTGCTTTGAGATCAAACTTTGAAAATACCTTAGCATGTGAAAGATGCTGGAAAAGAGCACTTTTGTTTAGCAAAGGGAATTTGTCATCTGTAAGGAAATTATTAAGATCTTGGGAATTGATTACCAATTTAAACTTTCCTCAAACTTGCTTAGCATGTTTGTTGACGTAGAAAGCTTTACACACCCATGGAGAAGTTGTGGGTTCAATAAGGCCTTTTGAAAGAAGAGTAGATAACTTTTGCTTAGCCAAGGACAAATGTTCTGGTTTCATCACTCTGTGACTAGCTTTTGTGGGGTTAACATCTTCATTCTTTTTGAAGGGTATATTTATGAAGAAAGATGGATTTTTCCACAAAGGGTTTGGATTTTTAGGGAGGAATTCAGAGTGGGTGGTTGCACAACATTCATTAATAATCTGAAGTCTCAAAGAGTCAAAGGGGTCTACTGTGAATAGATGGGGTACTTAGGTCCAAGTGAGAAGATGTTGTCTATGTAGAAGTCCTTTTGATGACCACCTGAGGCTAGGTATTTGATGAAGGAGATCAAATCCTATAAGAAGGTCTCTGCCTGTGAGAGAGGATCCAAGGACTTGGTTTTTAATGGTAAGGGTTGCAAAGATTCTAACGAGAATAGGTTTACTTTTCTGAGTGATCAGAAATGTTCCTCCATTTGCTGCTCTGAACATTTGATGATGGGGTAGCCAAAATTTTTCAGGTAATATCTTAGGGTGGAGAATTGTTGCTGCTGCTCTTGTGTCAAACAAGTCTATTACTGGAATGGGTCTGGAATAAGTATCAATGAGGATATGCCCTTGGGCTATAGGTGTGGGGCTAGTTAGGGGGGGTTATAATAGGCTGGGATGTGTAAATGGTTTGGATTTCTAGGTCTGAATCATATGGATCTAAATCATCTTCTGAGGTAGAATAAGCCATAACTGCCAAAGCTTGGGGAGAGGAATCATCATCTAGTGAGAAGAGTGATTCTACATCTAAGAAGGGGGTATCGTCTACATGAATCTGAGCTTGTTCCAAAAGCTTTGCTACCCTTTTCCTTTTTGGACAATTTTTTTTTGCAAAGTGACCTGGTCTTCTACAAACAAAACAAACTTTTGAAGTTTTTCCTTTGAACTGTGTTCTTTTGAGAAACTTCAATTTCTTTTTTCTGAAGGATTTCTTCTTTTGACTTACATAGTGTCTCTTCTTCCAAGAATACGTTTTGAAAATGTCTCTCCTTTTTGTTGAACAAGCACAATTTTTGTCATAACACTTTATTTGCAAATCTTTTCTTTTACAGTTGTCTTTAAGCTTGCTATGGACGATGTCAATTTCTGAAAGAAACTTTCTCTGATTGCAGAGTTTTTTAAGAGCAATAATTTCTCCCAAAGAAGCTCGCTACAGTGTTATTTTTTAAAGGTTCATCATACGGAGAGTTTCATCTTCTAATGGCTCTGGGAAGGAATTAAGAAAGGTGTGCTTAGAATTGACATCATCCATGCCATTAAAGGAGTAGTATTGGCTTGACATTCTGTCAAAATGTTCTTCCAAATCTTTCCTTTCAAAAGAGCAACATTTCATCAGTAAGAATCCTTCTCTTGCTACTTCTGTATAATGGGCTACTAAACCAAGGAATTCACTATGAATGATCATGAAAAAATCTTCTAGATTATTACACTGAGCTGCTTGTCTTTGCCTGTATTCTCCAAGGTTGATCCACCATTGTCTTAATCTTCCTATAAGTCTTGCAACAAATTTGGCAATGATTTATGCAACAGTGTTATTTAGGGCTTGGAGTTCAGCTATGCACCATGAATACATGTTAAAAATCTCATCGTGCCATTTTGAAGGGGGTATTATCAATGGTGAACAAGTGCTTTGAATCTGTGGTTAATGAGTAGGTTAATCTTGTTTGGTAATTAGGGATTAAAGGAGGTAGAGGAAAAATTGGTGGTGGGGGAGGTTGTTCAGGGTGAAGGACATCATCATCTTCTTCTACCTTTGGGTCTATCATAAATACTCCTTCTAGTTCAAGATCAGACAAGTCTAAATTCGTGTCATTAATGACTAGGAGCACAAAAGGCTCTTTTGGTTCTTGAAAGGTAAGGGTTTTGAGAAATGATGAAATTGAGTTTGGAGGGTCAGGGTCTTTAGCCAACATGTTCATATCTGGAGGTTTTGAAAAAGCATCAACAGTTGGATCTGGGGGTTGGTATAATGGTTCTTTGTCCTTTTTTATAGGAGAAAGTGCATTGGTTTGAGGCTCTAGTTGGAGTGGTGCTGAACATGTTATAGTAGGAAAGATTCCACTTAGTTTAAAAGGATTGTGATCAGAATGTGTCATGGCTAGTGGTTGGAGGTTTTGGTAAGGAGAAACTGGGGAGAATGATGAGGTTAAAGGCATGGATAGATCTTTATACAATGATTGGCGAGATTGACAAGACATGTAGATTTGCATTGGAAGAGCTTGGCTAACCTCTTTCCTTGAATTCTCCATAGACTGAAGTTGCATTAGCAACTATTTTCTTTCTTTTTCTTTTTGCCCAATGAGAGGGAAGGGGACAGACAAGTCTTTTACTATGGAAGCAATGGTTGTCAATTCTTGTTCAACTGTCTGTATTTTCTTCTTCAAGTCTTCAATAAGAGAATTTGAGGACGAGAAGGTATGAGTAATTGCTTCAGCCATCTTTTGTTGATTATTAAGAATTTTTTAAAGGACCTAATTTTGTGCCACAACATTTTCTACCTGCCAATTTAAAGCTGCTTCAGCTGAAGAAACCTGTTTCTTGGTTCCATCTGGATTGTTTCCAACAGGATTTTTATTTTCCAAATATGTTTGATGTTGGTTTGGGGATGGTCAAAACATTCAAGAGGAGGAAAATTTTTGTGAATAGGAGGGTGAAGCATGGTCAAACATATAACAAGGTAAAATCTTTTGTGTATGGGTTTAACTAGTAGGTTTGGGTTGACATTTTGGTATTTGTGGAAGGACTTTCTAGTAGTATGGGATTAATTGAGGTTTCTAGTTTTGACTGTGATTTTCTTTGCATGGAGAAGGAGAAGGAAGATTTTGTTTCTTGGTTCCGGGATAGAGGACATAATAATTAAATTTCCAAAGGGTTCTCCAAGAAGGTCAACTTCTGGATCTCCTACTTCATATCTTTCTTTGAGAATTTGCTAAGAGGACTTTTTTCTTTTTTTCCTGAATGATCTTTTTCAAAAACTTCTTCTTCTTGACAATCAGCACAGTCACAAATATCCCACCATATGTCACCGGAAGATAATTTTCCTTCATAACAAGGCTTTCTATCTTCTCAAAATGCTTTGATTTGAAGGCCATCGAGACCCTCGTATGACACCGGTTGGATCACAGCAATTTGAGTAGGAAAGATTGTTACCTCTTTCTTTTCTGGTGTGGCCGCCAAGAACCTAATCTCAACTTCACCGTTTGCTTTTTTGATAAAGAAAGGATTATTGACTGTATTGGCTTAGCCGCCTGATGAAGCATCTCATATTTCAAAATCCATGATTCTGGAAAGAGAGTAGTCATCTGCTCTCTGTTTAACTATCTTGAAACAAATGTGCACATAGGCGTCATGCCTGGATCAACTTGGATTAATAAAGCATCATTAGATTGAGCTATTTCTGGGATAGCCATGTCAAAAGCATGGTTTTGAAGTCTGTATCCAAGCTAGTACTGGAGTGTGGTTGCAAAAGTATCTTACCCTTGTGAAGCACCTATAATTTGGTCTTGGACTTTAAGGGTGTGTTTGGTTGGGGTGAAAATAGGGAGGATGGAAAATAGAGAGTGGAAAATAGGGTGGAAAATGGTATTTTCCACTGTTTGGTTAAGAGGGAGAAGGGGAGAGAAAAGTGGTGGGGCCCACAAGTTTTCTCTCCTCCCCATTCAAAATACAATCTCTCCAAATTGGAGAGAAAATTGGAGTGAAAAGTGAGAACTTTTTTTTGACAAAATTGTCCTCACTTTTCTGGTTGTTGTTGTTGTTGTTGTTTTTTTTTTTTTTTTTTCTGAACGTAGGAACATTTTTTTTTCTTTTACCTTTTCCACTTTCACGTTGTTTTTTTTTTTTTTTTTTTTTTTTTCCTGAACTTTTGTACTGTAACGTTGCTTTTTTTTTTTTCTCTTAATTTTTATTTTTATTGTTTTTTAAGAAAATACTTTTGAATAATTTCTTATGCTATTTTTTTAAAATATCCACTTTCATCTATATACAATTTTTTTTAAAAGTATAATATATTACTTTTTCTTTTATTTAAGAGGGACATAATGGTAAATTTATACCAATCTTATTTTCAACCAAACCAAAAAGTTTTCCATCCCTCTACTTTTCCACCCTCTCAACCAAACACAACCGAGGAAAACTAAAAATTTGTCTATCCTCTCACTTTTCCATCCTCTCTCTATTTTCTATCCTCTCACTTTTCCATCCTTCCAATCAAACGGACCCTAAGAGCAACACAAAGGTAAGGATCTTTCAGAGACATGTTAAAGTTAGGAAAGAGTATGACAAAGACTGTTCCCACATTAAGAGTGGTCTGGATAGTTCCTATAACTACATTGTGATATTCCATTAACCTAGAATCAAGGAGAGAAACTCTAGAGGCTACAGGGAGTCCTTTTCTTCCACGTAGGGTTAGTGCCAACCTTACTGCACCAAAATGGAGGTGGGTGTACCGTTGCTTTTGCCATGGGATTACGAATTCTCGGGGAAGAGTAAAGGTGATAAAATTTTCATTCTCGCTTGCTGGAATATTGAATTGGTCAAACTTGGAAGCTTGAACATATTCTTTTACAGTAGAAGGATGAGAAGGACCTAAAAATTTTTTTATGAATTTTCTGAAAGAATTTTGAGATTTATCAAACACAATGTAAGGATTTACAATAAAAAAATCAGTAATAGGAATCTTACTATCTTCAGGTGCGTGGGAGATTTCATACAAGTAGTCTAACCTATTTGCAGTGGATTTACGCAGAGAAATATCAAATGTAGAGATAGTGGTATCAGTAACTACTGAGGATGAACTGGCCATGATGGTTTCTTTCAGAAAGAACTGTTTACCTAAGACCTAACAGGACTAAAATGCCAATTCTAGGCTCATACATCCACAAGATGACTTAGGAAAACTAGGTTCTTTGAAACGTTGAGAGCAACTCCTTAGTGTTCTACTTGATTATCAAATCTAGTGTTTTGATGTGATGAATACAGAGGATCCACGTATTGTGGCAACTGTAAAAAGTTTCCCTCCCATTGTCTGTTTATACTTTGATTAGTATGCTCTGTGATTTACAGTTGCCGCAATACGTGGATCCTCTGTATTCATCACATCAAAACACTGGATTTGATAATCAAGTAAAACACTAAGGAGTTGTTCTCAACGTTTCAAAGAACCTAGTTTTCCTAAGTCATCTTCTGGACGTATGAGCCTAGAATTGGCATTTTAGTCTTGTTAGGTCTTAGGTAAATAGTTCTTTCTAAAAGAAACCATCATGGCCAGTTCATCCTCAGCAGTTATTGATACCACTACCTCTACATTTGATCTTTCTCTGCGTAAATCCACTGCAAATAGGTTAGATTACTTGTATGAAATCTTCCACATATCTGAAGATAGTACGATTCCTATTACTGATTTTCCTATTGTAAATCCTTAAACTTTGTTTGATAAATCTCAAAATTCTTTCAGAAAATCCATAAAAAAAATTTTTAGGTCCTTCTCCTCCTTCTACTGTAAAAGAATATGTTTAAGCTTCCAAGTTTGACCAATTCAATATTTTAGCAAGCGAGAATGAAAATTTTATCACCCTTGCTCTTCCCCGAGAATTTTTAATCCCATGGCAAAAACGAGGGTACACCCACCTTTATTTTGGTGCAGTAAGGTTGGCACTAACCTTCCATGGAAGAAACGGACTCCATGTAGCCTCTAGAATTTCACTCCTTGATTCTAGGTTCTTGGAATATCACAATGCAGTTATTGGAACTGTCCAAACCACTCTTAATGCGGGAACAGTCTTTGTCACACTCTTTCCCAACTTTAACATGTCTCTTAAAGATCATCACCTTTTTGATGCTCTTAAAGTCCAGGTTCAAATTACAGGCACTTCGTAAGTGCAAGATACTTTTACGGCCACACTCCATTACTAGCTTGCTTATAGACTTCAAAATCATGCTTTTGACATGGCTGTTCCAGAAATAGCTCAATCTAATGATGCTTTATTAATCCAAGTTGATCCAGGCATGATGCATATGTGCACATTTGTTCCAAGATAGTTAAACAGAGAGCAGATGACTACTCTCTTTCCAAAATCATAGATTATGAAATATGAGACGCTTCTTTATTTGGCTAAGCCAATACAGTCCAATAATCCTTTCTTTATCAAAAAAGCAAATGGTGAAGTTGAGATTAGGTTCTTAGCGACCACACTAGAAAAGAAAGAGGTAACAGTCTTTCCTACTCAAATTGTTATGATCCAGCCGGTGTCATACAAGGGTCTTGATGGCCTTCAAACCAAACCATTTCAAGAAGATGGAAAGCCTTATTATGAAGGAAAATCATCTTCCAGTCACATATGGTGGGATGTTTGTAACTGTGTTGATTGTCAAGAAGAAGAAGTTTTTGAAAAAGATCATTCACGAAAAAAGAAAAAGTCCTCCTAGCAGATTCTCAAGGAAAGATATGAAGCAGAAGATCCAGAAGTTGACCTCCTTGGAGAACCCTCTGGAAAATTTGATTATTATGTCCTCTATCCTAGAACCAAGAAACAAAATCTTCCTTCTCCTTCTCCATGCAAAGAAAATCATGGTCAAAACCAGAAACCTCCATTAATCCCATACTACCAGAAAGTCCTTCCACAAATACCAAAATGTCAATCCAAACCTACTAGTCAAACCCATACACAGAAGATCTTACCTTGTTATATGTTTGACCATGCTTCACCATTCTATTCACAAAATTTTCCTCCTCTTGAACGTTTTGACCATCCCCAAACCAACATCAAACATGTTTGGAAAATAAAAATCATGTTGGAAACAATCCAGATGGAACCAAGAAATAGGTTTCTTCAGCTGAAGTAGCTTTAAATTGGTAGACAGAAAATGATGTGGCACAAAATTAGGTCCTTTATAAAATTCTTGATAATCAACAAAAGATGGCTGAAGCAATTACTCATTCCTTCTCGTCCTCAAATTCTCTTATTAAAGACTTGAAGAAGAAAATACAGACAGTTGAACAAAAATTGACAACCATTGCTTCCACAGCAAGAGACTTGTCTATCTCCATCCCTGTCATTGGGTAAAAAAAAAAAAAAAAAATAGAAAGAAAATAGTTGCTAATGCAACTTCAATCTATGGAGAATTCAAGGAAAGTGGTTAGCCAAGCTCTTCCACTGCAAATCTACATGCCTTATTAACATCGCCAATCATTGTATAAAGATCTGTCCATGCCTTTAACCTCATCATTCTCCCCAGTTTCTCCTTACCAAAACCTCCAACCACTACCCATGACACATCCTGATCACAATCCTTTTAAACCAAGTGGAATCTTTCCTACTATAACATGTTCAGTACCACTCCAACTAGAGCCTCAAACTAATGCACTTTCTCCTATAAAAAAGGACAAAGAACCATTATACCAACTCCCAGATCTAACTGTTGGTGCTTCTTTAAAACCTCAAGATATGAACATGTTGGCTATAGACCCTGACCCTCAAAACCCAATTTCATCATTTCTCAAAACTCTTATCCTTCAAGAACCAAAAGAGCCTTTTGTGCTCCCAATCATTAATGACACGGATCTAGACTTGTCTGATCTTGAACTAGAAGAAGTATTTATGACAGACCTAAAGGTAGAAGAAGATGATGATGTCCTTCACCCTAAACAACCTCCCCTACCACCAATTTTTCCTCCACCTCCTTTAATCCTTGATTACCGAACAAGATTAACCTACTCATCAACCACAGATTCAAAGCACTTGTTCACCATTGATAATACCCCCTTCAAAATGGCATAGCTGAACTCCAAGCCCCAAATAACACTATTGCACAAATCATTGCCAAATTTGTTACAAGACTTACAGGAAGATTGAGACAATAGTGGATTAACCTTGGAGAATACAGGCAAAGACAGGCAGCTCAGTGTAATACTCTAGAAGATTTTTTCATGATCATTCATAGTGAATTCCTTGGTTCAGTAGCCCATTATACAGAAGTGGCAAAAGAAGAATTCTTACTAATGAAATGTTACTCCTTTGAAAGGAAAGATTTGGAAAAACATTTTGACAGAATGCCAAGCCGATACTACTTCTTTAATGGCATGGATGATATCAATTCTAAGCACAACTTTCTTAATTCCTTCCCAGAGCTATTAGGAGATGAAACTCTCCGTATGATGAACCTTCAAAAAATAATACTATAGTAAGATTCTTTGGGAGAAATTATTGCTCTTGAAAAACTCTGCAATCAGAGAAAGTTTCTTTCAGATAAAGTGTTATGAAAAAAAAAATTGTGCTTGTCCGACAAAAAGGAGAGACAATTTCAAAAAGTATTCTTGGAAGAAGAGACACTATGCAAGTCAGAAGAAGAAATTCTTCAGAAAAAACAAATGGAAGTTTCTCAGAAAAACATAGTTCAAAGGAAAAACTTCAAAAGTCTGTTTTGTATGTAGAAAACCAGGCCACTTTGCAAAAAATTGTCCAAAAAAGGAAAAGGTAGCAAAGCTTTTGGAACAAACCTAGATTCATGCGGATGATACCCCCTTCTTAGATGTAGAATCACTCTTCTCACTGGATGATGATTGCTCTCCCCAAGCTTTGGCAATTATGGCTTATTCTACCTCAAAAGATGATTCAGATCCAGATGATTCAGACCCAAAAATCCAAACCATTCACACATCCTGGCCTATTATAGCCCCCCTAACTAGCCCCACACCAATAGCCCAAGTGCATATCCTCCTTGATACTTATTCTAGACCCATTCCAGTAATAGCCTTGTTTGACACAGAAGCAGTAGCAACAATTCTCCATCCTAAGATATTACCTGAAAAATTTTGGCTACCCCATCATTAGATGTTTAAACCTATTCTCGTTAGAATCTTTCCAAACCTTACCATTAAACACCAAGTCCTTGGATCCCCTTTCATAGACAGAGACCTACTTATAGGATTTGATCTCCTTCATCAAATACCTAGCCTCAGATGGTCATCAAAAGGACTTCTGCATAGACAACATCTTCTCACCTGGACCTAAGTACCCCATCTATTTACAGTAGACCCCTTTGACTCTTTGAGACTTCAAATTATCAATGAATATTGTGTAACCACCCACTCTGAATTCCTCCTTAAAAATCCAAACCCTTTGTGGAAAAATCTATCTTTCTTCATAAATCTACCCTTCAAAAAGAATGAAGATGTTAACCCCACAAAAGCTAGTCACAAAGTGATGAAACCAAAACATTTGTCCTTGGCTAAGCAAGAGTTATCTACTCTTCTTTCAGAAGGCCTCATTGAACGCACAACTTCTCTATAGGCGTGTGAAGCTTTCTATGTCAACAAACATGCTGAGCAAGTTTAAGGAAAGCTTAGATTGGTAATCAACTACCAAGATCTTAATTATTTCCTTGCAAATGACAAGTTTTCTTTACCAAACAAAAGTGCTCTTTTCTAGTATCTTTCACATGCTAAGGTATTTTCGAAGTTTGATCTCAAAACAGAATTTTGGCAATTAGGAATCCATCCAGAAGAGAGGTACAAGACAGCGTTTTGCATCCTAGACCAACATTACGAATGGACTGTTATGCCTTTTGGTCTTAAAAATGCTCCATCTTAGTTCCAAAAAGAAATGGTAACGCTGTTCCAACCACTCTTGACAAATGCATTAATTTATATAGATGATATCCTCCTATTTTCAAAAGATGCAGAATCCCATGAAATATTGGTTACTGAATTCTACAATTTAGTAAAAGTTCAAGGGATAATGCTTTTAGAAAAGAAAATGGTCATAGGAATGTCTTCTATAGATTTCTTGGGAGTAAAAATTTCAGATGGAAAGTACACTTTGCAGCCCTACATAGCAATTTCTCTTGGTAAATTTTCAAATAATCTCACAAGTACCAAACAGATACAACAGTTTCTTGGAATCATTAATTACATGTCAAACTTCATCTCAAAAATCTCCAGATATAGAGATTGGTTGGCACAATTGCTGAAAAAATCTCCTCCAGAATGGAATTCAGTTCATACAGAAATAGTCCAACAATTGAAAAAATTAGTAGAAAAACTTCCCCCTTTATAGATTCCAGGACTAGGCAAACGAATTCTGCAGACAGATGCAAGTGATGAGTGTTGGGCAGCAGCTCTCTTTAAAGAAGTTGATGGAAAGAGAAGTATTTGTGGTTACAAAAGCGGTGCATTCAAGCCTTTAGAACTTCATTACCATTCTACTTTCAAGGAAATCTTGGCAGTTAAACATGGAATTGAAAAATTCCAGTTTCACCTTCTTAGGCACAATTTTCTAGTAGAAATGGACATGTCCTCATTTCCAAAATACTCTAGTTCAAAAGAAAAATGCTTCCACATCCTCAGTTACTCAGATGGTCAAATTGGTTTTCACAATGGTCTTTTCATGTCAAACACATCAAAGGAAAATATAACCTTCTCACTGACTATCTTTCTAGAAAACCTCCAGTCCTTAACACCATAATTGTTCCTCCACCTTTGTATGTATATCCAATTACAGATCCATCCTCATCCTCAAGTTCTTCCTCTGTAACCCCTCATGATATTCTTCGTATGGTAGAAACCCTTCCCCCAGAAATAAAAGACCAAATAAAAACCTTGACCCTTGAAGCCAGATCCAAATGAATCATTAGAGTCCTTCATGATTACCTTAAAAAGAATCAGTGCCATTTTCTTGCTATTTTCCCAAATATAGAACAATCATGGAAAACCCCTTTTGCCTTTTGGATAACCAATTGGACCGTTGTACATTACCTCTACATGTGGTACTTACTCAATGAGTATTAGTTGTGTCTCCATTTTGAGCCAGAATTTTACTCATATATTTTTCCTCGTGAAAATAAGTATTTTCACAAATTCTAGTTTGTAATCTTGTAAAATGATGCTCATAATGGTGAATGGTTCAAGTATTCCAAAATAGAGCACCCATACTTTGGTCACAAAATTACTTCAGCGTGTTTAGTTGCCAAACTCAATTCCAAAAATGATGCTCATGCAGAAGGAATCCTCCACCCTACTGAAATGCATTGGTTAACTAATGCAGATGGTACTCTTCACACACACATGGATGTGTCTTGGATATCTTGTCACTATTCTCTCACAATGGCAAAATCCCTTTATCAGGGAATCTTACCTAAGATAGTACCAGCTGATCCAGATGCCTGTAGATAGCAATAGCCACATGAAGACCATTGGGAAATGCCCAATCCTTTTATTGGACATGATGACCCTTACTATCATAACCTTGATTCAGATGCTGACGTTGATGAAGAATGGTTCCATTAATCTTTCCAAATTAATATTAAATATACTATTGGGAAAATTTTTGTTGAGGAGCTCATCAACCCCAATGAAATCGTAGTATTTAATGTGTTCAAGTTCAAACTTTAGTAGATTGAAACTTAGTTCATCAATAGAGAACTCATCTACTGCTGAACAAACCAATTGTACCAACGTATGATTGTAATCAATAAAATCAATAACCACTTGTTTTTTAATGTTGAAAGTCTCATCAATGGTGTGAGTTATGGGCTCACCTCGTATGTATATGACTTTATTTTGATCAAGCTCAATCTTGTCTTCTTGACTATAATCTTCAAGATAGTCATCATAAATTGGTGGAGAATCCCAGTTTACTATAGAGACTCTTTCAATGTATTCATCCTCCTTTTTGATATCATAGTCCTTCTCCTCAACATTGAAATACTCCTCCTCCTCAACATTGAAATACTCCTCCTCCTCCACATAACGTGGATTTGGATGGCAGTTTTGAGGTCGATTTTCAACGGCTAAGGCGGTGAGCTACTTTGAAAGTGCATCAACTTTTCCAACTGATGCAGCGTAAGCGTGTAGAAGTAGAATCTATAACACGCAATTATTACAACCCTTCCACGCCTCTTATTGACGTCTATCAATTCTTGTTCAATAAAATCCTCTTAGAAGGGATCAATAACATTTTCCATTAATATTTCCAAATTAATGTAAACTTTATTAAAAAAAATTGAGAGAAGCTCATCAACACCAATGAAATCATAGTGTTTAATGTGTTTAAGTTCAAGCTATAGTAGATTGAACTTTTGTTCATCAATTGAGAACTCATCTACTACTGAACAAACCAATTGTATCAACCTATGATTGTAATCAATAAAAACAATAACCTATTGTTTTTTAATGTTGAAAGTCTCATCAATGGTGTGAGTTATGGGCTCACCTCGTATGTAGATGACTTTATTTTCATCAACCTCAATCTTGTCTCCTTTACTATAATCTTCAAGATAGTCATCATAAATTGGTGGAGAATTCCATTTTACTATACAAACTCTTTCAATGTATTCATCCTCCTTTTTGAATCATAGTTCTCCTCCTCAACATCAAAATACTCCTCCTCCATATAACATGGATTTGGATGGCAGTTTTGAGGTAGGTTTTCAACGGCTAAGACGGTGAGTTGCTTTGAAAGCGCATCAAACCACTCCTCTATTCGTTGAAAGAACGCCTCTAATTGTGCATCGCGTGCAACCTCATCGCGTTCATACACGTCATCTATGGCAATAGGTCTTCCCCTACATGCTCCTCTTTGTGCCATGGTAGGAACCTAGCCTTGCTCTGATACCAACTAATGCAGCGTAGGCTTGTAGAAGCAAATTCGGTAACACACAATTACTACAACTCTTTCACGAAATCTAAGTTCCACAAGAACACTAGGCTAGTAGGCAAAATAATAGAGAAAACATCTCTAACAAACTTTTATTAATCAACACATAACAACAATAATCAACCTCTCTATAAAGAGTATTTATAAGAATATAATTTCTCCTACTCCTTTTAGGAAAAGAAATAATAAACCTACTTCTACTTGAGAAAAGAAAAACAATTTAACTAAGAAAAGAAAAACAATTAAAATCCTAATTCAACTAGGAAAAAGATTTTATTTGAACTTATAAAAGCAAATAAATCCTAATTCTTCTAGGAATGATAAAATAACATAAAATATTAAAATATTTTCTTCTCTTTTAACCGATCTGCATCATCATGCTTTGTGTTCATAACTTCAGCCCTACTTTTCACCAATATGTAAGGATCTAGAATGCTGATTCCTTAACTTTCTTTCATGTTAGAACTTAGAAAGTTGAATAAAAGAATTTCCGTTAATAGCTTTGGCTACAATGGTTTTATCTTTTTTGAGGCTTTCACAAAATGCTTGGATCATTAATTATTTAAAGCTTTTGAGCAAGGATTTTTTTTTTTTTTTGGGGGAATGGAGCTCTTTGATCACAGCGTTGACACATTCATACATTTGTAGTTGAAGTGTTGTAAAATCCTTTTTCCTATCTCTCAACTGAAACAGAGGTAATTTACCAACAATTTTCTTGCTTTAGTTCACATTGCTAAACCACATTACAGAGGCAGTATTTGGAGTCCATAGATTTTAACCATACCAATTAATTTCTTGTAAACAAGAAAAGATCATCTTCTCCAATCCAAATAGTAGTACACCAAAGTTCATGAGAGAAAATGTTCGCAGTTATAGGTTTTGTCAAATTTGCAATTGCATTAACTGTAACTCTTTGGTTAAAATATTTCATTACTTGATGGTGTTGCGAAAGCATACACAGTATCATTCTCTAGCAACAATGCTGTTAGAAACTATAACAATGGTGTCATCGATGATCTACAATTTACTCAGAATAATGGTTTTTCTTTCATGAATCTTGAACGTGTCAATTGTCGGAGCTGTTTGCTGGAAGCCTCATTTTGGCTGTTCAGGATGTTTTGGTTTGTAAGATGGTATCCCAAGCACTTGAAACATGAACGATTCACTGTCTGACTTTCAAGGGGGCTGCTATTATTGGTTTGCATCATAATCTTGGCCTTTGTTCAAGAAATATCCCTATGGCAGTTACTCTTGGATGATCTCCTCAAGAATTCAGCCACCAACTTTTAGAATGAAGAGGACTTAACCCTGAGTAACTGAGCTGGGGAGTCATACTCTACAACATTGCCTGCATTAAGCAAAATATCAGCACTAGTAAGCTCAAATTGTTCACAGTTCAACCTAATATTAAGTAATTCTATAGTGCTAATTTATGTTTTTTGGATTTTAATTCATCTGAATCTTTTATAGTTAGTGAAATTAAATAGATAGTGGTACTAGTTTCTGTTCTTGTAAGCAGTATGCTTATGTTTCAAACCAGGTGAATTTGTGTGTGTGTGTGTGTGTGTGTGTCATCTACTTGTTTGCTGGCAATCAATAAAGTGACAAACTAAATATTACATTTTTAAAGCCCACTAATTGAGTTCTACCAATTTTTAAGATGGAATGAACTTTAAAGTTTATTGGATTTCCTATATTTACCCTCATCAAGAACCAGAACCAATTCATTGTCAATAACAGTGGGTATACGATGAGCAACAGTAATGACTGTGCATCCCTTTGTCTCTTCTCTTATTGTTTCTTGAATTAAATTATCTGTTGCAGTATCTATAGAAGCAGTAGCCTCATCCAACACTAAAATTCTTCTCTTCTTGAGGAGAACCCTGGCCAGGCAAATAAGCTGTCTCTGTCCAACACTCCAATTTTCCCCATCTTCTGCCACTGCATCATTGCCCACATTCCAAAATGAAAAACCAAGCAATAAAAGAAAAATGAGTTTGTGAAAGAGTGGGAAAAGGAAACAAGAAGTTTACCAAAACTAATTTACTAATTTCTATACCTGGTGCATCAAGAAGCCTTTGGTCCTGTTTCACTATCTCTGCAAGACGACACTTTCTGATAACCTAACATATCAAGCTAAGTTAGTGAAGGAAACCAAAAAAAAAAAAAAAATAAAAGAAAGAAAAAAAAAGAAAAAGAAAGGGAGAAGCTTCAGTGATTCTTTCAAAAAAGTATTTTTGAGCACCAACCTCCCAAATTTCTTGATCCGAATGCTGTTGCAAAGGATCCAGATTACTTCTCACAGTTCCCTGAAACAATGTTGGGTCTTGTGGTATTATACCCAACCTAGACCTTAAATCCTGTAAACCTATTTCACAAATATCAACTCCATCGATCAGAATCCGTCCTCCTGAATGCTCCACCACCCTAAAGAGCGCTTGAATTAGAGTTGACTTTCCACTTCCTGTCCTCCCCACAACTCCAATTTTCTTCTCTCCCGGGAAGGTGCAAGTGATCCCTTTTAGAACCATTGGAAGTGAAGGATTATACTGGACACGAAGGTCTTCAAGCTCTATCCTTCCATCTGTTGGCCATTCAGGCTTTGGCCTGTAATCTTCAATTACTAGGGGTGCTTCACTTGGTATATTTGTAAATTGGAGAATTCTCTCAACTGATATCATTTTGTTCTCAACATTGCACATATTCCATATCACCCATGCTTGAAGAACATTTAGGTTCAAACCATAGGTAGCTGCCAGTCCTGCTAAGCCTGAGATGTTTCAACCAGTGCATTAGTATAGCATTGAAATTTAATGGATTTAGTCAAAGAACTATAACAATAACTTGATCATTGACAAAAGGATAAGAATTAAGAACAGGATATGTTGGGCACTTTAGAATGGATGGTATCAGGTATCAATAGTAGGCAGAAGCATACTTAGAGCATCATCAGTGGAGATTGCAAATGCCAAATGTAAGGTGAGTTTGGCATTTTAAGTCCAAAAAACCGCAGCATCAACGATTATAAAACCCAAGTATTGCAAAAAAATTTGCAATACTGCTACAATGCAATTCTAAAGGTAGAATTACATTGTAGCATTATTGTAAAAAAAAAAAAAAAAAATATATATATATATATATTTTATTCATTCACCCCCCCCCCCGAAATTTCTCTCTTCTCTCTCTCATTATTTATGTTCTCTTCTCTCTCTTCCTTCTCTGTTTCTCCATCTGCTCTCTCCTCTCTTTAGACCCAAATACCATCCTCCTCCCAACATCAACATCAACATCAACATCACAGTGGTTCATTTTCTCTGGTGGGTTGCGATTCGGTGGGTTTTGTGGTTGTTGTTGTTGTTGGGTTTTGTTAGTCGTAGGCGAGGTGGAGATGGGGGTAGATTTTTCTGGGTTGCTTAGATTGGTGATGGGTTTGGTGGAGATCGGCTTGGGTCACGGCGAGGTGGATTCCGATGGGTTTTGCTATGGATCTCACCACTGCTGCCTTACAAGTTGCTGATCTCACCGCTGTCGACCTTACATGCTGCCAACTCGCCATTGGTCTTGCCCTTCACCGATTTGAGTTTTTGGTTTGTGGGTTGATTTCGTGGGCTTATGGTGTGGGTCTTTGGTTGATTTTCGATTGTGGGTTGTGGATGGTGTTGTGATGGTGAGTTTTAGGTGGTGATGCTGCTATGTTTTTTCTTTGTTCCTTCGTGGTGATGGGTTTGTGTAATTTTCATTGGTTTTTTAGATGATTTTTGTTGCAAATTTGGTTGGATTTGGGTTGTGGTCATGGTGGCCGGTGGTCATGGTGGCCGGTGATTATGAGTGGATTTGGGATATATTATGTGTGAGCTGTTGTGTTGGTGTTGATGGTGGCCGATGTAAATTTGTGGTTATTTTGGGATATATTGTTTTATTGTGTAAAAATATTATTTTAATGAGTAGGACATGAAAATAAAAGTTTGGATGCTGAGTGTAGTTGAAAATGATATTGTATAATTGACAAAGTGACTTTTTGGGATGGTAATATAGGATAGAATTGAAATAATAAATGTTGATGCGTTTAATATGTAACGTCCCAGCCTGTTAAAAAAAAAAAGGGTGTAAGGTCAGATTTTTTTGAGTCCACACATGGCCCCCACCTAACCCCACTCCCTACCACTCATTTTTCACTTGTCTCTTACTCTCTTTGACTGGCTCCTCACTTCTTCTTCTCTTTTTCTTTCTTTTCTTCTTTTTCATTTTCGGTAGAACACTCCTTTTCACTCCCTTAAACTCTCCCCCCGGTACCTCCATGTCACTATTTCCACCATCATTTTTCCGGCAAGATCACCGGCAAATTCTTCTGAACCCATAAGCACCTTCACATATTTTATTTGAGGTAAAAATTTCTAATATTTTTGGTGGGTTTTACACTTTTGCTTGAGATTATTATTTTTATCTAAGCTTTAATAATGATACCCATGTGATTTATAAGCATTAGAAGTGATACTTATGTGTTTTTATGTATGAGTTTTGTATTGGTAGAATTATTTGATGAGTGGGTATATAATTTGTGCTAAAAATGGCTACTTAAGATTTAAGTATGGTGGAAAATTTAGGGGTTTTAAGTTGTGACATGTGATGGTTGGTAAATTTAATTTTCCATTGCCATTGGGTTTATTTGGAGTTAGTTGAAGTCCTAAATTTCTTGTCTTAGAGGATATTTTGATTTTGCTTTCATGGGTCTTTTAATAATGCAGTGTAAATTTTATGAAAGCTAGTCATAATGTTGGAGATGATATTAAATGGGTTAATTTTATAAATTGGAGTTGATGCTTTGTGAATCAATTTGTTGAGAAACTTTGGAAGTGGTATATGTTATCATTGATGAGGTTAAATACTAGGTTTACCTAATTAAGTGCTTATTTGGCAAATCCTAAATTGTAGCTAGATACAATTTCAAGCTCCATACTTATTGTGATAGGTTTACTTGATATTGTTTAGGTTTTAACTAATCTCCTTGAAGCTCGGAGAGTTAGGCTTTTGTGTTTGTGAGGTAAGTAGCTTTTTAATGGGATTTTTGAAAAATAACTATGTTGCATTAATGTTGTTTTTGGATTAGACATGCTTTTGGAAACTACCTATGGAAACTATAGGGCATGTTTGGATTAGTGGTGTTTTGAGTTATATGACTGGGAACTCATAACTGAGTTATCAAAAAATGGAAAATCTACACAATTTTGAGTGTTTGGCTTGATTTTCTAATCTTGTTTTCATCACTCAAACTCAAAAATTTTGAGTTTGAGTGATGAAAACTGAAAACACCAAATTGGTGTTTTCAGTTTTTGAGTTACATAACTCAGGGGCAATTATGTAAATTTCCTATCTTTGTGGGCCCATTTCTGTTGATTTTGTTCCCTCTCTCTCTTACTTTATCCTCTCTCTCTCTCTTTCTTCTCCCTGTCTTTTCTTTTTCTCTCCACCCGTTCCTCTCATTTCTCCTTCTTCATTTTTTTTTTCTTTTACTAGAGCTCTCTCTTCTCACTGGCCCTTCATTGCTCCTCCACAAGCCGCCGCCACCACACTGGTCATCACCGTTACGAGCAACCACCGGATCGGTTCAAGCTCAGCCCAGATCGGAAGTTTGGGTTTGATATGCTTGTGGTTTGGGTTTGCCAGTTGGTAGTGGACCTCCAGATCGGAAGCTTCACCGGCGACAGGGAATTTGAAACCTAATGGTGGTGGACCAAATTGGTTTTTTTTTTTTTTTTTTTTTTTTTTTTTGTGGTTTGGGTTTGCCGTTTGTGGTTTGGGTTTGCCGTTGGTGTTTGTGGTTTGGGTTTGCCGTTTGTGGTTTGCCATTGGGGTTTGCCGTTGATGTTTGTGGTTTGGGTTTGCCGTTGGTGGTGGACCAAATTGGTGGCTTTTTTTTTTTTTTTTTTTTTTTTTTTTTTTTTTTTTTTTTTCACACGGTGATGACTGTAACGCTGTGTGACCGGTGGTGGTGGAGCTTCGCTGATGGTGGTGGATGAAGGGTTTGCCGTTGGTGGTGGTGGTGGAGCTGGGTTTCGGTGTAGCTGGGTTTGAATAGAAGAAAAGAAAGGGGGGGGGGGCGGGTAGTAACTGTATTCCTCTGTAGTGTCAGTGGGTGGGTCACAAAAAGAGAAGTTAAAAACTGAGATACACGTTTGAGTTTTGGGAGCAAACAAGAGTGTTTTGAATTTTTGAGTGATGGTAGAGTTTGAGATATGAGTTATGTGTTTTGTGACTGAGTAATGAAAACTAGGTTATGAGATATGAAAATTGAGAGATGTCTAAACCAAACAGGCCCATAGTTTCCTAAAAACTATTGTGTCATAACCTTAATATATATGAAAATGCATCGTATTTGGTATTGCATTTGGAAAAATGCATGAATTGTTAACATGGAAAAATGAGCATCTTTTATTTAATCTTTGCTAAGAAAATCATGGATTTTATGGTGTATTTAAAAATTTAAAGATGCTTATCATGTCTTAGTACTTGAGAAATTGATAGAAAATCTTTTGGCAAGAATGAAGTTGAAAGCCTTACAAACTTTGTGGAAGTAGATTATTTAAGGTTTTTTTGAAACTATTTGGATATAAACTATGTGTTTCAATGTAATGTAACCCGTGAGCATCATGTAGTTTTAACACCATGCCATGTGTGATTTTTCAATGATCATCTGATGGTTTTTGTAGTCTTTGTGATGATGGAATCAAATCTAGGTTTGTGCCCTTTCACTTTGGATGACGCGTTTTTCTTGCTGCCCATGGAGGGAAGAGGTTCCTTGATTATGTGTGGGTGAAGCTGTTGCCCATGGGGCCAAGAGACCACATACAAGAGAGGTCCTATTTGACGCGTTCTCTCTGCTGCCCATGGGGGGAGAGAAAAATAATGAGAGTATGAGTGAGGCTGCTGTCTATGGGGCCAAGAGTCTGCATATCAGAAAGGACAATATTATGCTAGTTGTGAATGTGGTAGTGTGGTATATTTGTGATAATTTATTGTATGTTAGATTTTATGGCTTTAAAAATTATATTGTTAGTGCTCACAAATTATAGATTATGGTATATGGTTTCAAGGTATTTTCTTTCAGAAACTTTGTGTTTCATTACTTAATCATTCTTGTCATATTATTATTATTGAAGATGAAACTTGCATTTCCCCCATCCCCATTAATTATGCTACCTACTGGTTTTGAAGCATGGACACGGCAAAAATGCCCGCTGCACTCGCGTTCGATGCAGCAACGCATGGGGGAGGCCGCTGTTTGTGTGTCCATGCCACCTCTAGCCTTTTTTTTTTTTTTTTTTTTTTTTTTTTTTTTTTTTCACGATTCACGCGAAATCGGATCGACTCGAGTCGAATCGGCGGCAGCCACCGATACTAGCCTCGAACTGGCCGATTCAGGCCGAAATTAAAAAAAAAAAAAGTACGAAACGCACCGTTTGGCCAAAAAAAAAGTGCGAAAAGCAGAGAGGATTTGCTGGAGTCAGTGTATGAAGTGAAGGTCCTGAAGGAGTAGTTTTCCATGGTTTTTTTTTTTTTTTTTTTTCTTTTTGAAATAACCGGTCAGATTCCATGGGTTGATCTCTTTTTTGTTTTGAAAGAGGAGATGAGAGGAGAATGATGTCAAATGTGGAGTGGTGTGCTTTTTGTTATGAGTTATGGGAAGGACTTTTTGAGGAGAGTAGAGCCTACTCAGCATTCATTGATTAGGTGTGTGGGTAATAACTGTAGAAGCACTATGACTTTATTTATTTAGTTCAATGTACAAAAAACACAAGTGTGAAGTTGTGTCCTATAAAACAATTGAGATTTTAATATAGATTAATTATTGTTGTATATAATTAATTACACATAGTCTTGCATATATTTTGTGAAGTTGTATTTTAAAAATATAATTTCAATTATAATTGTAAAATCATAAAACTGTATTTTCAAAATATAATTTTATAATTTATACTTAGTAATATATAGAAAATATAAATAAAAATATTTTTAATAAGTTTTTAATTGCCACACCCACACCCTACTTTTTCAGAAATTGTCGAGTCTCGCACCTGCATCCGCATCCGCATCCGCACTCGCACCTGCACCCGCACCTGCACCCGCACCCATACCCGAATTCGGAATGCACCCGTGCTTCATAGCTTACTGGGCTCTGTCTCATTCTATTATTTTTATAAACTTTTCAGAGCAGGCAACAATCTTTTGAGACATCTTTTTTTTGGTGGCTAACAGTAGTTAGACTAGCTACTGCTGGAGGCTGAACTTGGTAATAGAGACATTAGATAATGTATATATTAGAATAGGTTTGATTCATTCTTTTGTATATTATAGTGGTTGTGACTTTATTCTCATTGATGGGACAAGATGTTGATATGTAATTGTTTATTCAAACCTCTATTCTTTTGTGGCCAATGATCATTGTAATTAATGTTTAGAGTTCTGACTTATTTTGAGAGTATATTTAATAGAATTATTACGATAATTCTTGACGTGTTTATTTGATGTGATTTATGTGGATTGAATTGTCAAAAAAGGAAAAAATTTATAGGTACTTGAAACGTTTTTCTCATACTTTAGACCTTTTGGAGTTTGGGGTGTGACATAATATATGTACATTTCCACACATTATCATTGAAGGGTTTTAATCTCGAGTAGAAATACATGTTAGATTGTCTTTCTTTGTTTGACTTGTATTTAGTTGCCAATTGCTACACTTGTTCTGTTAGTTTATAAATAAGAAGAGGGGCAGGGAAACTTACTGGGGTCAATAGCTGATCTAGCCAGGCTCACCAAGATTATCAGAACAAGGAAGAAGACAAGATTAAAAAGAAAGTTGATACGAACACACAACCATTCCATTGTGGCAGAATTGTGAAAGGTTATACGAGAATAATCATCAATCAGGCTCAGAATTCTTGTCACAAAGCGCTCTTCCTAATTGAAACAATGAATAGTTGCTGCCCCAGAAACTGATTCTGAAAAGTGATGCAAGATTGGAGCCTTTCGAATCCCAACCATTCGGGCTAGTTCTCTAGCAGTGGTAATGTAATAATCCTACAGAAATGTTAAATGAACATCACAGTTTAGTGATGCACCATTGTAAGAAACATCAAATTTTTTTAAAGATTAAAAGAAAATGATGCGTGCAGCATAGGTGTTTAAGAGTATAGTTAGATAAAACATGTTTAACCTTTTTCATTAAGAATTACGTGAAGTGTGATACTGCTGTACATTTTCTTTTGAAACATATATAGCTTATATCATAGTGAAGCTGTCAAAATGTCAAATAAAAATTTAAAACCGGATCTGTTCTTGCCTGATACCACATAGAGATAGCAATAATTGCAAGGAAGAGAACGAAGACTAGCCAAGAGACCTGGGACATTAGGATGATGATACTTAATAGCTGAATAAGTGCAAATGCCAATCCAGCTAATCTGTAGGGAATGTCGGTGTCTACGGTGCTTTGATCTGTAGAAGACTGCAATAGTGAAAAGGAAAAAGGGGGAAGTTATTCTGAAGTTTTCATACAAACTTCATATAAAACAATATATTTTTTAGTTTGAAATAGACAAAAACATACCCTACTAAGGATTCGACTTGAAGGTGTGTGGTCAAAAAAAGAAATGGGTGCTCAGAAAACTGATGTGATCATTCCACAGAAGAGACGCTGAGCAGTCTCAACAGCAATAGTAGATAGCAAAACTGCCCTTCCCAATACGAAGATTGAGCTCCCACCAGACATCAAAATGAATATCCCTATCATATGCTTTCTACTGACTCTTCCTTCTACCTCTGTTGCCCGCGCAATCCAGTAATTGCTGCCCATTTGTAGTCCTTGGAAGAGAACTTGACAGAGAAGGATAACTGGAACTAAAGCTCCTTTATATGCAGAAGTAACAAAGGTCGAGTAAACACTCCATTTTACTCTACCAGTTTCTGTTTCTTCTTCTTCTTCAGTTCTTGCTTTAAGTTTTCCATTGTTGATGGGACCTTCAAAATTTCTTCTGCAACTTCTATCTGATTTATCTCATGGGGTCTAGTAGTTAAGGCTTTATCATCTTGGAGTAGGTTAACTTGGTTTAGTGATTTTCTATGAGCAGCCATTTGTCTAACAAGTTCACCATTCGAATCTGCCATCAGGTCTTCATACCTTCCTCACTGAACTATCCTTCCAGCTTCATCACCTATCAAAATATGCATTTAAAACCAAGTGATCAGAAGCTTGAGAGGACAATGATCATAGCTTCATAGAGGGGTTGGACAAGGATTTCAATAACTTACCAAAACAAGGTCGGAAGCATATAAAAATTCCACTTGATGAGTAGCATAGATGACAGTCTTTTGTGACAATAGTTGCATGAGACACTTCTGAAAAAAAGCATTCTATATTTAATTGAAATCCACGAATGGAGCATGCATAACAAACAAGAAGTTAAGAAAGAATGAATAAAATGTAACTTGCCTTGAACAAATAGGTTCCAGTATGTGCATCAACAGCACTGAAAGGATCGTCCAAGAAATAAATATCGGCATCACTATAGACAGCTCTTGCCAGTTGGATTCTTTGCTTTTGTCCTCCACTCAAGTTCATCCCCCTCTCTCCAACTACACTCAAATCTCTGTCTTGCCAAATCTTGATATCCTGATTCAAAGCACAGGCTTCTAGTACATCCTCATAATATGCCTTGTTCATTTCCTTGCCAAACAACACATTCTCTCTAATTGTACCTGTTTGAATCCAAGCAGTTTGGGGCACGTAGGCCTTCCTTCCATAAACAGTTATTCCTCCCCCAGAAATCCTGGGAATTTCACCAAGTATACTAGAGAGAAGACTTGATTTTCCTGACCCAACCGGACCACAAACTGCAACCTTGTAACCTTTCATTATCTTCATCTTCTCCAAAATTTTGATTGTAGGTCTCCTTAATTTTTCTTCGCTTGTTTCCCAAGCATATTCCCCTATATCAATCTCAATTGCAATAATCAAAGCATTTGAAGGATGATCATGTATTAGCTTCTTTTGATCTTCTTCACCAATGAATTCTTGGATATGCTCAACTAAGACCTTTGTTTGAGCAATCATTGAAATGAGCTCTGGTAGGTTGTAGATAGGTTCTTGTAAAATTCGAAAATTGGCTAAGGCTGAGAGGACTGTTCCTGCTGTTAATGGTGTCTTCAATACAATGCAGACACCAAAAGTGACAACTGAAACAAAAGTTGGTGAAGCCCAAAAGAGAAAGGCCACTGCTGAGCTAGAATACAGGTATTTTTTCAGCCAGCTTCTCTCAGTTTCCCTGAGATGTAGGAGCTTCTTTAAGAATGAGGGTTCCCATGAATGCAGTTTCAAAATTCTCATGCACTTCAAAGTCTCTGCAGTCACTTTGATTCTTGAATCCTTAGCTTCCATGATCTTGGAGTGAAGCCTTTTTTGCATCTTAACCAAAGGCGTGTTGCATACCATCACCGAAAGTGTGGCAAAAAGAGCAGCAAAGGAGGGGGCAGCTCCTAGATTCCTGTAGAGGATAATCAAGGCCAGAATGACCTGGACTGGAAGCAGCCAAATTCCATGAATGTGCCAGCAGAAGTCTCCAATTCTTTCAGCATCCACATTGATTAAATTTATAATTTTACCGTTGCTTAAACCAACATACTTAGTGGATATAGATTTCTTGTAAATAGATACCCATTAGAGCTGCCCTCAATTGTATGCCAATTCGCTGAGCACCAAAATACCATTGCCTTTGAGTTAGTGACTTCACTGTCTTTGCAGAGAAGAAAATGAATGCAAGAATCAGACCATAGTGGGTGCCTGAATCATCTTCCTTTCCCAGCAGGAAATTCACGAAGTTTGTGATTAGGAGAGGACCAGTATAGGATGCAGTTGTGTTAACTCCTACAGGGAAGAAAAAGACAAAAAAGAAAAAGAACAAAAGTATATTAAATATGTGGAGGAGAAAATAAAATAATTATTAGACTACAAGGACAGAGTGGTACCTGCCAAAGCTGCATTCATGAACAAGGGTTTCCATATGGCACAGGCTATGGCCTTTGGCAATGACGATGCTTTTCTGAGCGATTCTTCCAGCAACAAGGAAGCATTTTCTGCTGTTTCTGATTGAGGAATTGGAGGAATATGAGGTAATTCATGCTTTTGAACTCGACCTCTTTTAAAAATAGGGTTTAACCGTTGGAAGGTAAGTTGGCTCCAAATTCCAGCATTTGTGAATGCACCATCATCACCAAGGGAACTTTCATTTTCCTTTTGCAGTAAAGCACTACAAAAAAACGGGGCTGTCCCAGCGTTTTTAAAACCGCTGGGATAGCCCTAAAAAACGCTGGGATAGGGTCAAACTTCCTATCCCGGCGTTTTTTTTCCCGGCGCTTCAAACCGCCGCGCAGTGACAGTCAGTAAAGGGTCTCCGGGCCTATCCCAGCGCTTTTCACCAGCGCTTTTGAAAGCGCTGGCATAGGTTGTACCTATTCCAGCGCTTTCAAAAGCGCTGGTATAGGTCATGAATGAATATAATTTAAAAGACCTATACCAGCGCTTTCAAAAGCGCTGGCATAGGCTGTACCTATCCCAGCGTTCCCAAAAGCGCTGGGATAGGTCTTGAATGACCAAAATTTAAAAGGACCTATGCCAGCGCTTTCAAAAGCGCTGGTATAGGTCCTTTTTTAAAATAAAAAAAATTTTAGCACCTGTAATGTACCCAAAATATATTTTTTCCAATACTTATTTTATAGCAACTGTAATGAACCACAACTCATATTTTCCAATAGCAAATGCAATACCACATTAAGCCAAGAAACTAAATATATTTAATTACACCATATCAATAATTACATCTCAAATGTCTAGAATTTTATACACAAAATAATACATCACGAGTGTCTAGAATGTTAACAAAAATAATACATTCTAAATAACTATTTACAAATTCCTACAAAAAAAGAATACACTCTAATTGTCTAGAATGTTATAATAAAGTTTCCAACTAAGATGTGTGTGTATATATATATATATATATCAAAGTTTAAAACTTTATTATAAATATCAAAATGTCATAATAACTACTCCAAAATAGGTGCCCAAAGTATCACCATCACCATCACCATCACCATCACCATCACCATCACCATCACCATCCTATGAATTAAGAAACACACAATGAATTAGTGTACTAAACAACAAAGTTAGTAGCTAAATGACACAATATCACTAGTATTACTACCAAGTGTCACATTAGCAATTAAAACACACTCAAAATTTGAGATTTCAGTCAAGCATTCGAACATTCTATTCCTTCAAAAACTCTCAAATTTATTTCCCTCGAAATGGTCCATAAAAGGCAAGTTAGAGTAGCTCCCCGCAAAGTAAAACAAGTCTTTTTACCACACAGTCTAGACCAAATAATGAGCAAGTCTGGCACCAAAAACAGCCTTGAATTGCAGTAAGGTATTTAGACTAGTGTGGTAAAAAGTGTAGAGAAAAGGTTCAAACCTTAACTCTAACTCTCCTAAAAAGACCCAAGCAATACATTAAGTTATATGAGAAACATGTTTTAGATATCACATTCTATATTAGCAGAACCCTTAAATAAGTTCAATTAAATACTACATCTTTCAAATTTATTTCCTTCAAGTGGGCACTCTCATGTTGCCCTATCCAACTTATTCAGTTCACTCATAAAGTTACTCATAATTTACCAACTAAAAATTGCTTAGCAAAAGTGACACCACTCTTCAACCAGTACATAAAAGCAAACTTCCCTAGTATCAATCAATTACTATGCCTTACAAATCACAATATTTTGTGTCTCTCCATCCTTCCTTCTCCTCTCTTCTACTTCTTTCTCAAATTCAAATAAACCCAATTGTCTTATTTTGCTAAAAGGAAACTAATTCTTTTTCTTTTTTTTTCTTGAGAAACACACACACACACACACACACACATATACAGAGGAAGGGAGATGAGATAAAGGAATACACTCATACACCAAAATTCCTGAGTGGCTGTAAAGGCAAAAAACATATACAATAATCTTTGACTGCACTATAAGGTGTAAAGTGAGATATAAGGTTCCTCTCATTAATAATTTATCACACATCACATTTACAGGTTTTTGATGTGCGTGTTTGTGACTCATTTTACTAACAAATTTTGACAATTCTATGTTAATAGAAATGTGAAAATTCCACCACAAAAGTGTCAAAAAGTTTAGCTTTCAAATCCAATGTATTAGACTTTCTATTGCCAAAAATGGTGCATGTTTGCCTGGAAAACCCTAATGCCATTTTGGTGATAGAATGGTGATCTAAGCCCGAGGAAATTAGCAAATATAGGACTGCTGAATGCAAAGATCAACAACTTGTTTGCATAAGCATGCAATTATGACAAATTGAACCACAACTAATGTCCTTGGGGGTCTAGCACCATATTATTAACCCTAAAATATGGTGTATCTTATTATTTACTTATTTTTCTAGCACAACAAAAAAAAAAATCACTAATTATTTGTCATGTCTACTGGCTTTCCATTATTTTTTTTCTAACAACAATGTCATTACATTAAGAAAAATAGAGCAACGGTGTTGAAACACACTTACTTCTACTTTAAAACACAAAATGATTTAAGTTTGATTATTTTTGGCATGTTACTAATATATAAATTTTAATTCTTACAAGGAGATCCACCATTTGGGCATAGCTTTTGGAACCACAAGTATGTATCTCATGCTTCTCAATTATTGCCAAATGGCCTTTTGGCCACTTTTACAAATCATATTTTCCATGAAAGACATAAAACAAGCACAAAATAAAAATTCAATCTATAGCCAACTAAGAACACATTTTAAAGAAATAACAATCAACACTCCCAATAATGAAAAGTAGACCACCTTATATCACCATGCAAGCCACCTGCTTACTCCAAATCAACAACCCACCACAACAGTAATTTTGACATATAATTATAGAGTAGTAAGATATTATGAAGCAGATTTTACTTACCCTTTAGCAACTCACTACTCGACTCAGAAAGAAGAACTCAAACTTACAGCAAGCTGCTAATCCTGCAAAAGCTAAGTCTAAATTATAAACTACTAAGATAACCAGTGCATAAAGATAAAGTAAAGAAGGTATGAATAGGATGCATCAATTTACTTCCTCAACAACAAAAGTCTGTAGTGAGAATAATAATTATCATCATCAAAATTTTTTTTTTTTTGGTGGTTTTTTCATTCTTAGTATATTAGGCTAGGAAGTGTTAACCAACTAATAGAGCCCACATCAACCATGAACAATATAACATATAATTGATTTAATCTTTTTTATTCAATGAATTAATCCCAATTTAGATTTTTCCCACCATCCAAGCTTCAAGGGGCAAACAAACAACACCAAAACCAAAATTTAACTTTGGTTGAAATAAAAACCATATAGAATAAACCCACTTTAAACCTACCATAGAAATTATTTCATTTTATCCCTGTGCTGAGTTCCAAAATAAAGAGCAAATTGACTTTGGAAGTTCACAGTACATAGACTTCCACATAAAATGAGATGCACTTACACAACAAAAATTGTAACAAGATAAATCCTCTATCATTCCTTAAAAGTGGATATATAATGCAAATAAAGTAAATAAATAAAAAAACTACAAACCTGGTTTTATTGCAAATAAAATCACAACTACATTTTTTTTTTCATACTCAAACCAATTTTTATATTTGAGAACAAAATCTGAAAACAAAGATTGTAAAAGATGAGAAAGTTGAAAAGGAATGAGGATAGAGAGGAAGTAGTAGTTCATGAGCTACTTAGTAATGCTAGGATAAATATCAAATTAATGGGAAATAATGAAAGTAAATTACTAGGATATATATATATATATATATATTAAGGAAGAAGGTGAGTCTTTAGAAACACACTAGCTGAATGTTCTTCAGCTCACGGCTTTTTTCCACAAGTGCATGATGTTGGATAGGAAGTTGAGGATCACCAACAACCTTTTCAATTTCTTCTAGAAGTTGCACAGGAGTTAATTTAGCAAACTCACAGACCCTATCTTGTGGTAAAAACTACATCACCCCCACCCCTCCCCCCCCCCCCCCCAACAAAAAAGAGAAGAGAGAAATGAAAAAGTAAATTTAGCTTAATAGGCATGTCTCCTGTGAAACATATATCTAAACCAGAAATTCATATTTAAAAAAATAACAAAAAACACGTAGCTAAAACATATATCTAATAAAAGAAACAAAATATTTTTGTTTCTTATATGGTCACACAATCGTACCACCATGCTGCAAACAAGAAAGCACCAGCTTGAGGAGAAAAAGGAACTTCAACAGGATCCCAAATTGAAGAAAAGAAACTACTACCAGCAGATCACAAGGGCCATGATGGCACTCAATCAGAATAACTGGTATATGAGGCTAAGGACGATGCATAGGTATTACCATATTAGATAAACATTTCTAAAGTGTTTCATACCAAATGCAAATAGACATGCATAAGTGTGCTTTCAGGCAATGAGTTTAATTTCAATTACAAAACCATTCTTCATGATGAGAAATTGAACATATATAAATATATATACAAATGTAAAAAGAAGCAAAATCGCATTTATTAAATTACGTTTTATAGTTGATGCTTGTGTCCTAATCTAGATCCTTCAAACTTACTTGAGTCAAATTGTTGACTTAGATGTTGAACCTTTGAATGACTTGAAGTATATCTTTTTTAGGCACAGCCTCTCCTGAAACCAACAAATGATGGATAAGAAATAGCTAGACTGTTATGCTTTCTTTGTTCTTATTATAAAAGTTATACCACTCTTCTTATTATAAAAGCTAAACCACTCTCCTTTATAAATGTATCATTAGAGAGAGAGAGAGATACTTAGCAAACAAATAAAACTTAGCCTAAGTCCTATATTTCTTGTACTTAAACAGCTAAAATTTTCAATCTAATGCAGAAGAAATGCAATTAAAAAGGGGTTTTCAGTATTTTTAATTATTTTTGTTTATGCTAAGTATGTACAGCTAGGATGAGATTATTTTAATGGCTAATATAGGTTGTTTGTAAGTTTTATGGGATTTTGTTTTATTATGGTGAAAACATTACAATGACTTAATATTAAATAAAATGCCCCCTCCCCTTTGGTTTTTAGTTCTTTTGGGGCACTTATTACTTAAAATGGCACCTAAAGTGAAGTTTCCTCAATATCTTCATCTAAGAAAGGCTTCAAATTAAGGAAAGTTTAAGTACTCTTTCACATTACAAATCAACCCTCATGAAATCAAAATCTAACAAAAAAAAGTAATATTTGGCAAAACTTGAACATAAACATTTATAGCAGGTAATAGGGATGTCATTAATGAAAAAAAACCCCCAATACTTACCGCTTGAATGCAAAAAAATATAAAAAAAAATTTCCAACACATCTGCATCTCTCCACTTCACAAATATCCAATCCATTTTATCCAACTTCAAGGTTGTCCTAAAAAAATAGAGCAAACTTTAACCAAAATAAAAAATAAAAAGCCAGAAAATCAACTAAACTTTAACCAAAACCAAAACTAAAACCCACACAATCAACCAACAATTACAAAAAAATGTACACATAACCCAAACCAAACTTCAACCAAAATCAAAACTAAAAAACCAGAAATTTAACAACAAATATATATACAAATATTGCTACAAAATAGAAATGAGAGCTAGAGAGACTTACCTTGCTTTGGGTAGGGTTTGTGGTTTTGGGTAGTATTTTTGTGTTTGAAATTTTGGAAAAGAAATGGTGGGTTTTGAGTAAAGACCCTAGTAAACACATACAAAATTTGGAGAATTAATTACCCTCTTATAGTCTCCTCATAATTCCACCAATGCCCATTGTTTAAGACCATCACATCTGCATCTCTCCACTTCACAAATATCCAATCCATTTTATCCAACTTCAAGGTTGTCCTAAAAAAATAGAGCAAACTTTAACCAAAATAAAAAATAAAAAGCCAGAAAATCAACTAAACTTTAACCAAAACCAAAACTAAAACCCACACAATCAACCAACAATTACAAAAAAATTTACACATAACCCAAACCAAACTTCAACCAACATCAAAACTAAAAAACCAGAAATTTATCAACAAATATATATACAAATATTGCTACAAAATCGAAATGAGAGCTAGAGAGACTTACCTTGCTTTGGGTAGGGTTTGTGGTTTTGGGTAGTATTTTTGTGTTTGAAATTTTGGAAAAGAAATGGTGGGTTTTGAGTAAAGATGAAGAGAGAAGGTGGGGAAGTGGGTTAAGGAAGAGGGAGAGGGAGAGAAAATGTGGGTGAGAGGAAAACATCTGAAGTAAAGAAGTGGGAGACCAAAAATGAGAGGCCAAAGTGGTGGGAAGGTGAAAAAAATAAGTGGGAAGTCTGAAAACTTTTAAGTGGTACGGGAGACTTATTGTGACGAAAATGGAACTTATTACATCAGCAAAAACCGCTGTAATAAGTTTGAAACTTATTATGGCTACTTTTTCACTTGTTACAACGACTTTAAATCGCCACAATAAGTCATAAAATTTTCAAATTTTTTTAAACCGGTTTTTTACTTCAGACCTATAGCAGCGGTTTTAAAACCGCCGTAATAGGCCTTTAGGGATTTTTTTTTCCTACACTAAAGGTAATAAATTATAATTTAATACTAAAAATTAATAAAATATAATTTAATAATTAATAATATTATAGGATGAAACTCGAGGACCAAAATTAATAAAATATAATTTAATAATCATTAAAATGACTAAAATACCCCTAAGATTTAATATAATACTTCAAATTAATAAAATATAATTTAACACTACAAATTAATAGAATGAAATATATTAATTAATATAAATATGTTTTCATAATTCAATTTAACAAAATTTAATTGAATTTAATACTTCAAACTAATTTAATATATTTTAATTTAATACTTCAAATTAATAAAATATAATTCCTCGCTACAAATTAGTAAAATATGATGTAATAACTAGAAAAAAAAAATGTAAGATGAGACTGGAGGACCAAAAAATTAAAATATAATTTAATATTACTTTGAAATGACTAAAATACTCCTAAAACTAAAAGAATGTCAACTTACCTGCATAACTGTAGAAAATGACTGAAACACCCCTACCACCCAAAAAATGGCTGAAACACCCCTCAAGTAAGAAAAATCGCTAAGATGCCTTTAAAACCAAAAAGAAGACCACAATACACTTGAATCCTAAGAAAACACCAAAATTGGAGGAATTATAATGTATTATTCAGTGAAAATGACTGAAATACTCTTAAGACTAAAAGAAGGCCAACCTACCCCCACAAACTCAAAAAATGGCTGAGACACCCTTACCACCCAAAAAATGATTGAAATACCCCCAAAGCAAGAAAAATAACCGAAATACCATTAAAGCCTTAAAAAGACCACAATAACCTTAAATCATAAGAAAAAACCAAAATTGGAAGAAATATAATTCAATATTCTATTAAAAACGACTGAAATGCCTTTAAGACTAAAAGAAGGCCAACCTACCCCACAATAAACTCAAAAAATGGCTGAGAAACCAAAATACCCCTGAAACCAAAAAAATGACCAAAATACCCCTAAAACCTAAAAAATGACCAAAATACTCCCGAAACACTTGTAATGAACCACAATTCATATTTTTCAATAGCAAATACAATACCACATTAAACCAACAAAGTAAATATATTTGCAATAGCAAATACAATACCACAATACCAACAAACTATTTACACTAAAATGGTACAAAAATGAGCCAAATTCACAGGTATTTCAATATACTTTCAACTAAATACATTAGATTATACTCTTATTACACCTAATTTTCACTCAAATTTCAAAGCAGAATATAAGGCAATAATTCCTTGCATCTAATGATTTAACTATACTCAATGTCCATGATCTACAACACTGATTATGACAATGCGTTTAATGAATAATACAAAATACATTAGGTTGATAGTTACACTTTCAACTAGTACTTTACATGATAAGCAAAAAAGGAAGGAATTTATATAAATGTTTTCTTTTCACGTGCAGTGCAGTAACTAAAATTTAGAAAGTTGCTATTTTTTTATAATACACTATACGTATTAAAAAAAAAAAAAGATTAGACGAATTTGATGAATAATTTGGATTATAACACACTACACTAAGAAATAAGGATTAGATGGATTAGGTGAAGAATTTGGATTATAACACACTACGCTAAAAATATATGAAGATAATGAAATTTAATGGTAGATTTGTCTTAATTCACATCGAACTAAGAAATATAGGGTTGGGTTCAAGTTACACTTGATGTAATTCTAAAAAATGTTACACCAACCAATAACTTATTGTTGAATTCATATTTTGAAAATCCAACCGTTGGATTACATGTTCTATATGTTCTTAACATGCATGCCAATTTTCATACCAATCAGGTATAATTTACCATTTGATCTTTAAAGTCATATATTATGCATTATTTTAAACTACAAAAACTTGAATTTAAACAATTGATTGATGACATGACTACTAATCTTTGATCACCTTCAAATTTTGTAAGCATGAAAAATATATAAGATAATGTAATCTAATGGTAGATTTGTCAAAATTCACATCGAATTAAAAAATATAGGGTTGGGTTCAAGTTATATTTAATGTAACTCTAAAAAATGTTACACCAACCAATAACTTATTGTTCAATTCATATTTTGAAAATCCAACCATTGGATCACATTTTCTATCTGTTCTTAACATGCATGCCAATTTTCATGCCAATCGGATGTAATTTACCATTTGATCTTTAAACTCATCTTTTATGCATTATTTTAAACTACAAAAACTTGAATTTAAACAATTGATTGATGACATGGCTATTAATCTTTGATCACCTTGAAATTTTGTAAGCATGAAAAATATATGAAGATAATGTAATCTAACGGTAGATTTGTCAAAATTCACATCGAATTAAGAAATATAATTTAATAATTAATAAAAATATAAGATGAAACTCAAGGACCAAAATTATTAAAATATAATTTAATAATAATTAAAATGACTAAAATACCCCTAAGACTAAAAAAAGGGCAAGATACCCCCATAAACTTACAATATGACGGAAACACCTGTACCACCCAAAAAATGGCTGAAATACCCCCTGCAACATGAAAAATGACCAAAATATCCTTGAAGCCTAAAAAAGACCAAAATACCCTTGAAACCTTAAAAAAGACTGAAATTGATAAAATACAATTTAATTATTCTTGAAAATTACTGAGGGTATTTTAGTCATTTTTTAGGTTTCGGGGGTATTTTGGTCATTTTTTAGGTTTAGGAGGTATTTTGGTAATTTTATAATTTTAGGGGGGTATTTTGGTCATTTTTAGGTTTCGGGATTATTTTCATCAATTTTTAGGCTTCGGGGTTATTTTGGACATTTTTTAGGTTTCAGAGGGTATTTTGGTCATTTTTAGGTTTCAAGGTTATTTTGATTAATTTTTAGGCTTTGAGGTTATTTTGGCCATTTTGTAGGTTTCAAGGTTATTTTGGTCATTTTTTAGGTTTCAAGAGGTATTTTGGTCATTTTTTGGATTTTAGGAGTATTTTGGTAATTTTTAGGTGTTAGGGGAATTTGAGCCATCTTTTAGGTTTCACGGGCATTTGGGTCATTTTTTGGATTTCAAGGGTATTTTGGTAATTTTTTAGATTTTGGAAGTATTTTGGTCATTTTTTGGGTTTTAGGGGTATTTTGGTCATTTTATGGTTTTAGGGGTATTTTAGTCATTTTTTTAGTTTCGAAGGTATTTTGGTCATTTTCTAGAAATTTAGATTTTATGTTATTTATTTAAATTTTAGATGGTTTTTAGTGGGTACTAGTGGGTTTATCCATTAAGACTCATATAATTAAAAAACCAAAAATACATTATAGGTGACCTATCCCAGCGCTTTTTGAAGCGCTGGAATAGGGTCACCCTATTCCAGCGCTTCAAAAAGCGCTGGGATAGGCCTTTCTCCAGAAGGGAATGGAGAGACCTATCCCAGCGCTTTTTAAAGCGCTGGGACAGGTCTATTTCCATAAGGGAATGGAGTGACCCTATCCCAGCGCTTTCAAAAGCACTGGGATAGGGTGACCCTATTCCAGCGCTTCAAAAAGCGCTGGGGTAGGTCTTTCCATAAAGGAATGGAGTGACCCTATCCCAGCGCTTTTGGAAGCGTTGGAATAGGGTTCACCTATTCCAGCGCTTTCACAAGCGCTGGGACAGGTCTCTCAATTTCCTTATGGAGAAAGACATGTCCCAGCGCTTTTTGAAGCACTGGAATAGGTAGACCCTATTCCAGCGCTTTCAAAAGCGCTGGGATAGGTGTCTCTCCATAAAGGAATAGAGTGACCCTATCCCAGCGCTTTTGGAAGCGCTGGAATAGGGTTCACCTATTCCAGCTCTTTCAAAAGCGCTGGGTCAGGTCTCTTAATTGCCTTATGGAGAAAGACCTGTCCCAGCGCTTTTTGAAGCGCTGGAATAGGTCGACCCTATTCCAGCGCTTTTAAAAGCGCTGGGATAGGTCTTTCCTAGAAGGGAAATCAATTACCCTATTCCAGCGCAATTAGGCTACCTACACCAGCGTTTTTGAAAAGCGCCGTTATAGGCCTCCTATTGCAGCAATTTGGAAAGCGCTGGTTTTGAGCCGCTGTAATAGGGTTTCCTATTCCAGCGCTTTCAAAAAGCGCTGGTATAGGCTTATCTGTTGCAGCATTTTTTAAAAACGCTGGGAAAAAAACGCCGGGATAGGACGATTTTTTTGTAGTGAAGGCTCTACTATGTCACTCTGTTTCCTAGTACAGCTAGTAGGAAAAGCATTGAAACAAAGAAGTATTGCGAAAGGAAAGGAAGCAAAATCAATTATATTAGGTTCTGGAAAAGGACTTGGAAAATCTATGGATTTCTAATGAGTGATAGTGTAAATGGTGAGAGATACTGAATCAGCGATGAAGGAAAAGACCCACCAGAGGATAAGGATCAATGGCCACCTTTTGTTTCCACTAAGAGTTCTATTCTTTGATAAGACTGCTACTAAAGTTGCCAAAACCCAAGTCATGCACAAGAAGACAAATTTAATAGTGATAACCCTATGATTCCAATATTCATACAAACCAAAACCAAGGTACACTATTGAGATGACGACATTGGATAGAACAGTGATCATTGTAAAAACTGTACACCCTCTAACTGATCCATGCTCATTTATATCACCCTCTCTCCTTTGTCTCCAAACGTTTTGCAAAACCCATGTCAGAAACGCTATGGCAAATGTTAAGATGAGAATCTCCAAGGAGATATCAATGATGACTGACTCCATATTCTACAAGAGTCCCGGTTCAAGTTAGTCTTCACTAATCACAAACCAAAGACCAAAAGATGAAATACGTGGCGAAGAACGAAGAACAAAAGTGAGTCTGCAATCAACAAGACCTGCATATATAAACACCTGCATATCAATGCCATGATAGGGCGCTGTTAACGGGTGCTGCACAGCACCCGTTAATGTGATAAAAACCCAAATAAAATATTCATGTTTTTTTAGGAATTTGAAAAATGTTGAAGATGTATTAAGCGTGTGTCAGTTGAGATAGAAAAAATCAAATTATTTTGTAGTCGGACCAAAATGCCCTTGAACTTAAAATTGAAAAAGCGTGTTTTTTAATGTCCTGAAGAATGCTGTACAAACTATACAAGCATGTTTTTTGCAATCACAAGTGCCTTGCTAAGTAAGGGGAAAAAAAATCACAAAATAAAATAAAGTAAAATAAAAACCCAAAATTCTATAAAAACTTTAGAGAAGTGAAAAATTTTGAAGCTTAAACTATGCCAACAACCTATCTTTCCATGTGTTGATATTCAAGTTCATTAAGTTTATTTGGCCCTTGAGAATATTGAGTGCTTAATCTTTTCAATATATATTTATTGGTCATAATCATAGCTTTTACAAGAGTGATTTATCTGTGTGAAAAATGTTATTATTGGATGCAAATACCTTGAAAGTAAGCCAAAGCATTGGAGCCTAAAACATGCTGTGATAGTGAAGGAGATTAAGAATGTAGAGGAAGAAAGAAGATGTGTGTGCGTGAAGGAAAATGGAGAAATGTAGGAGAAGAATGAAGATAAAGGTGTGGTGTGGAGGAAAGTAGATAAAGGTGTGGTGTGGAGGAAGTGGATATTTGTGAAGAAATGGGTGGATGGAAAAAAAAGAGGAAAAAAATTAAAAAAAAGAAAAGAAAACAAAGGGTCATATACGTGGGTGGGTGTTGGGTAAGAGTATAAAAAACATTTTATTTAATAAAAAAATATGATTGAATATAATGATTGATGGGACTATGACAGATATATATATATATATATATATATATATATATATATATATTTCATTGTGTTAGAGCATCCAAAGCGGGAAGCCATTTTTTTAGTTATTTGGTACCACAAGAGTGCTTAGTTAACCAAAAAATTTAAGTATAATGCCATAATAATTTAAGTATTTGTGCTACATTAAAACAAAATTAAAACAATTCAAATCATATTTTAGGATAAATGAAAAAGAAATGATACAAAAAAAAAAAAAACTCATATTCAAATATATTTAAAATAAATATGAATTTCATAAAATAAAATTATTGTACCTTGCAAAATAATTGTTTAATCCTCCATTGAACATTTGTACTTTTCTTCATCTTTTTTTTTTTTCTTTTTTTTTTTGAAGTGGGTTTGATAATGGTAAAGTGAATGAAAGTGAGTTTGATATTAGTAAAGTGAAAGAAGATGAAGAGTAAAATATTGATAAAGTGAAATTAAGTGAGAAATAAAAAGTGAAATGAAGGTAAATGTGTTAAAAGTGTGTTAAAGGGGCATTTTTGTCTTATAATTTAAAAAAAAACCAAAGTACACGTTTACACAAACCAAAACTGAAAAGTAATTTTTTGACCATTCCCTATGCAGGTGGGACTCGGAGTTGGTTCACTAACAGATGCTGGCCGGCACCTGTTAACAAAACCAAAAAATAAGTAATAGCGTAGGAAAGAAATAATGAAGGATGCATAAATTTCAAAATCCTAATTATAGTGTAGAACAAATGTTACAAATACAGTAAATTTCACAATTTATTGAGGCAATATGTTGTAATTGATGAGTAAACATGATCCATGTCACTATTATTTTTCCATTTATAAGCTGTAAAAGAGTATTTGAAATAGTTTCTCAAAAAAAGAAAGAAAAAGTATTTGAAATAGGTTATTATATAAATATATTTGCTCTATAGTGTCATAGCGAAATCTTACAAAACTGAAAAAATAAATAAATGAAAAGGATTTGCATGAGGTTGGTATGAGGACATACATGAACGTTCTTACTTTCTTAGTGTGCATAAGTGACGGCTTGAATTTAGGAATTAGATGTGACAGAGATTCATAATATTCCATTTGACTTTTATTCATCGTATTCCATTCAGAATTAGATGTGGCAGAGATTTTTTTTTTCTTGAGAAAGAAGAAGTGGCAGAGATAGTTTGTCTGTTTATGTGATTGTTGTTTACTTATTTATAAGAATCTCAGACCTGTGGCAGTGTTGTGTACGACACTCTCAACTAGTTTATCTGTTTGTGTGTTGTTGTTTACTTATTTATAAGAATCTCAGACCTGTAGCAGTGTTGTTTACAACACTTTCAACTAGTTTATCTGTTTATGTGATTGTTATTTTACTTATTCCGTCACATTAACGGGTGCTGCACAGCACCCGTTAACAGCTCCCCTTATTTTTTCCTTTCTTAGCTGACATAAATTTTTAAGGAAATGTAAAGACCACAAGTGTCAACCCGAAATCTAGGGAAAACTGAAGTGTGCTCATGCTCAAGCGAACACGTGTTGAATGAGGGTAGGAGTGTGGAGAGTAAAAGCCATTCAGCTCTAAAAGAAAAGTTTTTTCTAAAAAAAAAATGTCAAAGAAAAGTGTGCATTATTTCTTGTAATAGGCATGACACGTCTTTTGTTTTTGTTTTTTTGTTTTTTGTTTTTGTTTTTGTTTTTGTTTTTTTTTTTTTTTTTGTGTTAATTAGTATTATTATTATCGTAATGCATGAACACTCGTACTAAGAACGTTATTTTTAGGATTTGGCACATTCTTGGAAGCGCCTTTCTCTATCAGAAAGGGAAGGGCTGGGTTGCTATCTCACAGCAAAAGAGAGTGTTAAACAATTCTCCATTGCTGCAAGATTCGCAACGAAGAGAGCTATCAATGTTGACTCAATAGCAAGGAATTTCACTTCCTTGCGGCGGGCAAAAAAAGGTTTCGAGATCCAAAAGATTGGAGATCATGAGATGCTATTTTCCTTTGACACTAAAGAAGAGGTCGACAGAATCCTTAGTAGTGAACCATGGAGCTTTGATAAGCATTTGGTGGTCATGCAACATTATGATCATGATTTATTGTTGGAGGATATCAAGTTTGAGAGGACCACCTTCTGGGTGCTAGTCCATGGACTCCCAATTAAGTATATGACTATTGCAGCAGTAGAAAAAAAAATGTGGAGTTATGGGGGAGGTTATCAGTCAATCGGAGCCGAAAATCTACAATGGGGGCAACTTTATTCGGGTTAAAGTCGTAGTGGATATAACGCTGCCAATATGTTGGGGTCATCTTGTTTCCTTGAATGATGAGAAGCAAGTGTGGATTTCCTTTAAGTATGAAAGATTACCCAATATCTGCTACTGGTGTGGTTGCCTCACATATGACGATCGAGATTGTGAGCTTTGGATTAAAAGTGAAGGGACCCTTAAGAGTGAGCAAAGGGAGTTCGGACCTAGCCTGCGAGCACAACCATTTGTGGTATGGAAAAGACACACAGTTTCTGTACCTGGCAATCTGATGGAGAAAGAAAGACCAGTGTAGCCCCACAATTTCGAGCTGATCACCATGCCGGAGTGTGAACCACAGGCGTTACAAGCCGAGAGTTAATTCACAATCAATGTGCAACGGTCACAGTGATTTACACCCCATTAAAGCCACAATCCCACCTATCACGCATGGACATAATTCCGCACTCAATGACTTGCCAGAAGAAGCCAACAACGTAGAGGAGTCCACTAAGATTGAAACAGTGCAATTAGAGGAAGGTTACAAGGCTGAGGTGTCAGGAAAGGAAAAAAAATCTGATGTGGAATCAAATTCACGTGAGGGACTTAATTGTGGGAATCCAATTCAGGGAAACAGCTTAAAAAACACCTATGTGTGTGTGTATTTTTTCTTTGAAACTTAATAAGATTGTATAAAGCAATATGTAACTATTATTTAGGAGGTCACTCTTGCATAAAACGGAAATAAAACTCCTTATTCGAAATATGAAAGGAAAGGATTGTATATAACTTAAGGATAAACATAAATAATCCTAACCCATATATTGGATAGTATTGGATAAAAAAAAGTGGATAGAACTATTAGAAACTTTCAAATACATAGTAAATTCCTCAATCATGTAAATATGAATAAACATTTGTGTTGGGTTCTAAGACTTTAGGTTAAATGTATTAGAACTCTAATTTGTAATGTTGGCAAACCATGATCAAAACGGTTTAGTCTTTTTAGACGTGCTTAAAGTATGTGTCCTTTATGTAAAGTTGAAATCGAGTTGCTGCAGGATTTATTATGTAAATTTGCCTGGCTCGATTGATCGAGAATTAGACTCGACCGATCGAAAGTCTTGCAAATTGTTTTTCTGCAGAATTATCTAAGTCAGCCTAAGCCCGGTTTGACGTGTAGGGTTTTATGTTTTTCCTTAGGTATAAAAGGGAAAACCCTAGCCAAGTTTTGTTGTTGTTGTTGTGGCTCTTTATGCTATGTGTGTGAATCTTTTGTGAGATCTAGAGGTGTTTGCTTTCACATACACTTAGAGTTATCAAGATCTAGATTGATGTCAAGAGTTTGGTGATTAATTCAGTTGCAGATTCAAGAGCTTAAAGATATACAAGCAGGAGTGTTTGTGCTTGCTAAAATTCCAAGAAAGAAGTAGTCCGTGGACTTGGAGCTGTCACGTGGTCGTGGTAGTAAGTTTTCTACTCGAGGTAGCAATATGATGCTAGTGGTCTAAGTTGCTATTGTATAAACTTCAATTCTTTCATAGTGGATTTAGTTTTACTTTGAGAATAGTTAGGTTAAATCCTCTCCAAGTTTTTTACCAGTTTGGTTTTCCTGAGTTATCATATTGTTGTGTTCTTTATTTTTTGCACTTTATAATAATATGATTGATATGTGTTAACCTAAAACTACATAATTTACCTAAGTTAATCACTTGACTAAATAATTAGGTTAATCTGTTTGTATGTAAGGGGTCTAAAAATGTACAAGTGGTGTTAGAGCAGGTAGCTCTTTTGTTGTAGATCTTTTGATCTCTGAGTTGAACCTTGTTATTCCTCCTCAATTGTCATGGAACACAAACACTCTCTTGTTATTCCTCCTCACTTTGATGGGAATAATTATGTTTATTGAAAAGTCAGGATGAAAGCATTCCTGAAATTCATTGATGAGAGAGTCTGGAACTCCATTGAATATAGATGGGAGAAGTCCACTATTTATGTGAGTGAGTGGCAAACTTCTCCGAAAGAAGCAGCCGCTTTCAATAGCAAAGCTATGAATGCTATCTTTAATGTTGTTTCTATGGAGGAATTTAAGAGAATCTCTAATGTTGAGATTGCTCATACTATTTGGAATATCCTTCAGACTGTGCATGAAGGCACAAAAGCAATTAAAATTAATAAGCTGCAGCAATTAACTACTAGATTTGAAAGCATTTGGATGTCTGATGATGAATCTTTTGATGAATTCTATGCTAAGCTTAATGATATTGTTAGGAAGATTATTAGATCTTTGAATGAGGACTTTAGACCTAAAGTGACTGCCATTATTGAAAGTAAGGATATGAACTCCATCCTTGTTGATAAACTTGTAGGATCTCTTCAGTCCTATGAGTTGGACCTACCTAAGACTAGCAAATCCAAACCAATAGCTCTTAAGTCTATTGATGATATTGATGTGAGTGGATTTGATGATGAGCTCTCTGCTATAGAGATTGCCTATCTTGCCAAGAACTTTATAAACTTTCTTAGGAACAACAACAAAAGGGTAAGAGGTAAGAACACTGCTGAACCTAGAAATTTTAGGAGGAATGATCCCACTGAGGTTAATAACATTGAAAAACCTAAAGAAAAAGTAGGTCAACCTTCTAATAATTCTATGGGACAACAATGTTTTGGGTGTCAAGGGAATAGTCATATGAAATCTGAATGCCCTATATACTTAAGGTCTAAGGGTAAGGCTATGGTTGCAACCCTTAGTGATGATGAAGTTTCTGACAATGAGTCTGGTAGTGATGAGGATGGAAACTTCATTACTTTCATTGCTATTGCTGTAGTTGATGAAAATGTTGCTGTTGAGGAGAACCCTTCTGATGGGGAACTCTCTGAAGATGTAGATTTACAAAAAACCTACAATAAACTTTGCAAAGTTGCTGCAAAGGATGCTGTGAGTGTTGATCTAGGCTTAAAGAAAATTGCATCTCTTGAGCTTGATAAAAAGAATTTGCTTGTGAAACTGTTTGATGCTAATGAATTGTTGAATAATGTGAAGACTGAGAACATGCTTTTACTTGATAAAGTTTAGAATTTGGAACATAATTTATTTATTGCTAGAGAACAAGCTAATAGGTCTGCTAGTTCCAAACTTGATCATATGCTGAGTGTTCAAAAGTCTCCTTCAGACAAAACTGGCTTAGGTTTTGTAGAAAGCAATTTTGTTTCTAAAATACATTTCACAAACTTTGTTCCTTCTTTTGAGCCCCCTGCGAGTGAGGTTGTTAAAACTGTAGAAGTTACACCTCCTAGGAAGATTAGGGTTGATCTTCAAGAATCTAAACCTAAGACTTCTAATCCTTCTAAGGGTAAGTTGCATGATAGACCTGCATGAAGTTGTCATTTTTGTAGAAAGTCTGGGCATATTCGTCCAAACTGTTTCAAGTTGTAAGCTGTTAAGTGAGCAAATAAACCAAAAGTGTTGTGCCTCAAGCACAAGATGCTATGGTACTTATTGGTGAGTTGGTAAAGGCTTTAAACCTTTATTCCAATCTTGGAGTTGAAAATCATTCTAATGTCAAAAAGAACTCCAATACTCAAGGTGCATCTAAAAAGTTTTGGATACAAAAGGTTCAATCTAAGTGAGTCTTTTTTACATGGTTCTTGTGCTTCATTGCTCTACTCTTTGTGACCATTTATCTTGGTTGTTGTTTTTTTTTTGTTTTTGTTTATGTTTTTGTTTTCTTTGTCTTTCTAGGACTTGCATTGTATAACATTCATGCATTTCATTTTAGGATGTTTTTGTTTTGTTTTTTCAAAAAAGAAAAAAAGAAAAAAAAAAAGAGAAGCAAAATGTGTTTTGCAATTTTTTTCTTAGATTTGAAATCAACGTTGGCCATATTATCTTTACATAATATATTTATGTACATTGTTTAGCTTGGATGAGCTTATTTTATTGCACTTTACTAGTTTGAGCTTTGTAGTGCATGTTGTGTAGGAAGATGCTTATAGTCTTTGATCACATGATCTTGATCTTGAAGTCACATGTCTTTGATTGTCGGGCTTGGTATTCACGAGAAAGGCATAAATAACCATCTCACTACTATTTACTAGCTAATCATGAACATCTTAATGCATATCGTAAGATTTTGTACTTGAGAAAGTGTAGCATATGCACAAAAAGAATATAATGTGTAGCCTCGGTTTGAATGATAAAATTGGTGTGTACATTATTGGATTAAAATAATTTCAATAAATTAAAATTGGTGTGTACATTATCCTAGCTATTTTAATAAGTTTCTGATCAAATAAAATTGGTGTGCATATTATGAGGCAAATCAAGAAACTTACATGATTGCAAGCTTTTATTTTAGGAGATGTGAGAGTTATATGATGTAACTCTTTAGGTGATAGTCTCTTTCAAATTTATGTGATGAATTTTGTAGAAATTGTGTTTAATTACTATACACATATCACTTCACATGTATCTCAAGCTTTTGCTAGTTGCACACACTACACAAGTTTTTCTTTACTAAACTTTGTATATGTTATTGTGTGTGATCTTGGTTTAGCCAACCAAGTTTGAAAATTCCTTGAGTTTATGCAAAACATGTTTGCTGTTTCAGATTTTAAGGATATTTGATGGAACTCTAAATTTTGGGAAAACTGGAATCAAAACAAGTGCTTTTGAAGAGCATTTCATCTCATACTCATGCATTTTATTCATAAAATTCAATACTTTGAGGAGTTTATGTATAAAATTGTTTTGATTTACAAAAATTTGTTTTTTAGTTTTTTTTTTTTTGTTTTTTTAGTTTTGTTAGGACATATGTAGTTCAAGATTGTGAACATATGTCGCTATTTTATGTAATTGGCTTATCCTTAGACAAAACGCACTTTACTTGTAATTGGGTAGATTTAGGATGTATTTAACACCTCAAGAAACAGTGTTTCAAGATTCAGTGTTGAAGCTATCAAAGTCTGTCCAAGAAACAAGCAAGGAAGTGCGAGTTATTAAAATTCGACACATGCATCTATCGAGCTTTAAGAAGCTGTTTTGCCCCGAGCCTCGACAGCTTCTCGACAGATCCTCGACACCTCTATTTGTCAAGAATTAAAGAAAACAGATTTTCAGTTCTGTTTCAAGTCCAATCCGTGAATGTGTCTTTGAGACTTCTTTTCTCCTAACCCTAGACATATAAAAGGATTATTTTAAGGGCCATAAAAGGGGATGCAAGTTGCACAATCATTGAGAACTTCTTGTTCAAGCAATTTGTGATTTGAACAACAAAGTTTATGCCCTAGTTCATCTCTGATGATTTGAAGAACTTTGCAGCCAACAACTCTCTCTCTCTCTAGTTGGTGTTTGAAGTCGCGTACTAGGATCCGGGCATCTGGTTAGTCACGTACTTGGGAGCCGTGCATTGAAAAGGAGAAACTGTCACTACAGAGCAAGTCCAATTGGGTATTGGGGTAAGGGTTTAACTGTAGGTTGGTAAGGTACTTGGGATTCCTTGCTTGTAATCGCTTGCTGTGATAATAGTGGAGTTTCGGGAGTGGTGACCTTAAATCACCCGGTGGGGTTTTTTGTCGTCAAGTTTTCCCCATTCGTAAACAAATCACCGTGTCATTTATTTTCCGCTGCATAACTTAGTTTTGGTAATTTGTTTGTGCTGCCATATGATATTGCATGTTAATTTGATTAATTAATAACTAGGGTAATTAATCAATCTAATTTATCATAAGGGGTCAACGCGTTTGTGGCCTGTCAAGTGGTATCAGAGCAAGCACAGTCTGATTAGGGCTTAATCTTTGTGTGTAATTTATTGACCCTTGCTGTTATGGATAGAGGTCAATCTCTTATTATACCTCCTTTATTTGATGGCACTAACTATGCATACTGAAAAGTACGCATGAGAGCTTTCTTGCAGTCTTTAGATGAGAAAGTGTGGCAAGCTGTGGAGATAGGCTGGACCAAGCCTACAGAAGCGCCGGCCGACTGGGATGATGCCAAGATCAAGGCGGCAAACTTCAACAGCAGAGCATTGAATGCCCTATTCAATGCAGTCACTAATGAGGAGTTCAAAAAAATCTCCTCAACTGAAACTGCTAAGGAAGCATGGACCATTCTTCAGACAACCTATGAGGGCACCAAGGCTATCAAAGATTCAAAGTTACAGAGGCTCACCACATGCTTTGAAGAAATTAAGATGGAGGAGGATGAGTCATTTGATGAGTTCTATGCCAAGCTCAAGGATATAGTCAACTTAGCCTTTAATCTTGGGGAAACCATCCCTGAACCCAAGATAGTAAGGAAAGTGCTCATATCGCTGCTTGAGAGATTCCATGCTAAGATCACGACGATCGAGGAATCGAAGGATATTGACAAAATTTCTCTGACTGAGCTGGTTGGAAACTTGCAAACCTATGAGTTAGGGCTGACTAGGTTAGGCAAGTCAAGCAAGGGTAAGAGTTTGGCACTAAAGGCCAAGAGCAGTGATATGGATGATTCTTCAGATGATGAAGATTCCAAGATGAAGTCCTACATCACGAGGCAATTCAAGAAATTCATGAAGAATGCCAATGGAAAGGGCTTCAATAAAGACCGCAGACAATCCAGTTATTCACAATTCAAGAATTCGGATAAAGGGAAGAAGGATGTCAAGGATGGCGGTCAGTACACTGTTCCTGCTGGGCCAAAATGCTTTGGGTGTCAAGGCTTCGGACATATGAAACAAGAGTGTCCTACGTACCTTAAGAGCATAGGGAAGAGCAAGGCACTTGCTGTGACCTTAAGCGACACGGAGCTCGAGGATGATTCCAAAGATGAAGATGACGAAATATTGAATGCCTTCACTGCCACGGTTAATCCTACTGATGGGGTTACTGAAGAAATGGATGAAGAGAAGGAACTGGTGGATTCCAAGTGTGAGATTATGGATGATCAAGATGATATCCATAACGCCTATGAGAAACTACATAAGCTTTCAGAGAAGCATGAGAAGCTTTATAGGCTGGCCACCAAGAAGCTCAGTGATGTGGAACTCAACCGTGAGGAGCTATCCACAAAGGTTGATGAAGCAAATCAGACCATTGGAGCACTGAGGTTTGAAAATAATTTCTTGGTTGAGAGGACCAAGAAGCTTGAAGCGGAGCTGTTTCAAGTCAGAGCACAATTGGAGAGGACGTCAAGTGTAAAGCTGGATGAGATGTTAAGTGCTCAGAAATCTTCTTCAGATCGTATTGGATTGGGGTATGAATTCTCTCTCTCTAATACTCCTACTGCTAGTACAACTGTGTTTGTTCCACCTGCTAATAACATTAAAACTGAGGATAAAAATGTTAAAACTGAATTAGCTAGTGAGAAAGTAGACAAGGGCAAGTCCATTCTAGGAGCACCCCCTAAAGTTGAGAAGAGGGAAACTAGAAACCCTAGGACTAAGAAGACTATCTCTCAGAAGCCCAAATAGAAGAAGCCACATCTCTGTTATCATTGTGGTGCTGCCGGTCATACTCGACCAAATTGCTATAAGTGGCTTGCCACTCAACAAAGCAATGGCATGATAGCATCTGGGAGCCAGAATCAGCTTCAGACTTCTCTCGCTCCTCTTGGAGACATTCTTAAAGCCCTCATGTTCCTTTCGAAATTGAACGGTTCATATTCCTCTCCCCCTTCACCGGTTCAAGGGTCGACGAAAAGGAAAGGTTCTTCCAAAGTGTGGAAGGCAAAGGGATCCAAGTGATTGCAGTCACTTCTTCTTCTCTCCCCCTGTTTTTTGTGTGTTGCATCACTTGTGTGCTTCTTTACTGTTTTGAGTCAGTCTAGTTTTATGCATCGTTTTGCTTTCTTTAGCTTGTTTTTGTTTGTGTTTTTTCAATTTTGTGTTTTATTTTTGCTATTCTGATAAAAAAATAAAAAAAATTGAAAAATACAAAAACAGTGTGTGTTTGTGTGCATTGGTTCATGTGAACTTTTGAAATGGCCATTGAAACAGAGTTTTCTAAACTTTGTATCACCTGTAACTTAGATGAGCATTCTTCTGCACAACTAATCAAGTGAGCTTTGTAGCTCTTTGTTTGTGATGAGTAAGGTTAAGTGATCTCTTCTTCTTAACATTCGTATCATTCTTTTTGATGGGTTGAACTAGAAAATCCTAAGAGAAAGGCATAAATAACCATCTCACCACTGTCACTCGCCAATCATAATATGACATCTGTATGCTTCGGCATAGCAAAAGTGCAATGTCATAAGCTTAACATAATTGGGTATTTCTTTTCTTTTTCTTGTATGTCCATTCATGATATGCTTAATGAAAGAAAATATGCAAAGAAATAAAAAGCAAAAAGATCAAAAATGCTTTAAAATATGGTTGCAAGTGTATTTTCTAGGAGATGTGGGAGTTATAGGATGTACCTTAAAGGTGATAGTCCTCATCAAGTAGTTATGATTGTGTGTGAGTTAAAGTGATTGTCTCATATCTCAAATCGTCATAACATTGAGACACTTAAGCAATCTTGCGATGTTTTCACACACAACACGCAATATTTTTTGCTTTTCTTGATACATGTGCAGGTATAATGTGATTTGGCTATCACAAAGTTTACATGTGTTAATATATGCTCACTAAACTGTCTTAACTTGTTTTTGAAATATAAAATTGGTTAGACTTGTTTAGTGTGTGTGTGCGTGTTTTGAGATACATGTGCATCAAAATTCTTGTTGAGAGATGATTTTGAGAGCTTAATGTGTTGCTTGGATCTTTGGTTGAGTTGCATGCATGATTGCATTCATGTCTGTGTTTTTCTTCTTTTGAAAAACTGTTTTAAAGGCATCTTGACACCTCCTCGATACCTCTCGACACCTAGCTGTCTGTCGAGCTTCTTAGACTTTTTCTTATCGCAGTCTCGACACATATCTTGACACCTGGTGGATCGATCGAGAAACTTTCTGTCTGCTCGATAGCTTCTTGACAGCTTCTAGATCGATCGAGGTTCCTTCATGGTTGATTCTTCCTTCTCGACACATGACCTCGATAGCTGCATCTGTCGAAGTGTAAGTTCTCGATAGTTTTCTCGATAGCAGGCTCGATACCTCTCGATACCTGTAGCTGTCGAGAATTACTGAAGGCCTATAAGTTGATTCTTCGCGATTTTTCAGTCATTTCGCTCGATCTCTCTTCCTCGACAGAACCTGTTCTCTCTCCCATAACACTTCTCACTCTCTCCAAACCTCTTTCAAAGGCTTTCTCAAGTGTTGTTCTCGATCCTAATCACTTGGTAAGCATCTTATCCCTCATTTTCATGCATTTCATGTCTTAAAAAACCCTAGGTTTTGTGTTTTTGAAAATTTTTGGGATTTTTCAAAATTTTTGAGGTTTTCATGAAATTGTTGAGTTGGTTTTATAGATTTGATCTTCAAAACCACATGCATTACATCACATTAGCATTCTAATTATATTTTCATGCATTTAGATGTGTGCAAATCTGTTGTGTGCTATTAGGTTTGGATTGGGCTGAGCCCATGATGTTTTTATGTTGCATGTCACATGTTCATGCATCTTCCATGCATACGTTCTTTCTTTTCAATATTTATCTTCCAATATTGAACTGCTTGGAACTTTTCTGTGTGTCTCTTCTTCTTCCCCCCCTCTATGTTTGCGTTAGTAGTGTCTATGGCACCTAAACGTAAGTCTATTCCATCCCAGAACCCTCTGCGTTCTAAGGCATCGCCTTCTTCCGATTCTACTCCACTTTCTATCCGGTTCCATGATGAGAAAGCTCAAAAGGACTTCTCAGAGAACTTTTCTAAACGAGGTGTTCATTCGGAACGCCACGTTGTCCTGGCAGACTTTGCCGATACTGACCTTTCCGATGTCATCCATAGTCGGGCTTGGGAGTCACTGTGTGACGTCCCGGTCACATGTCCACTCGTGCTGATACAGGAGTTTTATTCCAATATCCACGAGATTGATTCTTTAGTACCTCTCTTCTACTCTAGTGTTTGAGGTACGCGCTTTGCTGTCACTCCGGAGTTAGTCTCCGAGGTGCTTCATGTCCCTAGGGTGGATCATCTTGATTACCCTAGCTGTGAGCGTCTATGGACTGTGTCCAAAGACGAGATGATCTCGGCGTTCGAGCATCCTTCCTCTTGGGGAGATCATATCTATACACCATGTCGACCTTTTGCTAAAGGTCCTCGTTTCCTTAACATGGTGATGACCTTTGTTTCGCACCCACTTTCTCACTATAACTCTATCACAGAGCCCCGTGCTCAATTTTTGTTGTCCCTCCTAGAGGATCTCTCTATATACTTTCCTTCACACTTTATCTTTTCTATCATAGATGTCTATAGAGATATGGCCACCCGTGATAAGCTCATTTTCCCTTCTGCTATCACGAGGATTCTTCGCCATTTTTCCATCCCATTTTCTTCGTCCGATCCTTACCATGTCATGTCTGCCATAGACACCGCTACCGTAAAACGTAGCGAGGCACAGTTTCGATCGAGACAGTCTGACGGTGCCACTCCTTCCTCCCGTCTGACTACCTCCAGATCAGCTCGAGCGGCTGCTGCTTCTTCTTCGAGCAATGTCACCTTAGGAGACATCATGACGCAGCTTCAGCGCATAGATGCTCGCCTAGATACACTCTCCACGGAGTTGTATCAGGTGAACGTTCGTGTTGGTCGCATCGCCAGGCGACAGGTGACCATAGGCGGCTTTGCTCTAAAGGCTTCTCCTCCGCCACCTCATGTTTTGTCTGCGACTGAGGCTGATGATGATGGTGATGACGATGATGCTTCTGAGGATGATGATGATGGAGATGTGAGCTCTTCTGCTGAGATGTCTACATGACACTCTACCCTTTGTCACTCGTGACAAAAAGGGGGAGTAGTTTTGGTATGAGAGTAGTCATGCTTAGGGGGAGTGTTAGCATAGGACATTTTTGTTAGGAGGAGTGTGGATTGAGGGATGTAGTGAGGTGATCATATGTATTTTTCTTTTCCATCTTTTTAGAGATACATTGATCATGAATTGATATACATTGTACTTATTTTCTTGATATATATGATGATGTATGTTTTTCTTTCACCTACCTTTACATGTGTTGTTTCTTTTCTGTCTTTATACATATGTTTCTTTACTTGTACGCAATCTATTATTTCTGTTTCACACAAAGATGCCTTGATGTGTTTTGTTTATAAGTGTTTCAGAAATACAGGTTGTCAAAGTCTACTTGCCACAAACTTTCTTATTGCAAAGTTTTTCAAGAGTTTGTGTTAGGATAGATTTTACTGTGTGTAACATTTGAAATATGAGTTAAAGTGCTTTATGACTTCTCTCATATCTTCATTTGTTTGTTGTGGTTTTGTCACGGATTGCCAAAGGGGGAGATTGTTAGGACATATGTAGTTCAAGATTGTGAACATATGTCGCTATTTTATGTAATTGGCTTATCCTTAGATAAAATGCACTTTACTTGTAATTGGGTAGATTTAGGATGTGTTTAACACCTCAGGAAACAGTGTTTCAAGATTCAGTGTTGAAGCCATCAAAGTCTGTCCAAGAAACAAGCAAGGAAGTGCAAGGTACTAAAGCTCGACACCTACCTCGACACATGCATCTATTGAGCTTTAAGAAGTTGTTTTGCCCCGAGCCTCGGCAGCTTCTCGACAAATCTTCAACACCTCTATCTGTCGAGAATTAAAGAAAACAGATTTTCAGTTCTGTTTCAAGTCTAATCCGTGAATGTGTCTTTGGGACTTCTTTTCTCCAACCCTAGACATATAAAAGGATTGTTTTAAGGGCGCTAAAAGGGGATGCAAGTTGCACAATCATTGAGAACTTCTTGTTCATGCAATTTGTGATCTGAACGACAAAGTTCGTACCCTAGTTCATCTCTGATGATTTGAAAAACTTTGCAGCCAACAACTCTCTCTCTCTAGTTGGTGTTTGAAGTCGCGTACTGGGATCTGCGCATCTGGTTAGTCACGTACTTGGGAGCCGTGCATTGAAAAGGAGAAACTGTCACTACAGAGCAAGTCCAATTGGGTATTGGGGTAAGGGTTCAACTGTAAGTTGGTAAGGTACTTGGGATTCCTTGCTTGTAATTGCTTGTTGTGATAATAGTGGAGTTTCGGGAGTGGTGACCTTAAATCACCCGGTGGGGGTTTTTTTGCCGTCAAGTTTTCCCCATTCGTAAACAAATCACCGTATCATTTATTTTCTGCTGCATAACTTAGTTTTGGTGATTTATTTTGTGTTGCCACGTGATATTGCATGTTAATTTGATTAATTAATAATTAGGGTAATTAATCAATCTAATTTATCATAAGGGGTCAACGCGTTTGTGGCCTGTCAAGTTTTTTTGTTTTTGTTTTGTTTTTTTTTGTTTTGTTTTTGTTTTTTTTTTTTGTTTTTTTTTTTTTGTTTTGTTTTTTTTTTTTCCAGAATTTTGATCGATCGAATTTGTTTCTCGACCGATTGAAATTGTGATTAAAATTTTGTTTAAACTTTGTCTGTTTCGATCGGTGCTCGATCAATCGAAGCATTTTCGATCGATCGAATCTAATTTTTGATCAATTGAAAGTTATATAGAGACTTTTTATAAAAACTTTTGTTTCTCACGTGTTCAAACACTTTTCAAACTTTTTAAACTTTTTCTCTCTCTTTATTTGATCGGTCAAGGCTTCTAATCAAGATTTTTATCGTTTTGCTCCTATCTTTTTGTATGTTTTTTCTCTCTTAAGGCCAGTAAGACCATATTACCCTTTTTTTTAAAATGTATTTTCACTTTTCATGCATTAAATCATGCATAGTTTTGGAAATTTCGAACTAAGGAATTTTGGTTTTTTTTGGGGTTAAATCAAGCCTTTTCTTTTAAAATTGATCATTGGGTTATTATTGTGGGATGTTTTAAACATGATTCTAATGAATTAATTTGATCAATTTGGTGGTTTGTGAAATATTGGAAATTCTAGGGCTTGAAACAACCTGAATTTGGGATTTTGTTCAATTAGGTTTAATTTGATGAAATTGGTTTGTTGGATTGATTCATATAATCATTATATTATGTTATCTATCTTGTTTAATGATCAATTGGTCAATTTCTTGAAAATTGTACAAGTGGTTTTCAAATTTTTGGGTTTTTGATATAAACTTTATGCTCATGCCAATTTTATGATTTTAAAGTTAAATTGAACTTATTCACTACTTTGGAGCATACATCATGTGTTGATATTGTTCATGCATCATATAGAGTTGTTATTTCTATGTTTTTTTTATTGTGTTAACTTGCAGTCTGCCCTTGGATATTCTCTTTTGTTCTTTTTTGGTTCTTTTCTGTGTGTCTTGTCTTTACCTTAGCACCATGACTAGGAAGACTAGAGACAACAGGAAACCCTCCTCCTCTTCTGTTCCATCCTTTAAGAGTGAGAGATTCTTGAGTAAGAAACACCAAGAGACCTATGAGACGCTTAACCTTAAGAGGAATATTTGGGCTGAGAGGAAAGTTTTGTTAGACGATCTAGATGGTGAGATTAGACATTACTTTGAGTGTAGGGGCTGGTTGCCATTGTTGGATATTTCTCATCCACCTTCGGCTACCCTGATTAGAAAGTTCTACTCGAACCTCTCTATTCACGTCTATGATTCCAACACTTTAGTTAAGAGTTGGATACGAGGTGAAGAGTACACCATTACTCATTTGGTAGTGGCTAATGCTCTTGGGGTACTTGTGGTCCAACATCTTGTCTATCCTTATGATGAGTCTCCTAACCTAAACGACATCATGTCTTATATCACTGGGTCTTCTATCCAGTTGGGTTCTAATCCTCTGATCACCACTACTGAGCTCACTGAGGTTCACTATCTTTTCTTTAGGATTCCTTGTCATTCTTTGTGGCCTATCTCTCATCTACACACTATCCTTATTGAGCGATGTGTGATTCTGTATGCCTTTGTTACTAATGCTCCTATTAGTTTTCCTCATCTGTTGCTTTGTTCTTTGAACGAGGTTTATAGGAGTAGTTCTACTGCTCATGCTCTTTTGTTTCTTATGTTTATTCTCTGGATCCTTTTACATCTTGGTTTAGAGGAGTTTCTCGCATCTGAGCCTGTTCGTATTATTGCTCCTATAGGTACCACATTTCATTGGAAAAGGACTGCTCAGATGAGAGCAATCTCTAAACGTCCTAGGGTGGAGTCTTCTGGTGTCACACCTCCTCCTCCGCCATCCTCTACAAGTGATACTTCTGCTGAGGTGATTGTCGATCCTAATGCTATTGCTATTGATGTTCCTTCTCCTTCTACTTCAGATTATTCCGACATTCGTCGTATGTTGGAGACTGTCATGACTGTTCAGGTAGCTCATTGTCAGATTTTGGTGGACATGTTTGATGAGCTTTATGCTTTATGAGCGGATTTGGAGAGTATTCGACCGCCACCTCCTTTTGATGATGAGTGAGTGCCCTTTGGCAATTCATCACAAAAAGGGGGAATAGATTTTGATGTTTTGAAGCTATTGTGTTTGGGTTATCCATGATAGGGGGAGATACTTTGTTTTTTATGTTTCTTGTTTCACATTATTTATTGGTATATATTTATGAGGTTATTCATGATATATGGGTTTATTTTGTGTTATGTGAAATCAAGAAGTTATATTTTTGTGTTATTTGTATTTTCCACACATGCGTTTATGTGTTTGTTAAGTGTTACAGAAATATACAGGTTGAGTGCTGCCGTCTACACTTGCAACTGATGGATAGTAGTTAGGTTGAATTTGTTATGTTGGACTATGTTTTTGTAACGGGCATTTTTTATGTAAACTTTGAGCACTTTGTTATGTTTGTATTTTGTCACGGATTGCCAAATGGGAAGTTTGTTGGGTTCTAAGACTTCAGGTTAAATATATTAGAACTCTAATTTGTAATGTTGGTAAACCATTATCAAAACAGTTTAGTCTTTTTAGACATGCTCAAAGTATGTGTCCTTTATGTAAAGTTGGAATCGAGTTGCTGCAGGATTTACTTTGTAAATCTGTCTGGCTTGATCGATCAAGAATTAGACTCGACTGATCGAAAGTCATGTAGATTGTTTTTCTCCAAAATTTTCAAACTCAGCCCAAGTCCGGTTTGACGTGTAGGATTTTATGTTTTTCCCTAGGTATAAAAGAGAAAATCCTAGCCACGCTTTGTTGTTGTTGATGTGGCTCTTTATGCTATGTGTGTGAATCTTTTGTGAGATCTAGAGGTGTTTGCCTTCATATACACTTAGGGCTATCAAGATCTAGATTGATGTCAAGAGCTTGGTGATCAATTTAGTTGCAAATTCAAAACTTAAAGATATACAAGTGGGAGTGCTTGTGCTTGCTAGGAATCCAAGAAAGTAGTCCATGGACTCGGAGCTGTCATGTGGTCGTGGTAGTAAGTTTCCTACTTGAGGTAGCAATAGGATGTTAGTGGTCTAAGTTGCTATTGTGTAAACTTCAATTCTTTCATAGTGGATTTAGTTTTACCTTGAGGATAGTTAGGTTAAATCCTTCCCAGGTTTTTTACCGATTTGGTTTTCTTGCCTCATCATATTGTTGTGTTCTTTATTTTTCGTATTTTACAATAATATGATTGATATGTGTTAACCTAGAACTGCATAATTTACCTAAGTTAATCACTTGGCTAAATAACTAGGTTAATTTGTTTGTATGTAAGGGGTCTAAAAACGTACAATTTGTATCATAATTGCACAAAAGTTATATGAAACAACAAAGCTGAATATCACCCACTAATTTTTTTTCTCCAAACCAAAAAAAAAAAAAAAAAAAAACACCCACTAATCGAAAAGCCAAAAGAAAAAAAAATTTATAAATCGAAAAGAAGTATTAAAACAAATAAAGTAATAAGGTTAGAAATTAAAAGAAAAATTAATATGTGTGTCTAGTCAAGAGAGAGAGAGAGAGAGAGAGAGAGAGAGAGAGAGAGAGAGAGAGAGAGAGATAGGTGCCTCTAATATTGAAGAGCAAAAAAAAAAAAAAAAAAGGTAATGGTGAAAAGTATAAGAGGGACAAAGAGAACATATTTATATCTAAAAATATGAAGTGGAAGGGGAAAAATAAAAAGCAGTCCTTTTTGTACGCAAGTAACATTAGTGTTATATTGTTATTTCATTTATTATGTGCATTTATTGTAATGCCCCAAAATCATAAGCAATAAAATTCTATTTAATCTAAAAAATCCATAAAAATATTAAATAAAAGAATCCAGCACACTAAAAATTTCATCACAAATGTCAGAGTTCTAATCCACCAAAAATTTAAAACATCCTCAAAATAATTCTTCAGTACAATGTTTAATACCATAAAAATAAAAGTAAAATCTTCAGTCCCACAAAATAATTTGTAACTGTTGACTTCTAGGAATCTCTACTCCAATAATCTCTCTAATGTATTTATAAGGGGAAATAAAGGGGGGGGGGGGGGTGAGATAACTCAATAAGTGGAATTCACCAACATTGGAGTGTGGAAACAACCTTTCAAAAAAATAATTCTTACAACAAATTCATAACTTGTACCTCATCAATATTTTATCATCAAATAATTCATATAAAAAACATAACTTTATATTGTGAGCCATCATAACACATATATCAATACCATCATATAAACAATTTTCTAGGCTTTTCTCGTGGTCAACGTTTACGCCTCATTAACAGAGTTGTGTTGTCCCCTTTTTGGGACTAGAACCTCCTTTTCATCCATTTTCTTAAGGATGGTTCCTTTGGAACCTAAAGGTGCACTCTCTTGCTAAGAAGCTTCCTTTTTGGATCCTCAATAGTATGCTTTCTTGCTAAGGAGTTATCAAATGTGCACTGTCCCTTTTTTTGGGACCATCCCTTGCTAAGGACTAGTTGCAGTATGATTGTCCTTTGCTAAGGAATAATACAATACTGAGCTTTTAATCACGACTTGCCATAGGTTTTCAAAACATATTCAAGATGCTCACATAAATAATCCATTCAAGATGCTCACAAAAATAATCCATTCATAATTCTAAAAAATATAAGAATATATTCACACATACAAATTTAATTAAATTTAGGTTGTCCCACAAGTTTTTCATAAAATGAATAAGTAATGTGCACAACAAGCAATTATAAAATATCCATTTATATATAGAATAAAAACATATTCCTTTGATATAAAATAGTTTAATTAATCAACTCTGTTTGGGAAAACCCCCAAAATTAGCAAACACCACTTACCTCTTTGTTGCAACAATAAAAGGAATCAATCACCCTTGAGTAACAATGAATCAGTAGAATTAGAACCTAGTAACACCAAAGATAGGTCCATCAATGCACAATTTCCTTCTTAAAAATCTATTTTCACACTTAAATAATTTTATCCTAGACAATACTGATACATCCAAAATTTTACATTTATTTATGTAACTGTCCAGATCACTTTCAGCTTTAATTTAATTAATCTATTTCACGTATTTTTACTATCTCTTAATCAAATAGTAGAAGCCACATTTTATAGTTCTGTCAAATCAATCCTAAAGCTTATGGAGGACCATATACTAGAGCGATCTCAAAGCCTTAAGACTTCTAATTGATGCTGGGAATAAACATAGGTATGAATTGGTGGACTTAATTGACACGGCAAGTATTGTCAAAGCTAGCAACCAATTATATTTTGGATGCTATGATTGCCTTTCGGCAAAAAGATTTAAAAACTTTAAATCTTCATAGCAAAAATATCATATATATATATATATATATATATTCAATCTAATATTGGAAGCCACCAAAATAGCCTTAAATTATTACTCTAGTAGCCTATTGATCCCTTGATGCCTCTAGTTTAGAAAATGATAAGAAGGTGATGGTTATTTGGTCAACAATGGAGGCCATGTGTGAATGCATACCCTTTTCCCTTTCACACGGTGACCAAGTCCAAGCCTATTACTCTCTTTGGTTCAATTTCAAAGTCTGTGGCCCTTCCTGACATATTGACCATCTGTATCTAATATAATACAGTTATAGGAGCTACTAATAGATAGTCTTAAGTTTATAACAATTGCTAGCTATGACTATTCAAACTTCTTAAATCTAGAGCAAGACAGCCATACCTAGAACTCTGATGCACAGCCGTAGAGGAGAAAAGAAAAAGAGCTTAATTGTGTGTTGCGGCTGAAATTAAAAAGAACTTCTTAAGTGCATACACGTGTAACTTAAATGGGTAAAAGACTAGGGTTATCAAGGCCCATATTTTTACTTATACCACCTTGGGCTTCATATCCCATAGCATTTATCTTATTTTTAATTTCTTAGACCCAAATCAATTTAATCCATTTAATTGTAGGCCTCTTTTATAATTTACGTATAATACTTAAATTGGTATAAAAATACGGGGTGTTACATCCTTACCCCCTTAAAAATTTCGTCCTCAAAATTGTACATACCTTCGTTGACAAACAACTCTGGATAATTTGATTTCATCTCATCTTGTCGCTCCGAAGATGCCTTCTCCATTGTGTGATTCTTCCAAAGGACCTTAACCAATGATATGGTCTTAGTGCGTAGCACTTGATCCTTGCAGTCAAGAATTTGGATTGGAACTTCCTCATAAGTCAAGTTGTCTTTGATCTTGAGTGGCTCATAGTTCAAAACATGTGAAGGGTCCGAAATGTACTTCCTCAACATGGAAACATGAAACACATTATGCACTCCTGCAAGTGTAGGTAGTAAGGCCAACTCATACGCAACTTTACCAATGCGTTTTAGGATCTCAAATGGACCAACAAATCTGGGACTCAACTTCCCTTTCTTCCTAAATCTCATCACACCTTTCATTGGGGCGACTTTCAAAAATACCATATCTCCAACTTCAAATTCCACTCCCCTCCTTGAGTTGTCATAATAACTCTTCTGTCGACTTTGTGCTATTTGTAATCTTTTACGAGTCAAATTAATCTTCTCAAATGTTATCTGAATGATTTCTAGCCCCAACAATTTTCTCTCACCAACCTCCTCCCAACACAATGGGGACCTACATTTTCTACCATACAAAGCCTCATAGGGGGCCATCTCAATACTAGAGTGGAACCTATTATTATAGGAAAACTCCACTTAAGACAAGTACTTTTCCCAACTTGAAATCCAATACACAAGCCCTTAACATACTCCAAAGTACAAATAGTCCTTTCTGATAATCCATCTATTTGCGGGTGGAAGGCTGTACTAAAGCTAAGATTAGTACCCAAAGCTTTATGTAGGCTTTCCCAAAACTTTGAGGTGAATCTTGGTTCTCGATCAGACATAATTGATGCTGGAACTCCATGAAGACTCACAATCTCATCGATATATATTTGTGCTAGCTGATCAAGTGAGTAAGTCATCTTAACCAGAATAAAATGTGCTATTTTTGTCATCCTATCCACAATTACCCAAATGGTCTTATGTCTCTTAGGAGATCTTGGCAAACCAGTCACAAAATCCATACATATATGCTCCCACTTCCATTCGGGAATGGGAAGTGGTTGCAGTAATCCTAAAGGTTTCTGGTGTAGTGCCTTAATTTGTTGGCAAGTCAAGCATTGCTCCACAAATTGAGCTATCTCTCTCTTCATGTTATTCCACCAATAAGTTTCTCGAATGTCACAGTACATTTTAGTGCTACCAGGGTGCATTGAGTATGAGGTACGATGAGCTTCTTCCATAATCTCCTTCTTTAATGCAAAATCGTTTGGCACACAAAGTCTATTTCCAAACCTCAAAACACCATCATTAGATACATTAAATTCTAGTCTCTTCCCTTCTTGTACTTCTCCTATGATCTTTACAATTTGTGCATCATCAACCTATGACCTCTTAATCTTCTCAATCAAAGTGGGTTGTATTGTCAAACTAGCCATAAAGACTTGGGAGTCACCCATGACAATTTCAATTCCCATTCTCTCCAAGTCATTAATAATCTCCTTTTAAGTAGTTAATAAGGCAGCTAAGAAACCAGAAGACTTTCGACTAAGTGCATCAACTACCACATTAGCCTTGCCTGGATGGTAATTGATCGAGCAATCATAATCTTTAATCAACTCAAGCCACCTTCGTTGTCTCATATTCAATTCTTTCTGAGTAAAAAAGCACTTGAAGCTCTTATGATCTATATAAATTTCACATGTTTCACCATACAAATAGTGTCTCCAAATCTTCAATGCAAACACCATTGCAGCCAACTCTAAATCATGAGTGGGATAATTTTGTTCATAGCTCTTTAATTGGCAGGAAGCATAAGTTATGACTTTACCATGCTGCATCAACACACAGCCAAGACCTTTTCTTGAAGCATCACTATAAATGACAAAGCCTCCCAAGTTGCTAGGGATGGTTAGTACTGGTGTAGTGACCAACCTTTGCTTAAGTTCTTGAAAACTCTTTTCACATTCTTCTGTCTACACAAACTTGGCATTCTTACGAGTTAGTTGAGTCAATGGGGCTGCAACACGGGAAAATCCCTCCATAAACCTATTATAATAGCCAGCAAGGCCCAAAAAGCTTCTAATCTCACTCATATTTGTCGGTCTTGCCCAATCAGCCACAGCTTTAACCTTACTAGGGCCTACAGAAATTCCTGCCTCAGATATCACATGCCCTAGGAACACCACTTGGTCAAGCCAAAATTCACACTTCTTAAATTTTGCATATAACTTCTTCTCCCTCAAAATTTGAAAAACAATTCTCAAGTACTCTTCATGTTCTTCCATACTTTTAGAGAAGATTAGAATGTCATCAATAAAGACAATAACAAAGTGGTCTAAGTACTTATGAAACATCCTATTCATCAAGTCCATATATGCAGCAGGAGCATTAGTCAAACCAAAAGGCATTACCAAGAATTCATAGTGCCTATACCTGGTTCGGAAAGTTGTCTTGGGTATGTCTTCACCCTTGATTTTTAACTGGTGATACCCAGAATGAAGGTCAATCTTAGAGAAGACTTGTGCCCCTTGCAATTGATCAAATAGGTCATCAATATGAGGGAGAGGGTATTTGTTTCTCATAGTAACTCGGTTTAACTACGGTAATCAATACACAACCTCATAGTCCCATCCTTCTTTTTCACAAATAAAACTGGTGCACCCCAAAGAGATGCAATTGGTCTGATAAACCCCTTGTCAAGGAGTTCTTCTAACTTTTCCTTGAGTTCCTTAAGTTCAGTGGGTGCCATCCGATATGGTGTTTTTGATATAGGAGAAGTTCCAAGGAGTAAATCAATGGAGAATTCAATCTCTCTATCTATAGGTATCCCTGGTAAGTCTTCAGGAAAGACATCAGGAAACTCCCTTACAACAGGGATATCATCCAACTTCAAAACCTCTTCCCTAGTGTCCACCACATGAGCTGGTACCCTTGGCATCCTTTCCGTAATAGACGCTGAGCTCGAAGGGCTGATATCACCCTAGGTAAAGCATGCATCCTAGAGCCTTTAAACTGAAATTTGGGTTCTCCTATAGGTTGAAACACCACCTCTTTTCTAAAACAATCTACACTAGCATGATAAGTTGACAACCAGTCCATTCCCAAAATTACATCATAGTCATACATGTCCATCAAAATCAAGTTTGCTAACATTTCCTTATCCTCAATTTGAATGACACAAGACTTAAGCATAGAATTACACACCAAAGAATCACCCATAGGTGTGGCCACAGACAAGTCATAATCCATAAGTCCAAGTTTCTTATCACATAACTTAGCATATCGAGTGGAGATAAAAGAGTGTGTAGATCCAGAATCAAATTGAGTTTTAGCAAAGTTTGAGAATAATGGAGGATACCTGTAACCACAGTTTCTGAAGCTTGAACATCCTGTGGTGTGAGTGCAAACACTCTCCCTTGTGCCTTCCTTCTTTAATCATCCTTTCTAGGTTGTGCCATTGAGTTTTGTTGAGGAGATGTACAGCTTCTAGCTAAGTGTCCTGTCTTCCCATAATTATAACAAGCCTTTCCTTCAAAGAAACACAGCTTATCTCCATGAAACCTTCCACAAGTAGGGCAAGCATTCAAACTTCTACCTTGAGCATTCTGGGGTGAATTCTTATTTTCTGGCTTATTTGATGATGAATTACTCCCAGACCTCCCAACAGATCCTTTCTTATTCCAATGACCTTGAGCATTGCCTTGCCGAGAGCCTGTCTGTCCAGTGTTTCTAAGTGGGTTCTCATTCCTAATGATAGGCCACAAAACATATTGACCCCTTGTGATGGATTAATTTATTAATTAGTCAAGTTATTTATTAACCAACGTAACATGCAAAGCGTATTGTAGCACAAACAAATCATCAATTAAACTAAGTATACAGCAAAAATTAAATGACATGGTGATTTGTCTACAAATGGGAAAAACCTATACGGTAAAAACCCCACCGGGTGATTTTAAGGTCACCACTCCCGAAATTCTACTATTATCACAACAAGTAGTTACAAGTAAAGAAATCCCAAGTACCTTACCAACCTACAGTTGAACCCTTACCCTAATACCCAATTGGACTTGTTCTGTAGTGACAATTTCTCCTTTCAATGTGTTGGGGACATATTTTGTAGTTGGCATATCCTTTGACAAAACGCACTTTACTTGTATTTGGGTAAATCTAAGTAGGTTCAAGATGATCATTACAAGTGGTTAAATTGAAGACATGAAGATTACTCAAGAACTGCTCAAGAAAAAGTGCAAACTGCAGGTCTCGATACCTCCTCGACAGAAGCTCGATCTGTCGAGATTCATTAAAGCTCGACAGATGTCCCGATCGATCGAGCTTACGGGTTTCAGATTATAGCCAGCAACGTTTTTATTCTAAAAGGCTAATTGTTTTTGGGTTTGTATAATTCTTATTGGACTAGGAAAACCCAAGGTTTGTGTAAACCTATTTGGAATAGGAGAGCCCATTAAGCTCCTATTTAAAAGGAGATGGAAAAAGAAAAACCTAACCCTAGAGAGCTTCATAAGGTTTTCTTTTTGAAACCCTAGCCTCCTCCTACAGAAGAAAGAGTTCTTGCTGCGTTTCTTGTACGCCTTAGGGTTTTGTAACCAAGCAAAGTCTCTTGCACCAACATTGAAGATCTTATTGGTGTTTCTATGTGAAGCTGCTGCAAATCAACTACAACAATCAAAGGGTTGCTGTGGAGTTAGTCACGTATTGGGATTCGTGCAAAGGAGTAAGCCGCGTACTGGGATTCGCGCACTGGGATCCGCGCATCACATTGGTTAGTCACGTACTAGGAGCCGTGCATTAAACTGGAGAAATTGTCACTACAGAACAAGTCCAATTGGGTATTGGGGTAAGAGTTCAACTGTAGGTTGGTGAGGTACTGGGATTCCTTACTTGTAACTGCTTGTTGTGATAATAGTGGAGTTTCGGGAGTGGTGACCTTAAATCACCCGGTGGGGTTTTTGCCGTAAGGGTTTTCCCCATTCGTGAACAAATCACCGTGTTCTTTATTTTCCGTTGCATAACTTAGTTTTGGTGATTTGTTTGTGCTGCCATGTGATATTGCATGTTAAATTGATTAATTAATAACTTGGCTAATTAATCAACGTAATTTATCACAAGGGGTCAACGCGTTTGTGGCCTGTCACAATGCACGGCTCCCAAGTATGTGACTAACCAATTGTGCGGATCCTAGTACACAACTTCAATCACCAACTAGAGAAGATTTTTGGCTGCAAAGTTCTTCAATTCATCCACATGATGAAGATCACGAAAATTCTTGGTTACAAAACCCTACAGTGAACATTACAAAGTAACTTCTTCACAAGAGAGATGAACTAGGGTAAGAATTTTGTCTCTGGTCACAACTTGCTAGAACAAGGATTTCTCAATGCTTGTGCAACTTGTGAACCCTTTGATGGCCCTTATAATAATCCTTTTATATGTCTAGGGTTAAGAGAAAAGAAGGCCCAAAGACAAATCCACAGATTCCAAGAAAATCAGATCAGGATTATGAAATTCTTAATTCTTGATAGATAGAAGCCGTCAAGCATTAGTTGAGAAGCTGTCAAGTCATGGGACAGCTCTTTAAACCTCGACACATGCTAGCTATCGAGCTTTAATGAACTTGCACTTTTCAGCTTGTTTCTTGGACAAATTTGATGACTTCAATACTTGATCTTGAAACATAGTTTCTTGAAGCATTAAAGACATCCCAAATCTACCCAATTACAAGTAAAGTGCGTTTTGTCAAAAGATTAGCCAATTACATAAAAGAATGACATATGTTCTAAACAAATGAAACACATATGTCCTAACACCTAACATTGTTCTTGAAATCTTCCTCCAATCTCATAGCTCTCTTAACTGACTCTCCATAATTATCAACCCCTGATGCAATCAGATGGTGTCGAAGTCTCTCATTCAACCCCTTTTGAAATCTGCTTACTTTCTTTGCCTCAGTAAGGATTAAGTGGGGTCCAAAGCAAGATAACTCGATGAATTTTGCTACATACTGCTCAACAGTCATACTTCCTTGCACCAAATTAGCAAATTTCCTCTCTTTTCGTTCTCGAATCACCTCAGGGAAGTAGTTATCATAGAAAACCCCTTTAAATTTCTCCCAAGTGATGGGGTTTCTCTCAATGTCCATTCCCTCCAAAACGGCTTTAGTGGATCTCCACCAACGCTCAGCTTCTCCAATCAATTTGAAAGTTACAAACCGCACTTTCTAAGCGTCAGTGCAATCTAAAGCTTTTAACAGCTACTCCATCTGCAAGAACTAGTTCTCAGCTTTTGTAGGATTTGGCTTCCCATCAAAGGAAGGGGGATTCTGCTTCATAAAAGTCTCAAAAGAGAAACCAGCCCTTGCCTCTACTTTACCTGCACCTCTACTAGCAACATAGGTCAACTTGTCCAACAATCGTGCAGCAGCTTCATCCAAAGGATCAATGTGTGTCACCCTAGGACGTTCTTTATCTCTCACGTTTTAAGTGACTTCAGCCTTAGTACCAACCCTTGCTTTGGTTGACCTTCGCAAATTAACAACAGGTTCCTTACTATTGGAATTAGCTACTCTCTTCTTTTTGGGTGGCATGATACCTAGTTAGCAAAGAAATCAAGAAATATAGATGGTGCAACAATTATTAGTACTAAACATAAGAAGTAACATTGCCAAAATTATTTAAAATATCTCATCAAACATAACCTAGATGCCAATGCTCTGACAAAAAAAAATCAAGATCATAACCTAGTTTTCAAGTGTCTACAGAATCATATCCTAATTTTCAAGTCTACAGAATCATAACCTAGTTCTCAACTGTCTACAGAATCATATCCTAAGCTTTGATACCACAATTGTAACGCCCCAAAATCATAAGCAATAAAATTCTATTTAATTTGAAAAATCCGCAAAAATATTAAATAAAAGAATCTAGCAACCTAAAAACTTCATCACAAATGTCAGAGCTCTAATCCACCAAAAATTTAAAATATCCTTAAAATAATTCTCTAATACAATGTTTATAACTCAATAAGTGGGATTCACTAACATCGGGGTGTGGGAACAACCTTTCAAAAAAATAATTCTTACAACAAATTCATAACTTGTACCTCATCAATATTTTATCATCAAATAATTCGTATATAAAAAAAAAAAAAAAAAAACTTTATACTGTGAGCCATCATAACACATATATCAACACCATCATATAAACAATTTCCTAGGCTTTTCTCGTGGTCAACGTTTACGCCCCGTTGACAGGGTTGTGTTGTTCCCTTTTTAGAACTGGAACCTCATTTTCATTCCCTTTCTTAAGGATGGTTTCTTTGGAACCTAAAGGTGCACTCCCTTGCTAAGGAGCTTCCTTTTTGGATCCTCAATAGTATGGTCCCTTGCTAAGGAGCTATCAAATATGCACTGTCCCCTTACGATTTTAGAATTTTCAGATCTAAAATTCAGCCCAGTCTTGTGTATTTCTTTAGTGTTTTTTTTTTCTCACAACTCTAGACATATATAAGGCTTATTTTAAGAGTCGTCACACATGGATACAGAGACCAAGAGACTTATTTTCTCTATGTGAAGCAACTGCATTTGTACGCCATAGGATTTTGTAATCAAGTGCATCTTGATCTTCATTATTGAAGAAGTAAAAAACTTTGCAGTCAACAACATTTGTTCAAATAAAAATTGCTAGAATAAGTAACGTACTGGGATCCGTGTAAAGGGTTTGTCACAAATTGAAGGTTTGTGCATAAAAGGAAAGAAGGCTACTACAAGATCAAGTCCAATTGGGTATCAGAGTAAAGGTTCAACTGTAGGTCAGTATTTCGGGATAGGCCAGGGTAGTTGGTAAGATTCCTTATACTTGTAACCGCTTGATGATTGACTAGTGGATTCTTAGAAATGATGACCTTAAAATTACTTGGTGGGGTTTTTGCCTTGTGAGGTTTTCTCCATTTGTCAACAAATCACCATGTCTAATTTATTTTCCATTGCGCTTAGTATTTTTGGTGACTTGTTGGTGTCTTCACATTTTGCATGCAATTAAACTTAAATTATCAACTTGGATAATTGAATAAACCAGGGTCAAGCTATCTTAACCCAACATAACTTATCCCCGTCCCCCCCAAAAAAATAGTAATACATATAAAATTTTGCAAGGTCAATTAGAATGAAGGATTCATGAAGCTAAATTAGGAATAAAATTATAAAAACCTTCAATTTAATCGGGATGAAATATATGTGATTAGTCAAGAATTCCTTGCCTTGATCATGAGTATAGCAGCAGGCATGAAACATGAAGGTAGAGAGATCAAGACTGTCAAAAGTTGGAAGATAGAAGATGCTATAGTGAACAGTTTGAGTCAAGCCTTCTTGGGGTCAAGTATATGGATGAGCCTTTGCAATCTCCACAATGTGTACGAGGGTTATAGATGTGTCGCATTAGATAAGTGGTAAGGACATACATTCTATGATGAAAAATACAAGCTATAATTGTAAAGAAGAACAGATATACCATACCGAATTACATGATTTTTATACAGCATATTTTAGTAAACGACATTTTCTTTTCATATATATAAGTTCTTCAAGAATTTTGATGCTAAAATTAGCAATAAATACTTGATGATTGAGTTTCAATATCTCCAACCGTGTAATTTTCCTGGTTCTTCAATTGCCATATTGAAACAGCATGTAAGGGTTTGGCTATTGGTTTATTACGAGAAAGAAATTCTTGGGACACCCAATTCATTGTTGGCCGAGACTTTGGTTTGGTGCATAAGCATGCAAATGCTATAGTTGCGGCAAAGAAAATATCCCGTGCAACTATTTGAATTGGAGCTGGCCAGCGCTGGTCCAATATTTCATTTAACATCATATTTCGAGAAGATGACGATGACAATGTATGTAGTCAAGAGTTCTCCTGGATGTATTCCCATTAATATTTCTAATGTCACCACGCGAAAACTATAGACATCACATTTTTTAGTAAAACTATAGTATATGCCAATTCTGCATAGGAAGAAAAAAAGCTATTAAAAATGTAATATTTTGTTCTTTCTTTTCTTTTATATTTTTTTTTCTAAGTTTTCTTCATAAAAAGGTTGGTCAAAACTTGTCATTGCACAAAAATTACACGGTGGAAGTGATTGCTTGATACCATGCATGATTCAGTTCTTTTAACAAAATATAAGGCAACCAAACTAGAATGATTATTTGGAATGCCCCAACATAGCTAACCTTTTAAGAAAATGAGGAGATATAACATATAGTATGAAAAAAAATAATTCACCTAGAGCAATATAACTATAAGTCCCAACAACTAAAGTTTGATTGGAGGAGCTAGGATCAAGAAGTCTAGCTATACCAAAATCAAAGACAAATGCCTTCTCCAACTTAGAGTTCAATAAAATGTTATTGCTGCTTATATCTCGATGAACAATTATTGGGATACAATCATGAGGCATGTAAGATATGGCATGTGCTGTCTTTGATGATGTTCACCCTCTTTGTCCAATCCAATTCCACAGCTTCAACATCATTATTTAGCACACAAAATAAGCTTCCCCTTTCCTTGTATTCATAGATCAAAAAACATGCATTGTTTATGCAAATAGTAGCCATGAAGTTTCACAATATTCCGATGTCGAAATTCTATCAACATTTTAACTTCGTTCTTGAAACCCTTGTCAAAAGTTGGGTCATCAGCGTCTAAGCGATTAAGTTTTTTCAAGGCAACCACTTTGCCGCTAGGCAACTGTGCTTTGTAGACACTACCATAACCACCAGTTCTAATACAGTATCTAATGTCAAAGTCCTCTGTGACTTCAACGATGTCTTCAAATGCAATATTGCCATCATAATTCCATATTGAGAACAAGTTCCCATTTTTTGTTTCCTTAACTCAGTTTGTATTTTCATTGGAAGTACAAGATTCTTGACCCGACCTTGAGTGTGGAGAAAATACCCAAAAAGTTGTAAAAGGGTAAAAAATGAAAAAGAAATAAAGAAAATAATGAGGGGAACCAACTTTTTTTTTTTTTTTTTGAAGTTTGAGTGTTCATCTTTCTCTCTACCATCTTCCATGCGAGACACAATATTTTCAGGAGCAAGAGGTGGCGTCGAAGGGGAAATTAAAGATGGAGATGGGCATTGAGCAAAACCTGTGATGTCACTACATAAATCCTTGTTGCCAATAAATACTTCAAATCCATAATTTTTTAAAATAATTCGAACTCGACCCTCCAATGAATCATATGACAGGTTAAATTCACGCATCTTAATAAAAGAAATGGGAACATTGCCTGTGAGTTTATTGTAGCTGAGAGCAATCTTAATTGGGGAATAATGGTCCATGACCCAAGAGGGAACACTTCCATTTAAATAGTTACGGCTTAAAGACAAGAATTTTATCAAAGAGCAATTAGCTAGTTCTGTGGGGATGGGACCACTGATCATACTCCAATTAAGGTTCAAAGTTTCCAACTTTGTTAAATGAACTATTGTCAAAGGGATTTGGCCAACAAGTTTGTTGTTATTGAGGTACAAGTATCTCAAATTCTTCATATTTCCTATTTGCAAGGGAATGGAACCATTAATTTGGTTGAAATCAAGAAATAAAAAGACCAATCTAGTTAGATGGCCTAGATATGAAGGGATCATACCTATAAGCATGTTATTATCGAGGAACAAGCCATTCAAATTCTTCATGTTGCCAATTTCTTGGGGAATGGAACAATTGATTTGAACTAAATTGGTGAGATGACCCAGTGATGAAGGGATCGGACTAGTGAGCTTGTTTTGTCTGAGGTCCAAATTTAACAGCAGTCCAAGTTCTGACACTATAGAACCGTTAATTTCATTTAAGGACAAATTCAGATTGGAAAGATTGGTTAAAAGGCCAAGAGTTGAAGGGATTGGTCCGGTGAATTTGTTGTGACTCAGATTTAATTCAAGAAGATTCTTGAAATTTCCGAATTATTTGGGGATAGAATCAGTAATTCCATTGAAAGAAATGTCAAATTTCACTAATTTGGTGAGGTTTGCAAGTGAAAGGGGCAACTGACCTGTAAGATAATTGTGGGACAGATTAAGGTGGGTGAGCTTCGAAAGGAAACCTATCTCAAATGGGATGCTCCTCAGAATTTGATTATTACTAAGGCTAAGATGGACTATATTGGAAAGGAAGAGAAGTTAAGAGCTTGTTTGGATATCATGAAAACTAAGTGATATCACTCAGTTTTCATAATCCATCATCCAAACCGAGTGGGTCCCATGAATGACCATCTGTTTGGCTTAGTTTTGGATCACTGTTTTCATGACTCAAATACTCAAAATTTTGGATGTGGATGATGGAAAATGAAAACAGGATTTTGGTGTTTTCAAAAGTTGAAAACTGAAACTCAATGGCAATATGGTAATTTCATTCAACTTATGGGACGCACAGCTTTGTCTTGTCATGTCATGCTAGCTTGCAACCAACGACTCTCTCTTTCTCATACTCTCTTTTCTTTCTTTCTATTCTCCTCATCTCTTCATTCTTCATTTTTTCTTCCTCATAGAGCCTCCACTGATCGAACCTCCACAGCTCCACAAACCACCAGTTGCCGCTACCATAAGCCACCACCACAAATCTCTCGGTTCAAGCTCAACCAAGGAAGGGTAAAAAATCCTAAAATCTTCCTTCGTCATGAATTGAACCAACGAGTCTCCAATCTAAAGATTAATGAGTTTGGATTTGCTATGTTTGTGGGTTTGAGTTTCTAGTGTTGGTGAGGGAATTGCAATTTTGAGTTTTCGATCTGTGTTGATGGGTTTGAATTTTTGGTTGTGGTTGTGGTTTAAGGCTTGGGTTGTGATGGAGGTGGGTTTGTATGGATGTTGGTGTGTCTGGCTGATGGTTGGATTTTGTTTGGCCGTTGGTGGTCGTGTTGTTGATGGTGGCCGATTCTGCTAGGTTATTTGTTGATGGTGGCTGATTTTACCATCACCACCACAGCTGCCCATCAACCCTCCAAAGCTGTCCACATCTGCCCACCATCGCCACCAATCACCAACGATGAGCCGAAAGAAAAGATCAAGATCTGGGTTTGATTTGGGTTTGGTGTTTCTAGATTTGGGGCCATGGTTGGAGCTTGCTTTTGGGTTTTTTTATTGGTGGGTTGCTTTTGGGTTTTAGACATTGTTGGTGGTTTCTTTGTTTTGATTGTGAGTTTAAGTTTTCTTTTGGAAAATCCGTACAAAAATGGAAGAAAAGAAAGTAAGAACTGAAGATATGAAAGAGGCTTGAAATAAAGAAATTATTGAAAAAGAAGGAAGAAAGAGAATGGGCATTCGGGTAGGCAACTACCCGTTCTGACCCAACACAGTAAATAGGTCCCACCATTTTATGCAAAATTCTGAGTTATAGATACCAAAATATGAAACCAAACAAGTTTTATTTTGAGTGAATGAAAAAATAGAGTTTGAGTAATGAGTTATGAGAATTGAGTTTGAGTTTAAGCTATAAAATTTGAGTTATGAGTAATAGATGATGCTCAATCCAAACAAGGCCTAAATTTCCTTACCTTGTCTCCAAGATAGATATTACCAGCTATGTCAATCTCTGTGATGCTTCCACCAAAGTTGCATTTAATTCCTGGCCAGTCGCAATGACTTGATGTATTGTTGGACTCACCACTCCACCACCCATTCTCCAGGAGAGCTTTCCCTTCAAGCATTGATGAATTAGATGCTGCCAGTCTACCATAGAGCCAGCTACAATAACCATAGTTATGGAGTGCATCAAGATATAAAGAACCCATAATGCTACTATCAGAATGGAAATGGATTGATGAGTGTATTCACTTTGAATGAATACCAATGTGATTATCATTGTTAACGTGTAATGGGTTGTGGGCTTTAGACCTACCTTGTTTGTAGAGCACACTTACTTGTACTGCACACTTTGCCTCCTATATAAAGGCACTCATGTATACTCTATTACTTTTGAAATACAACACTATTCATTCAGTATTTCTAACATGGTATCAGAGCCACTCTTTGACATTTTCTTAGAAGTCTTGTCTTTATAAGTGTTACTCCATGCTCAACATTACTTCTGCCATCATAGCAGCTGCCGCAACCCCTTGCCGTTGAACCTCCAACGTCACCCACCCATCGTCCTTGGGTTCCAGACCTACAGCTGCTGCTGTTGAAGAGTCCCACATTGCAAAGGCCACTGGTCTTTTCATCATTGTCGCGAATATTGCTCCGATCAATTTTTGCAAGTACCGCTATGATTATCTTGCGCCAATCTACTCACTTGTGGAAGCCTTACAACCATCAAGGTTCGCACGCGCCCCCATGAGCCACTAAAACATTCTGCACAGAAGCTTATGCCCCCCACGCGCCGTCAATAGCTCTAGGCTGACATCATCTGTGACGTCAATAGTGCCACGTTAGCCCTAGCTTATGTTAGTATCTAGTCATCTGCTGACATTAGCTGCCATGTCATCTTGTTGACTTCATCTCCGTTGACCGTTGATTGAGAGTTGACTTGACCGTTGACTTTTCTCCATAGTTGACTTTTGTAGTGTGAGTTCTTCTTACCTAGTTTTTTTGTGTAGATTTCATTTTTATAGTTTGTTTTTGCAAATTGTGCCTCTAAATTGATAAAAATGATATTTTTCTTGCCCCATTAATGCTATATTGGAGGGGATTAAGAATTACTTATCTTGGTCTCAAGCTGTGTGCATTTTTCTTAAGAGTCGCATGCTCTGGCAATATTGTGCTGGTACAATCACTATTCCTATCAGAGGGCAAGTGAAGAAGATACTACCTTCATTAGTTGCATGGTTGAATGGGATAGTCACAACCACCTGATCCTCACTTAGATTCGGAACAGTTCCATTTCCTCCATTTCCAATATGTTAGGCAGCTTTGATGATGCAAAATCGGCATGGGATATGTAAGCCAAAAGATGCTCCACTACTCATGGATCCATGAAATATCAGTTAATGGTTGAGTTGCATCAACTCAGGCAAGAACCAGGGCAATCTATCAATGACTACTATTATCAGCTTTGCTTCATTTTGGACCAAATTGACCTTTTTGATCCAACTTAGGCATGCTCAAAGGATGCTCAACAATATGCTACTGTTCAAGATAAATTTCATCTCTATGAATTCCTGACGTCACTTCACAAAGACTATGAGCCCATCCAAGGTCAACTTCTTAATCACAGTCCTCCTCCCTTTCTTAATACTACTGTAGATGAGTTGGTTGGAGAAGAAGCTCGGCTTGCAACCCTTCAAGCCCATAATAAGCTCAATGTTCTAGCTATTGCTTCTTCTGCTCCACCCATAGAGCAACTCTGCAATCAGGGTTTGATACCTTTGGCTTTAGCAATTGTCGCAAGCAGACCAACAAAAAGTTCTGCAACTATTGCAAGCATCTTGGCCACACTATTGAGACTTGTTACTGTTGCAACAAATCTAATGCTGTTGTTGCTAATACTGAGTCTACTCTGCCAATGCCTTCCTTAATGGGGATTTAAGTGAAGAATTTTATATGCAACCTCCTCATGGTTTCTGTATTGAATCAACCAAGTTTTGTCACCTTCGACGTGCACTTTATGGCCTTAAACAAGCTCCAAGAACTTGATTTTCCAAGTTTAGCCCCACCATCTTTTGCTTGGGTTACACTACCAGTCCTTATGATTTTGCCTTAATTCTTATTCACACTGACAAAGACACCATTTTTCCTCCCCTATATGTGGATGATATGATCATAACTAGTGACCTTAGTGGCATTCAAGAACTCAAAGATTTTCTCAGTCAGCAGTTTGAGATGAAAGATCTTGGACATCTCAGCTACCTTTTGGGTATTGAAATAACTCATTCCATATATGATCTTTATATTACTCAAGCCAAGTACGCTTTTGAACTTTTGTCTCGTGTTGGACTCATTGATAGTAAGATTGTTGACATTTCAATTGAACTTAATGCACATTTGACTCCCTCGGGGGAGGGGGGGAACCGTTGTCTAATCTTTCTCTTTACAGACAATTGGTTGGTAGCCTAGTTTATCTCATTGTCACTCGCCCAGACATTTTACCAGGTGAGCTAGCATCTGTTTGCTCCATGATCAACTCACTATGCTGCTATTCTATGCATTTTTTGATACTTGAAAGGCATTCTCTTCCATGGTCTTTTCTATTATATTCAGTCTCCTTATATTCTTCGTGCATTCTCTAATGCTACTTAGGCTGGAGATCCCATTAATTATAGGTCCACCCTTGGTTATTGCGTTCTCCTTTGTTCTTCTCTGATTTCTTAGCGAAGTAAGAAACAAACCTTTATGGCCCGTTCTAGTATTGAAGTAGAATATCGTGCCCTTGCTGATCCTACATTTGAGCTCATTTGGCTACGATGGCTTTTTAAGGACTTTGGTGTGACCACATTCTCTTCTACTTCTTTTTATTGTGACAACTAGAGTGCCATTCATATGGCTCACAATGATATCTTCATGAACGGACTAAATACATCGAGATTGATTGTCATTTTATACGTTATCATCTTATGCACGGTGCTCTCAACAAGTTGTTCTCGATCTCCTCTAAAGATCAGCTTGCAGATATCTTCACCAAGTCACATCCTAAGAGACACCTCTGTGCTTTGGTTAACAACCTCAAATTGGTCTCACACCCACCTTGAGTTTGAAGGGGGCTGTTAATGTGTAATGGGTTGTGGGCTTTAGGCCTACCTTGTTTACTTGTAGAGCACACGTACTTGTATTACGCACTTTGGCTCCTGCATAAATGCACTCATGCATACTTTATTACTTGTGAAATACAACACTATTCATTCAGTATTTCTAACAATCACAAAGTATTGTATATTTGAACCCTATTGAAGTGCAAAAATTTACATGAATATTCCGGCATGATTCCCTCAAAATCATCTTAGAAATTTCTTTTTGAATAGAACCTCAAAATGCAATGACGCTCTTGTTGGATTACAAATAGTGGAATTGCTGCGAAGTTTGAAATTTTTGTTTTTTAAAGAATCTGACTAGTGTAATTGGTAAATGTTAATAGCCACGATTTATTTCTGACAATTTATCAAAGGTTCCATATGAGGTCCTTAGATTAGTGGAATAAGTAAATGATGTAACGGTCATGATTTATTTCTAACACTTCATTAAAGGTTTCATATGAGGTCCTTAATTAGATTAATAAGTGGAATTAGTAAATAGTGTAATAGCCATGATTTACTTTTAAAATTTTATAAACAACCATCGTGCACCCTTAGAGCGGTGGTCACTCCACAAGTATAAATGCTTGTGGGGTGTAGGGGCAAAGGTTGGCGTTCAAGTCTCCAAGGGGGAGCTTCACACACATATACACTTAGATTAGGCTAGAGTAGAAATTTATCTTGTATCAAAATTTTTTTTTTTGTAAAATGTTTCATATGAGGTCCTTAATTAGATTAGTGGAATCAAAAAATAGTGCATAGCCCTACGCTTTAATAAAGGTTCCAACTTTTAGCACTAAACGGATAACTTCAAATGATTAATTTTTTCTTAATTGATAATTTTATTTATTCTCCCTTAATGAAATGCAAAATTACTAATTAACTTTGCATATTAATCTTAAGTTATTCTAGAATTAGTCAAATATTCTCTAGTATATAAAGTATAAACCCCAAATTAAGTTCATTGTAAAATGTATTGCTTATATTAATACCATAAGTAGTCGTTAAGGGTTTTCTCATTGTGGATGTAGGCTGTTAGACTGAACTACGTAAACCTTTGTATATACTCTTTCTTCCATACTTTTGCTTATCATTAAATTATCTCACATAATCACACAACTTTAACATGTGGAACCTGGTGTCATAAAGAGTAAAGATGATGCCATACTTGTGAAATATTGTCACGCTTCCTCCATCATTGCATGTAATATACCAACCCACTTACAATGACTAGAGGTATCATTGGAATAGCCACTCCACCACCCACTCTCGAATCGAGCCCTTGGTTCTAGTTCTAGTGCTGATGGTTTAGATAGTGACACAGACTCAAAGCCAGTTGCAATAACCTTATTTGTGGAATTATACAAGTCCATTTACTATATATATTCTTAGGTGGCGATTCAAGTAATTAAGCTTCTATTTTACCATTGAAATTGCTGGGAAATTTAGACCTTAGTTGATAGAATTAACAAGTTTTAAACCCAAGTTATTAATTAGATTGATTATGAATAAACCTTGTTAAAACAAACTAACTTCAATATCATGTCTATATCATGCACAGCGAAAAAGTAAATAAGACAAGATATGATGACCCAGGAAAACCAATGAAACAAACTATTTTCACAGTAAAAAACCTGGGGGGAAACCTTCCTGAAAAGTAATTCACTATAGTAAAGATAAGTTTCAAATCAAGTACAAAACCTTTGTCCCTAAACTCTTTAATCCCCGTAGATGAACTTACAACAAAAACCTTCTACCACTTCAAAACCTTTGAACTCTTCAATATATGAACGCCGCCCTTTTGTAAGGATCCTAGTACATGAACTAACAATGATGCATGGCTCCCAGTACGTGATTAACTCACCAACTTGAAGAACATGTTGGTTCCAAAGTTCTTCACTTCATCAACAATGAATATTAAGAAGCACTTGGTTACAAAACCCTAAGGCGCAAAGATGGAGTAGCTTCTTTCAGAGAGAATAAGCACCCAGTCACTTTTTGTATATGTTCTCTTTGTATTCTCTTATGTGACGGCCTTTAAAATTAGCCTTATATATGTCTACAGTTGTGAGAAAAAGAAACCCTACACATACATGTCAACATAGGCCGAAAATCAAATCTGAAAATTCTAATTTTGTAGATCTTGTTAGATACAGCTGTCGAGATATCTGTCGACACTTCGATAGATACATCTGTTGAGCTATCTTTCGAGATTCATTAATTCTTGATAGATATTATCTGTCAGCAGCTGTAAAGAATCTGTCTAGCTTTAATGAACAACTTTTCTTCACTTGTTTCTTGGTCCAATCTTCATGGCTTTAATACTTGGCTTGAATAACATGTTTCTTAAAGTATTAAACTTATCCTAGATCTATCCAATTACAAGTAAAGTGTATTTTGTCAAAGGATTAATCAATTACATAAAATATGTCCTTAACAATCTCCCCCTTTGGCAATTCGTGACAAAATCACAACAAACAAATGAACATATGAGAGAAGTCATAAATCACTCAACTCATACTTACTTGTTAAATACAATAAAATCTATCCTAACATAAACTTTTGAAAAACTTTGTAAAAAGAGGGTTCATGGTATGGAAGACTTTGACAACTTGTATTTCTGAAACACTTTAAACAAAATTCATCACCGCATCTTAGTGTGAAACAGAAATAAAAGATTGCATACAATAAGAAACATGTGTATAAGGAGAGAAAAGAAACAACATATGTAGAGATAGGTGAAGAAGACATACATCATCATATATATATATATATATATCAAAGATAAGCACAATGTATGTAACATTGGTCACAAGACTGGTGTACAAGAAGCTAAAAGAAACTCCTATGACAACAAGGAGGTAAACACTCCCCCTAATAAGATAAAACACAACTCCCCTTTATAAAGGCATGTATTTCTCCCCCTAACATGTAGAATCTAAAAAAAAAAAACCACATTTCTCCCTCTTTTTGTCATGATTGAAAAAGGGTACAAGAGGCTATAAAGCTTCACCTAAGAAACAAAAAGATGATCAAGGGGGCACAAAGAGTCCATATAAATGCATGAATGTAATGAAATAAGATGCTATAGATGACAAGATAATAGAAAGATGCAAAACATGTGAAAAACAATGCATGCAAAAGGATCTCGATAGATTGAGAAGCTGTCAAGCCAAAGCCAACCTCGATGGATCGAGAATCTGTTGAGGAGCTATCGACCAGACATAAAGTTTCTCGATAGATCTAGATTGCGTTAACTTCTATCGAGACAAGAAGAAAGAGGGTCTCGATAGATAAGAATCTATTGAGGATCTATCGAGAAGCTGTCGAGTTTAAAGAAAAATTACTTTTTCAAAGAAGGGAAAAACACATAAAGATGAATGCAACAAGCAAGCTACTCAACTAAAGATCCAATCAACATGTTAAGCTCTCAAAACAACTCTCAACATATAAGCATAACATCCATAGATCCACACACACACACACACACACACACACACACAAAACAAGTCTAACCAATTTTATACCTCAAAAACAAGTTAAGACAGTTTAGTAAGTATATATTAACACATGTATCCTTTGTGATGGCTAAATCACGTTGTATCTACACGTATATCAAAAGTAGCAAAGAATATTGCGTGTTGTGTGTGAAAAACATCGCAAGATTGCATAAGTGTCTACATGTTATGACGATTTGAGATATGAGAAAATCAATTTAACTTACACACAATCAGAACTGTTTGATAGGGACTATTATCTTTGAGGTACATCTTATAACTCCCACATCTCCTAAAAGACACACTTGCAATAATATATAAAGCATTTTCATTCTTTTTGCTTTTATTCTTCTTTGCATATTTTCTTTTAAGCATGCCATGTATGGGCATATAAGAGAGAGAGAGAGAAGAAACGCCCAATGATGTTAAGCTTTTGACATTGCACTTTTGTTATGCCGAAGCATACAGATTTCATTGCCATAATTGGTGGGCAATAGTGGTGAGTTGGTTATCTATGCCTTTCTCTTAGGATTTTCTAATCCTTCCCATCAAAAAAAGTGATACGAGTATTAAGTACAAAAGATTTCTTAATTTTACTCATCACAAATATGAGCCACAAAACTCATTTGCTTAGTTGTACATAGAGATGCTCATCTAAGTTACAAAAGATACAAATTTTAGAAAATTTTGTTTTAATGGCCATCCAAGGTACAAAAGTACCAATGTACACCAAACACACATTATTTTTATATTTTTTTTTCTCTTTTTATTTTGAAAAACAAACAAAATAAAGACTAAACAACTAAACAAAAACAGACAAACAACATGAAGGCATGAAAGATAGATGCAGATGCATGAAAGCATGATTCCAAATTGGATAAGAAATCAAGTAAGGAGAGTCATACTTTAGGTAGAAAGAATTAAAGTAGAGGTCAAACAAAAAAGACAACTTAGTCTTAGACTCATTTCTCATCCACACAGCACGAGTCTTTAGCCGTGAAGATGAAAAGACACGTGTGCTAGTATGTCTACTAATGGACATAGAAGAATTAGAATCATCTTGAAATTGAGTTAAAAAGCTCAAAAATTTTAGTAACTCTTTAAACAAAGGTTTAGTTCCTTGAGAGGAAACTTGTTACTATTTGGACACTTGCTTTTGAAGATACAACTTAAAGAAATTAGGACAAATGTGTCCAAAAACACCACAATGGTGTCAAGCATGAGGTCTAACAAAGGATTTAGAATTAGACAAAATCAGTTTTAGATTTCATAACTTTATCACCTTTCTCAGATTGGGGTACAAAGACAAACTTTGATCTAGAAGTCGTGGAAGAGGAGGGGCCGAAGAAAATAGCATATCCTTAGCCAGTCTTATCAGAACTAGGCTTTTAAGCACTCAATACTTCATCAAGCTTTGCACTAGACATCCTCTCTAGTTGAGTTCTAGCTTGACTAAACTTAACCTTGAGATTCTTGACCTTCTCTTTAATAAGGCGTTCTCCGCGACAAGAGTCTCAACTAACCCTGTAGTCTCATCTAGTTTAACTAACAGTTCATCTCTTTTAGTTTTTACGTTATTAAGCTCTTTCCTACAAAGATGAGAAGTCTTTTCAGATTTTATAAATTCAATGCATAGCTTATCATAGGCTTCCTAGAGGGTCATCTTTTTGGATACTTCATCATCAGAAGAATCCTCACTGTTACTAGCACTCTCCACAATCACCTTATCGGTTGTGGCAGCAAAAGCTATAAAGTGACCACATTCATCCATATACTAATTAGAAGAGTCATCCTTAATATCACTCCAAGTAGCAACCAACCCTTTATCTTTTGAATTTTTGGCCTTTTCCTTTATAAGATAGTTTGAGCACTCTATCCTCATATGACCAAAACCTTTGTACTCATGGCACTCTATAAAGGGGTTTCTCATTCTTACCATTCCTAGAGGATTTAGATTTCCTATTAGGTTTGTCCTTATCCTTTTTCCTAAATTGAAGAAGGTTGATAATCTCATCAGCTATAAAGGTTAAGTCTTCATCCTTATTCTCATCTTTAGAGTCATCACTCTCTTCCTCAATACCCTTAAGAGCTAAGTTTCTACTCTTTCCACATTTTTTCATTAAACCTAATCCCATCTTATAGGTTTAAAGGTTCCCTAAAAGCCCAGTCAAAGGAATTTGATCAATGTCCTTCACTTCTTCAATGGCGGTGATCTTGACATGAAATATTTCAGGTAAAGACCTAAGGATTTTTCTAACAATTTTGGATTTTGCTATAGATTCTCCAAGGTTGAAGGCAGAATTCACAATATCCTTCAGTTTAGCATAGAACTCGTCAAAGGTCTCACCTCCTCCTTATTTTTTCAAAACTACTAGTGAGTCTTTGAAGTTTCACACTTTACTGCCTTGGTACCTTCATAGGTGATCTCAAGAATGGTCTATGTTTCCTTGGCAACTTTTGTGGATGATATTTTCTTGAATTCCTCATTGGTCACCCCACAAAACAAAACATTTAAGGCCTTACTGTTGAAATTTGCCGCTATGATTGTTGCTTCATCCCAATCCACTGGCGTTTCCTTTGGCTTAATCCAACCAACTTTAACAGCTTGCCATACAATTTCACCTAGAGCCTGCAAAAAAAATTTCATATGAACTTTTCAGTACACATAATTAGTGCCATCAAATAGAGAAGGAATCAAAAGAGATTGTCCACGATCCATGACAACGGGGGTCAAGGATCATACTCAAGAAACTAATCCAATCAGAGTGTACCCGCTCTGATACCACTTGTTGGAAAACTTAGACCCCGATTGATAGAATTAACAAGTTTTAGACCCAAATTATTAATTATATTGATTATGAATAAACCTTGTTAAAAAAAACTAACATCAATATCATGCACAAGGTATGATGCTCTAGGAAAACCAATGAAACAAACTAGTTTCACAGTAAAAAACTGGGGGGAAACCTTTGTCCCTAGACTCTTTAATCCCTGTAGATAAACTTACAACAAAAACTTTCTACTGCTTCAGAACCTCTGAACTCTTCAATATATAAACGCCATCCTTTTGCAAGGATCTTAATACGTGACTAACCAATGATACATGGCTCCCAATATGTGATGAACTCACCAACTTGAAGAAGATGTTGGCTGCAAAGTTCTTCACTTTATCAACAATGAAGATCAAGAAGCAATTGATTACAAAACCCTAAGGCGCAAAGATGTAGTATTTTCTTTCAGAGAGAATAAACACTCGATCAATTTTTTCATATGTTCTCTTTGTATTCTCTTATGTGACGGCCTTTAAAATAAGCCTTATATATGTCAAGAGTTGTGAAAAAGAAACCCTACACATACATGTTAACATGGGTCAAAAATTAGATCTGGAAATTCTGATTTAGTAGATCTCGATAGATATAGCTATTGAGATATTTTTCAAGTCCTTGATAGATAAATTTGTCGAGCTATTTGTAAAGATTCATTAATCCTCGATAGATATTATCTCTTGACATCTGTCAAGAATTTGTCAAACTTTAATGAATAGTTTTTCTTCACTTGTTTCTTGGTCCAGTCTCCATGGCTTTAATATTTGGCTTGAACAACATGTTTTTTAAAGTACTAAACTCATCCCAGATCTACCTAATTATAAGTAAAGTACAAGTAAAGTACGTTTTGTCAAAAGATTAGCCAATTACATAAAATATGTCCTTAACAGTAATTAACTAATTATTATTAGATATTCCATGTTAAAGTTGGTTCCTGCTATATGAAGTTGATACTAATCAACAGTAAATTAGAAAATATGCTTCAAAGGAAACTAAGGCAACAACAGCAATGGAAGTATGCAAGGAATAAGGATATTATAAATTAAGCTACAAGTGAGAAGATTTCTCCAGTGTAAATGCATCTTTGAATTTTTGTTTTTTTGTTTTTTCTTTCTTCCTAATGCAATTGAGGTGAAGCTTTTTCACATTGCACTATAGTGGGTGACTATTTCTACAGGAGCATCTAGCACATTTTGCTGGAATGAGTAATTTTTTGTTAACTATTAAAAATCTCACATTGGATAATTACCACAAGGAGCGAGATTGGATAATTACCACAAGAAAGAGTGGATGATATAATATAATTGGGTCACATTGGAACCAAGGATACAGTAACAAACAATGGAAGTTGCAAGGAGTAAAGCTACGAGTAATAAAAACTAAAAAGCTGAACAAGATTAGTCTAGTGTAAAAGCATCTTGGATTTTTTTTTGGTTGGGTTTTCCTCCTAATGCAGCAACATCTAGCACATTTTGTTGGATAATTACCACAAGATTGATTCGATTAGAAGAAATATAATTGGTTCAAAATTCATGGTGTTGGGAAATTTAAATCCCGGTTGATAAAATTAACAAGTTTTAAACTTAAGTTGTTAATTAAATTTGTTGTGAATAAACCTTGTTAAAACAAAAAAACATCAATATCATGCACAGTGAAAAAGTAAATAAGACAAGATATGATGACTTAAGAAACCAAATGAAAAAAACTAGTTTCACAATAAAAAATTTGGGGGGAAACCTTCCCGAAAAGAAATTCACTATAGTAAAGAGAAGTTTCAGATCTAGTACAAAACCTTTGTCCCTAAACTCTACAATCCTCGTAGACGAACTTATAGCAAAAACCTTCTACAGCTTCAGAACTTCTGAACTCTTCAATATATGAACGTCACCCTTTTGTACAGATCCCAGTACGTGACTAACCAACAATGCACGGATCCTAATATGTGACTAACTCAAGCAAGTTGAAGATGTTGTTGGCTGCAAAGTTCTTTATTTCATCAACAATGACAATTAAGAAGTACTTGGTTACAAAACCATAAGGCGCAAAAGACCCAGTAATTTCTTGTAGAGAGAATAAGGCACTAGGTCACTTTCTGGATGTGTTTTCTATGTATAATAACCTTTAAAATAAGCCTTATATATGAAAAGAAACCCTACACCCATATTTGCATGTGTCGAAAATCAGATCTAAAAATTCTGATTTCGTAGGTCTCGACTGAAATAGCTTGTGTCGAGCTTCTGTCAAGTTTCAATACTAAATCTTGATAGAAAGGATTCTGTCGAGACTTCTGTCGAGTTTTAGTGAACAACTCTTTCTTCACTTGTTTCTTGGTTAGATCTTCATGGCTTTAACAATCACTACAAAAAAATCGTCCTATCCCAGCGTTTTTTTCTCGGCGCTTTTAAAAAACACAGTAATAGATAAACCTGTACCAGCACTTTTTGAAAGCACTGGTATAGGAAACCCTATTACAGCGACTCAAAACTGGCGTTTTAAAAATCGCTGCAACAGGAGGCCTATAGCGGCAGTTTTCAAAAACGCTGGTATAGGAAGCCTTATTGCGCTGGAATAGGGTTACTAATTTCCCTTATGGGAAAGACCTATCCCGGTGCTTCTAAAAGCGCTAGAATAGGTTGACCCTATTCCAGCGCTTTAAAAGCGCTGGGACAGGTCTCTCTCTATAAGGGAATGGAGTGACCCTATCCCAGCGCTTTTAAAGGCACTGGAATAGGGTCACCCTATTCCAGCGCCTCTCAAAAAAAAAAAAAAAATATATATATATATATATATGTACATTTTAGTCTCAAAAAATGTACATTCTTTGAGGTTTTGGGTTTACTTTGGTCTTATTCAAGTAATTGAGGGTATTTTAGCTAGTTTTAGACACAAGGGGTACTCCGGTCATTTTCGATGTTGTAGGGGTGCTTGGGTCCTTTTTTATGTTTTGGGGGTATTTCAGTCATTTATGCCCATTTGGGGGTATAGCGGTTTTTTTCTAGGTATCGGGGGTGTTTTTGCTCTTTTTTGATGTTTTGGGGGGTACTTTGGTCTTTTTCTAGGTTTAGGGGAGTATTGGTCATTTCATAATTAACAAATTCCTCCACAAGTATAAGTGCTGGTGGGGGACAAATTCCTTCACACACATATACACTTTGATTAAGCTAGAGTAGAAATTTTATCTTGTATATAAAAAAAATTAAAAATTAAAAATTAAAAAAAAAAAAATCTCTATAGGTAACCTATCCCAGTACTTTTTGAAGCGTTGGAATAGGTGACACCTATTCTAGCGCTTTAAAAAGCACTGGGATAGGTCCCTTTCCATAAGGGAATGGAGTAACCCTATCCCAACATTTTTAGAGGCCTTTGAATAGGGTCACCTATTTCAGTACTTCAAAAAGCATTGGGACAGGTCCCTCTCCAAAAAATGTACATATATATACATGTGATTAAATATTTACCATATAGCTAGCATGTGAATCTTAACTTCAAAGAATTTATACAATCAAGACATGTGAGATATATACATAAGTAGAATGTGAGAGAACATACAAGTATATTTTACAATAGCATATGAGTATTTATTTACTATATAGCTAGCATGTGAATGTTATATGCTATATGAAAATAAATCACAATATAAAAAGAGAGGGTTGGAAGAGTAGCACCTTGTCGTCATCCACCGTTTTCTCTTTTTTTTTTTTATCATGCAAAAAGATGACAAAGGAAACTCATTGGTGCTAAGAACTATTAGGGACAATGTAAGCTTATAGGGTGTTCAAAGACTCAAGAGAATAAGCCTTGAATACAAATACTTAAATTACAACTATTCTAAGAAAAAGGCTTGGAATTAAAGTGCATAAGAAGTTACAACGTTAACTTTTTTTATTTTGAAAAATCAAATTTTTTTTTTAGAAAAGATTTTTTTTTTGAAAAGTTGTGAGAAAGCTTTTTTTTTTTTTTTTTTTACATTATAGAAAACTCTTGTTTTTTATTTTTAGGAAAACCCAACGTGGTAAAAACACCTTTTCAAAAGATATATTTTTATTATTTTAATGGAAGGAAGAAAATATTTTTTTGACAAAATCAACGTGGTAAAAGTATTTTTGAAAACATTTTGTTTTGAAAAGCATGTATCTTTTTAAGAATGCATTTTCGAAAACACACTTTTGTATGTAAAAAAGCATTTTTGAAAATACACTTTTTTACATAGAAAAAAATTTTTGAAAAAAATTTTTCTTTTGAAAAACTTTGGAAAACATTTACATTTATATACAGATAGATATTTTTTAGTTTCGGATTTCCCCTTTAAAAAGAAAACAGTTTTTTTTTTTAATTTTTAATTTTGCAAAAATTTTTTGAAAACAGATTTTTTTTTTTTTGAAAACAATTTTAGAAAGCAGATTTAGAAAAAATTGGAAAACAGTTTTTTAGAAAACAAATTTTTTATTTCAAAAATTTTTTTTTTTAAAGAAAACTGATTTTTAGGGTATGTTTTGTAACTATTTTTTCCCCTTATATTATGTTTTCTTTTTTTTCTTTTTTTAAAAAACTTCTATTTTTGAAACTAACAAACTTGTTTGACAACCCAAAATAGACAAAAAACAAATAACGTTCTCGAAACTCAATTTGTGAAAGAAAATGAAAAAATGCAAAAGGCTAATTTCTAATTTTCAAAAGTCAATTAAAACACGCATTTGATTTAATGAATATGTTTCATTTAATAAGTTAGCATTAGAGTTCAAATCCTAGTAACAATATATTTTAGTATTTTCTATTTTTTTCTTCAAAAAATATCTTTTTAATTTCAACTAACCAAACAAGTTTTTGATTTCAAAAATACAAGAATTTTTTTTTCTTTATATTCCCAAAAACAAGTTTTTCAAAATAAAAAATAAAAAATGTTACCAAACATAACCATATTTTGCAAATAGGTTTTTGGAAAACAGAGTTTTTATAGCCGCCACTATAGGTTAGGGTAATCTTTTTATTTTTAATTAATTTAATTTTTGAAATTATCCTATCCGGACGCTTTTTGAAGCGCTGGAATAGGGTGACCCTATTCCAGCGCTTCAAAAAGCACTGGGATAGGGTCACTCTATAAGGAAATGGAGAGAGGCCTATCCCAACGCTTTTTGAAGCGCTGGAATAGGATCACCCTATTCAAGCGCTTCAAAAAGCGTTGGGATAGGGTCACTCTATAAGAGAATAGAGAGAGGCCTATCCCAGGGCTTTTTGAAGTGCTGGAATAGGATCACCCTATTCCAGCGCTTCAAAAAGCACTGGGATGGGGTCGCTCCATAAGGGAATGGAGAGAGGCCTATCCCAGCGTTTTTTGAAGTGCTGGAATAGGGTGACCCTATTCCAGTGCTTCAAAAAGTGCTGGGATAGCTTTTTGAAGCGCTGGAATAGGTCCTTCATACCACTAAAAAATATTCAGACTTCCCTCTTATTTTTTTAGCTTGGCACCACTTTGGCCTCTCATTTCAGACTTCCCTCTTATTTTCCTCTCACCCCCCCCCTTTTCTTCCTCATTTTCACATTGGTCTCTCTCTCTCTCTCTCTCTCTCTCTCTCTCTCTCTCTCTCTCTCTCTCTCTCTCTCGTTTTTCTTATGCTACAGCCTCTCCCTTGCTCTCACCCAAATCTTAGTCCCTCTTCATCTCTCATGAACAGCCACCATTCTATCATCCTTCTAGCCACCATATACTCCTTTATTTGTGCCTTTTCCCAACAAGAATTTAAGGTAAAAATCTAAACTTTTTGCTCAATTTCTTTTATGAAATCCTTTGGGTTTTGCTATTCAATGATTATTATAGTGAATATTTGATGGGTTTTGGTGAATAATGGAAGATTAGAGGGTTAAGATGATTTGGGTAGCAATGATTTTGTTAAAATTCGAAAGTTTCATATCATTTGAAGAGCTTTTGCTTTGATAAAAGGTTTTGGTTGATTAGTTTCCTAATGGGTATTTGAGGGTTGGTTTGCTAGATCAACTATATGGGTCTTGTTGTTGCATATGTTGATATGAATTGATTTTTGAAAGTTTTTTCTTTGCATTTTAAATGACTGGCAAATGTGGATATGAGTGAAGTGATAACTTTGAATTTATGCAAGTGAAGTGTGAGCATGTGCTTTTTGCATACCAAGTGTTTGATAAGTTATTTATATGAGATTTTTGGTTTGATTCCTTGGTTTTAAAATGCTTTAAATCTTGTGGTTTTAATGGGAGTGATTCTCAAATAATTTGGGCTAGTCTTAAAACTATAACAATTTTCTAAAGCTATCAATGACAGATTTGAGTCAGTTGCAATACATGATTTTTAATGAATTATAGAAAAACCTATTTGAGCTGATTCTTTGGTGGTACATACTAGACACATAAAGGCTTCTCTCTGTTTAATTTTAAGCTTTTTGGATAACACTAAGTGGACCAAAAGAATTTTATAATAAGGGATGACCTATTGGAAGTTATCTAAATGTGTGATTAGGATGCTGAGACTTTAGGGAATTTACTCCAAGATTTCGTTGTGTGGTTTAGCTTGTAAGTTCATATGTGCTTTCTTTGACAAGTGTTTTACTTTGGCTAATTTTATCATGGTTTGGTAGTGACATATGTTGTATCAAGTTGGTACATGCACATTGTTTACGGAGGGGAAATTAAAGGCTTTGGTTGTGTTGTAGTCCTGTGAGTTTCTTGTATGGTTGTTTGGTTCCCTTTTGGGTAGGAGTACTTGTCAAATTACAAATAAAGTTCTCTTACCTTTTCTTTTGTCAAATTACAAATTATAACGTCTAACTAAAATCGACAACAAATCATTGTTTTTATGTGGTCCAAATCAATTGGTGCCACCACCCAAAGCTATGCATATCAATCCCTCTCTTCACATCTTAATCATTGTTGCCCACAACCCCAACTATAATAATTAAATAGTTATATTGAACAATCGTAGAAAACTTGGGAACATGTGTTAATTTTGATTTTGATTCTGTTCTTGCTAATGGATATATGAAACTGTTTGGCCAAATGTGTTTAACATCCTTGTCTTTCCACGTATTCATGTGGGTTGGAATCCTTTCTAGCATATAAAATTTGGTCAAGTTAGGAAATACAAGCTGGCCATGTTTGACACAAATATATCACCCAAAAAAAAAAAAATAGTACAAGTAATTGAAAAGTACTAATACTATACTTAAAGCATTTAACAACAATGATGATATGGGTTTGATGTTGGAGTTTTATTAATCAATAGCATTGATTTACATTTTTTAACATGATCACCAAAGTTCTGTACACGTTCCATGCATACATATTAGTGCAGATAAATCTTATATGCTTTTTCTCTGTAGATCTTCCCTAGCATTATTGAACAGCAACATGTATTTCAATAATACATAGTGATGTTGACAAATCTAGCATGTGATTGTGAATTGAGGAGCTTCTGTCCATTGCATGTTACCAAGAAACATGTACGTCGAAAAATTAGTTATGAGACTATGACAGTCTTAAAACATTTTCCCCTTTTAGATTGTGGTATTGTGTATGAATTAATTGAACAGTCATGTATATAAGTGAGCCAAGAGACTGAGGATGAAGGTATGAGTGATGAGTTGGTACTTCTCAACCTTATTTATGATATTACTAAGTTCATTTGTATTATTGCTTTTGCTGTATTTCTTCTACAAGTTTAGTGTGAAGTTTTAAATTGTGAAGGCTTAACTAAAACATCTCTAGGCATAGCATTAGTAACTTCAAAAATTTCCTCCCTGCTACAACAGTGATATTTATATATATGTATATATATAATTCTTCATTATTTGTTCTATTACAAATCTTTAGAATGTTGTGTTTTGTATATCATGGATATTTGTAAGCAAGCTCAAGTACCAGTCCTTAAAATCTTTTCAGCAAAATGTTTGATGGTTAGGGAATTTCTCATTTTTTTTTTTTTTTTTTTTTTTAACCTTAACTACAATCTTTTTTTAGTTATTAAGTTTTACCAATTACTTAGTTTTTATTTGTTAATTATTTTTCAGGAAGAATCGAAAAATTGAAGCCTGTTATTGCATTCGATTGTGGTAAGGTCTTCTTATAAGAGTTCTTTCAATGATTTTTGATTACATCTTGATTTAATTGAGATGTAAAAAGGCTAATGCATTCAATACTAATAACTGAAAGGTTTTCTGATTTTGGTCCTTTCATTTCATGGCCTATAATGTGGCCGTTTCTTTTATTAGTAGGTTTTTAGTTTATGGGTCAAATGTCCATGTCTCACCGTCCTTATTGAGTATCTAGACTTAGCTGCATTATATATATATATATATATATATATATATATATATTCCCCCCTCTTTTTTGCCAATATGGTACATTGCAAGGCAGTTCTATGAAACTAAAGGCTTACATTCATCTATGTCAGTTCATGTCTAGTTTCTTAGCCAACCATTTCGTCCTTCTCTTTCTTTATTCCTTTTATTTGGACAATCTTTGCAACCATTGTTTATTTTAGTGTGATAACTATTGATTGAAGTTGCCTATGGCCATCTTGTTGCACACTGATGGTGCATTTCTCTTCTTAAAAATGAGTCATTTTAGATTACATTCTTTATTTACACGCTACTCATACCTACCTTTTTTTTTTTTTTTTTTTTTGATAACCCATACCTACTTCTTTTAAATAAGTAAAATGAAGTTTAATTAGAATGCATAGATACCTCATGCATACTAGATTACAAAAGGATTCTTGAATGAATTATAATCTAAGATTTAAGAAATCAATAAAGTCTTAAGATGGAGGAGTGGATAAAAGCACTAGACCACTACTATAGGGTCCACAAGAAATAAGGCTTAATGTACTTATCAAAAACGAAAAAGAAAGAAGGCTTAATGCTATTTTTGTTTGAGTTGTTGAGGTCTGGAATAAGAATGGTAACATTGATATTTGTATGTATTTACTTTGATGCCCTTTTTCTATATAATCATCATGTGTATATTTTTATCAGCTATTGAGTTTCTTTTTATATGTTGTTGTCAGCTACTTTATTATGAAATAAATGCCTAAAAGTTAGTTGCAATTAGTTCTTTATTATCTGACCTCAAAATTAAGTATTTAGCTAAAATGGAACCCTTTTTTGGTAAATGACTTAATCCATGGTTTTTTTTTTTATTTATTTATTTATTTTTTTTTTATAAAATGTATTGATTTACTAATTTTTATTCTGTCAAATCAAATCTAGCTGAAATTAGAGAGTGGGATTGATGCAATGTGGTAACATGTCATATGGATTGGTATAATCTATTTGCTCATTTCTTTTCCATGGAAGCTGCAATTTACTCTCTTGCTTTTGGTGAAACTCTAATGAAATTTTAGACCCACCTCTATTTACTTATTCAGTTGCTAAAGAATATTGGAGCCTCTTAAATTGGTTGTGTACCAAGAATCTAGGATGTGATGTGGATCTATTACGTCAATATGCAATCATCTCCCTATGGCCTATATTAGAGTGTATGAGCTTCACATCTATTGTTTTATTGTAATAATATTGATAATAACTATTTTAAGCATTTTTGTTTTCTTATGAAATTCCAGTTATGATAATTGAATTGAATTGAATTTATTTTATTTTCAATTTTCTTTTTACAATATTATTACAATTTCCAATTCACATATTTATTGCTCTTTCTCTGTTTCCTAGTCTTCTTTCACTAGTCTCTTTTGATTCCTTGCACATTTTTTTTTTTTAAAATTTCCTAAGGACTATGTTTGTACCTTACATACATCTTTTTTAGTATCAAACATACTATATTCTTTACTTTAATTTGAATCTCTCTCTCTATGTGTCTGTCTATCTGTGCTTTCCACAAGAATTTAAGCAAAGTTTTACAGTTTATGGATCTACCAAGCAAACACTCTTGTCTTTTGCTTTACTTAAAGTTCATATTATATAATTAAACTTTGCTTTTAATAGAAGAAGAATGATCATGCATCCTTGAGGCAAGTCATTTCGTGCATTTATCTTTTGATTTTTGACAAGTTATATTTATTCTAGAGAAAAAAAGTAAAGCCACAAATCGTCAGGGGTCCACAAATCATTCTGTTACTCCTTTTTGAATCAAGCAAGTGCCTTTAACCATGAGATATGCATTAATCTTTCCACTCAGTTTGGTTGATAATTTTATTTTGCTTTGCCATTCTGTTTTTTTTTTTTTTTATTAAAATAAAAAACAACTCAATTTTGATTGTTGGATTTGTTATTGCCAAATTAAATATTTAGTGGCTGTTGCAATAGTATTGAAGGGTCTTGGAGTTCTTCTTTTCATCTTTGGCATCTCCCTTGGAGCAAAGCAAGGTAGCAACTAATAAGTTAACTTCTCATTCTTTGACTACGTATGATTAAATTATTAAATAGCTCATGTCTACATGTGGAACAAATGCAAACTAGCAAAAATATTGGAGCTTATCTTTTGGTTTGTATATCTTTTCACTCTTCTCCCTATTTTAGTTTATAGTTTGTTTTCTCGGTGTGCTTAGTTTGGTAGTGTCTTCTCCTTTGCATGATTTTAGACGTAAAGTCACCTAATTTACGTCTTTTAGGTTATCTTAGTAGTCTATAATTTAGACTTAGATTTTGCAGGATTAGAAGCTTGCTCTAAGTTTGAGTTCCTCTTTTCATGAGCAAACCAGTGAATTGCTAAAGGGTGAGTAAAATTTGCTTCATAATACCCTATTAGTCTATAATTATATGTTAAAAATTTTGTTGTGGTGGATTGTTGGTTTGGAGCAAGCAGGTGGCTTGCATGGTGATATAAGGTGGTCTACTTTTCATTATTGGGAGTGTTGATTGTCTTGTGAATGTTGTGATATTATTGTTCAACTATGTGTGAATTTATTTTATCAACTATTAGTAAATTCAAATATTCTGCTGTGGTGGGTTGTTGATTTGGAGCAAGTGGGTGGCTTACATGGAGATATAAGGCGGTGTATTTTATATTGGGAGTGTCGATTGTGTTGTTCCTATTGTGCTATAATTATTGGTGATGAACTTGGTCATTCTCACTAGAATTTCTTTAATAATTCCATCCTTTATGTGATCATCTAAGTTTACTTTTAATCTATTGCAGGTTGAGTAATATTCATGCATTGGTGTATTAAGTGATTAGCCCTAGGCAAACCAAATATATATCGATCTAACTTGACTTAAACTTATATTTTTTAGTTTTGTGAACACTAGGTTCCTAGGTGATTGGAGTGGTCTAGCATTTTTTAAGCCTTTTCAGCATTAGCTATAGAGTCAAATTCAAGGCATTCTTGATTATTACCCATGATTAAGTTTAGATTCATCATCAATAAGTATATGTATGGTTTGATTTTGTTTATTCATCAAAATTCTTGTTCTTTGTTTGTAAATCTGATTTCACTAGCTTGGCACTTCCTACCATGGTGCCCTACACCAATTAGGGCATTATATTAAACTAAGAGACCGTAATGGTTAGTAATGGAGGGTTAAATCTTAACTTGTATGAATCATTACACTAAGATTGTTACTTATATATATATATATATATATACACATATAAAAGCAAGGGAACTAGTGATCATAGATTAGATTAAACCTAAAAACTAGGCTTTAATTGATATACACAATTGATTACATATATGTATAAGTAAGTGAATGGTTAATTGTATTATGATTATATACTAAGTACAAAGCAATATATGTGGCCATTAGGTGGTTAAGTTATTAGATACATAATTGTTGGTGTTTTAATTGAGTACTTAAGGTATAATTTACCATTGGTGTATTAAGTGTGGATTTAAATCTAAGCCAATCAAGGAGATCAAGGATTGATGTGGTTTAATAAAGAAAATTGTGAACGTGTAAGTCTATATATATATATATATATATATAGTGTTTTAAGAAGCTTTGAAATTGTGTTTGTGACTTTTTACATTTAGGGGGTATATTTTAGTCATTCTTTTTGCCACGCTATTTTTTTTATATATAAAAAAAATGACATTTTATGTGGTTGTAATTTGATTAAAAACATAAAATTTATCAAATATATAAAATAGTTCTTCTATTTGAATTCAAAATGAAATTTTTTATTTGACATTTATGACCCTATTTCTAAATGAAGTTACCTTTTATTAATGAAAGTATTTTTGAACCACATAAAAGTTACCTTTCATGACTCAACATTGTCCTTTTGGTTTTGTTTTTCACCCTTTATTTTTAATGGAATTTAACTGTGAAGAGTTTTTGATTTTATTTGCATTATTATCCATTGTAAAAAAAAAAAAAAAAATGTTGGCTTCCTTAAGCATATGTCATTTAAAACTTGACATAGCTTGGGGTTCTGATAATTAAGGTGCTTTGGGTGTGATTGCTGGGGTAATTTTCTGTCTAGGAGTCAAATTTGTTAAGGATGCAATGTGGACCCAGTTTTTAGTAGATTGATCATAGGCCCTGCAAAAAGTGTCTTTTTTCATAGTAGATTGATCACAAGTATGCTATATAACCATTAATTTTTGGCCCACTAAAATCCTATTATGAACTCATGCGTTGCTTGCATTTTCTTTTTCAAAGTGGGGGTCTGTGTATGAATTAGATATAGTGCTAAAAAAGAAAATTTAGGAGTTAGGAATGTTCATGAATATGTGGAGCCTTAGAGTTGGATTAATCATGTTTTTTTTCCCTAACGTTTTCTTGGATTTCACATAATTGCTAACCTTCCTATATGTACAACTTTGACTATGGATGAAATTTTTCTACGGCCTAATTTTTTTTTTTTTTTTGTAATACAATAATTTTTGTGGAAATTAGTGAAAATGCTGGTTATGTGTTCTTTTTATTTTTATCACTTTTCAGCTACTTAGGCACAAACTCAATTGATGTTGTTGGGCAGGAGATTGAATCAACCTTTTTATATATTCAAATGATGTATTGCCCTCGGTAAAGCATTTAATTTTATTTTCTATCCCAATTCTTTCCATAGAATTACACTTTCATGAAATATAGTCATTTAATTATTCTACTATCATTCAGTTGTCAATCATTGCTGTTGAAGTGCATAATTTATCTAAAGTTTATCTTGAGTTTGTTTGGATGAGTTTAGTTTTACAAAATAAGTAGTGTAAAAGTAAGTAAAATTGTAACTAGGAAAAGTGATACTTTAAAAGTTGTACATAAGTTGGCTGTGAACATAGCTCTACGGTTTGATTTTGCTATGGGTATGTTTTCTTCTCTTTTTCTTCTTGATTTTGTTTCTTCTTGATTTTGTGCTATGAGTTTATGGTGAATTATACATGAAGTAGGCTATATCTTTTATACATTTCATAGGTGGACAGGAAGCAATATATTAATTTTATAATGAAGAGTGTTTCTTGTTTATTAGTTGATTAAGATTGTTGTTGAGATGTATCTAGTAGAATTCTATTCATGTTTATTTTTCGTTGGTATTAGTATATTTGAAAGTTATACCATTTTATCTTTTCCCTGTTGTTTTTTTGGATGTATCATGTAAAGTACTAGTTGAAAGTGTAATTGTCAACCTAATGTATTTTGTATTATTCATTAAATGCATTGTCATAATCAGTGTTGTAGATCATGGACATTGAGCTTAGTTAAATCATTAGATTATTGTGGTATTGTATTTGCAATTGTAAATAATTATAAGTAAATATATTTAGTTTGTTGGTTTAATGTGGTATTGTATTTGCTATTGGAAAATATGAATTGTGGTTTATTACAGGTATTATAAAATATGTATTGGAAAAGATGTATTGTAGGTACATTTTAGGTGCTATAAAATCTAATTTATTTATTTTTTTATATAGAAGAAAAGCCTTATTGCAGCGCTTTTCAAAGCACTGCAATAGGGCCTTTTAATTATATTTATTGAAGACCTATGCCAACGCTTCGAAAAGCGTTGGTATAAGCATTTTTAATTATATTCATTGAAGACCTATACCAGTGCTCTTGAGAATGCTGGAATAGGTGCTGCCTATGAAAGCGCTGGTATAGGTCTTTTAAATTATATTCATTCAAGACCTATACCAGGGCTTTTGAAAGCCCTGGCATAGGCAGTATCTATTCCAACGCTTTCAAAAGCGTTGGTATAGGTCTTGAATGAATATAATTTAAAATACCTATACCAGCACTTTTAAAAGCGCTGGTATAGGGCATGCCCTTTCCCGGCGCTTTTGAAAAGCGCTGTTATAGGTCTAGCGACCTTATACCGACTATTACTGCACGGTGTTTTGAAGCACCGGGAAAAAAAACGCCGGCATAGGAATTTTGACTCTATCCCTGCACTTTTTGGGGCTATCCCAGTGGTTTAGAAAACGTTGAGATAGCCCCATTTTTTTGTAGTGAATTGACTTGAACTCTTGTTTTTTGAAGTACTACACCCATCCTAGATCTACCCAGTTACAAGTAAAGTGCATTTTGTCAGAGAATTAGCCAATTACATAAAATATGTCCTTAACACATAGTTTTAAACTTCTAGGTTTAGTTTTATACCATTATCCTTATATATTAGATGATATATAGTTGAAAATTCAAATTCAGTTGAGTATTAAAAATCTGATAATGATCGAGTAGAATTATTGGTGCTCTCATATAGCAAAAGCTTTAGTTGCTACTTGCTATAGAAGTCGTGCTCCTTCGATTTTTTGGTGAAGACAATTTATTACCAGCAACTTGTCAAGGAAGCGGAAACACCCATGCAAATGCAATGAGGAACAAACTCATCTAGCCCCAATAATGGATTAGCTACATAGCTCTTATAAACTTCAAATCAAGATCCTATTGCTAACAATGAAATATAGCTCTCTGGAAGAATTTTGGATTTCTCATTGCATCATTCACCTCCCGATCAAAGCAAGCTGATTTTCCATTGCATGAGCCCCTTTGCATAGACCGACTCCAGTCAATACGGCCATCAGTTCTTGCATTTTTATGGTTTTTGGCAATTACATGTGGAATAAGTTGGTTTTTTCCTATTGAAATTGAACAGTGGTTTAAAATAAGTGGAAAAGAAAACAAAATTGTTACTTTTTTCTTGAAGTTTATAATAGCTAACCCAAGTTTGGGGCAAGGTGTGATTGGTCAAAAGCAAAGAAGATTGAATTGATTAAGAATGTCAAAAATTATATAATCAAGACCGTTGGATATACTATTCAAGATTTAATTGAAGTTAAATATGACGGTGGCTCCATAAACTACAATTCCAATATTTAATTGATATATTCAAAACCATATCATTATGAGGTAATGGAACATTTAACTATTGCCTCATTCATGAATAGGGGCAGAAGGGTCTTTTTGCAAACACCATGCAATGTTAGGGGTGTAAATCCATCAGTACTAAAAAAAAAAAAGGTGTAAATCCAAAATTTTGAAACTTTAAAAGATAAAATTCAAATTTCATGAATTTAAGAGTGTAAATTGCAATTAGTCTAGCCAAATTGACAAATCAACTTAATCAACTTAAGCGTGTAACTTTCATCCAAAAAAAAATCTTAAGAGTGCAACTTTTTATTTAGTCATAACAAATTGAAAAATCATATAATCTAAAGAAGTCCTTCAAAAACTAAAATAAACAAAATTTCATAAAAAATAAACAAATTAAAGTTTATGTTTAACTATAAGTCACATGGGCACCCTATGTAAGTATTGAACTCATTACCACCACCCTCCATCTTATTTTTACAGGGACTTTGTAATAAAGTCTCTTGATTGCTTATATAGTTATATGTTCATTTAAGAATAGAGTTCACTTAGGTATTGTTTAACTATTTCAGCAATATCATAGAGGTTGAGTATCCCAAAGTAATCAGAGTTTATACTTGTCCATTCATGAAAGAGCAAAAGACACATTTTAAGTTCAAATGCATATGTATGGATGATACTTGCTTTTTAAATAGGGTAAATTGTAAATTACACTCCTAAAGTTTGGGAGTGTTTGTATTTTACACCCTAAAATTTCAAATTTTAAATTTTACCCTCTAAAATTAGGGGGTGTTTGGATTTTATAACCTGACATTTCAGAATTTGGATTTTATCTCCTAAATTTTAGGAGTGTTTGGATTTTACAACCTGACATTTTAGAATTTGAATTTTATCTACTAAATTTTAGGGGTATTTGGATTTTACTCGCTAAAATTTAAGAGTATTTGGATTTTACACTCTAAAGTTTTAAAATTTGGGTGTAAAATCCAAACACTTCCAAATTTTAGGGGGTAAAATCTAAATTCTAAAACATTAGGGTGTAAAATTCAAATACCCCAAACTTTAAGAGATAAAATCCAAAATTTTAAACTTTAGGGTGTAAAATCCAAATACCCCCAAACTTTAAGGGTGTAATTTTCAATTTACTCTGATAATTATAAAAACTTTGATGCATTCTGACAAATTCTTCAACCATTTAACTCAACTTAATTTAAATGCATTGAAATCATCCATTCATAATCCTGACTAAACCATATTAGGCATCACAACCCACAAAGTTCTTTTATTCCTATTCTTAGATTGTAAGAGGCCTATGGAACCTCATAAGTGGAACCTCATAAGTGCCAAATTGCCAATAAACCTACCTTTTGCATGGAACTGAAGGTCTGGCTTTCAGTGCTAAACTCTCTGGCCACGCAATATTTGCATGGAATTAAGAGTCTGGCTTTCAATGGAGATTATTTTATTTTATTTTATTTTTAATTATATTTACAACTCAAAACTTAAAAGAGTTGTTTCAAATTTTGATTGAAGGAGCTTGGAACTTCACATGATTGGATTTCTTAGAAATTCAATAAGTAGAATTCAAGATTTCGTTTTTTTTTTTCTTTTTTTTTTTCGTTTTAGGTTGATGTCCGAACCACAATGATGAAAGGCTTTGCACAACAAACAATGATGGTGTGTCACAAAATCTCACCAAGTATGACTTCGCTCGATCCAGTGCTCTTTGCAAAGGGTCTTGCCAGTGTGGGTCAGGTCGAGCAAAGTAAGGTGGGTCTTATGCGTGAAGAGAGTTAGGAAGTTTTAGGGAAAATTTATATTAGTCTTTCAAATCACTAGCGGGAGTACAATAGTAAATTAGTTTCTAAGTCGCATGCATCATGCAACTTGTTAACCATCAATTGGATGTTTGATTTAATTTGCAATTTTTTTTTTATGAATAGAATATCAATTCTCACGAGGCCATTTGTTATCACCAAGAGGACGTGGTTCATGCTCTCTTCCTTTTCCCAAAATTGGCGGATTTTTGAAATATAATTCCAATATGAAACCATGGCACTCTCAAGCAATATGATTTAACCTCTGGTTGGGTAGGCAAACTATCATCCTCGGCCAATTGTTGGAACAAATGAAAGAATGAATACTAGAATTTCCAACCTTCCCTACGATTACACACATATACACCCGACTCGACAAGTAGCCTCATGGACAGCTCTTGAATCTCCCTGTTACAAAATAAATTTCGATGGAGCTATCTTTGATAAAGATAACAATGCAGGTCTAGGTGTTGCAATTCTTTCCCACCCTTGTCAGTTTGGATGGAAGATGTACTACAAAGCATTATTTCTGTGCTACAGGCTGATTTGAATTACATTTCTTAATAATTTGCTCTGAACATCTTCTACCAAAATTTATTTTTTAAAAGATTACCAATTGGAAATTTTCATAATTTGGGATGTGGAGCGCAAGTATTCCTTAGTTTAAAGTAATTTTTATTAATTAACCCTTTTGATTCGTTAGTCATCAAATTTGTATTATTATTGTTGAATCTTCACTAAGGAATAGCTCTCACAAGTAAATCTTTTAATTCAAGCATTAAGCACCTTCTAAAAAAAAAAAAAAAAAAAAAAAAAAGAAAAAAAGAAAAAGAAAAAGAAAAGCATTCAGTACAAGAAACGAGGGCTTATAGCATTTCTAAAATGCAGTTATAGACCCTAAAAACGCAACTATATAAGAATTAACCATCTGAAAAAAAAAAAAAAAAAAAAAAAAAAAAAAAAAAAAAAAAAAAAAAAAAAAGCATTAATCATGTGAATGAGCCTTTAATTGCAACCTCCACAATTACATATGAGAATTCTAACTGAGTGACATTAGAAAAGTGATGAAGGCCTCTATTTTATGTTGCAAAATACAAATTCATAAATTTAGGGAATTTCCACGAATTCCTAAACCTGTGAGAAACAAAAATAGAAAAAACACACGTCAAAGAAAAATAATCACACACACAAGACAATATTTACATGGTTCGGCAATTTGCCTACATCCATAGAATTGCAAGAATTTCACTATTATCAAGGAAAAAATACAAAGTGCGGCTAGCTACAGTCTTTTTCTCTCACTCAAAAATGACAACGACAAAACCCTAATCATAAAAAACAGTGCTCCGGCTTGGGCCTGTCGGCCTAAGCCTCCACTCCATGGACTAAGCCTCAGAAAATCTCTCACTAAAAACCACGCAACAACATTATTCGGGTCAGGTCGAGTCGTCAACTGGATTAAACACAACTAGGCTCCACAAAGCCCAACAAATCTCCCACTTGGAGACTAGTTCAATCACCAACATCAGCCGCTATCTTCCAAAAAACAATCCCTCATCCCTGCAACTCATCCTCCTGTCCTCAAGCTAGAAGGCCAACTAAGGCTGCACATAGCTTCAGCTTTTCAATAGTGACAACCTTAGTCAACATGTTTGCCAGGTTCTTAGATCCACAAATCTTTTCAAGTATTACCAGCTTATCTTTAACAAGGTATCACATAAAGTGGTATTTTGTCTGTATAGGCTTCAAATTTGAATGAAAAGCTAAATTCTTAGCAAGAAAAATTGCACTCTAACTGTCATGATGTAGAATGTACTTCTCTTGCTTCTTACCTAATTCATCTAAGAAGCCATGTAGCCAAATCATCTCCTTTCCAGCTTCAGTTGCTGCAACATACTCAGCTTCTGTAGTAGACAAAGTAACAATCTTTTGTAAATTTGAGGCCCAAGATATAGCTGTACCACTCAGAGTAAATACAAACCCAGTAGTACTCTTTCTACTATCAATATCACCAGCATAATCAGCATCTACATAACCTTGCAATTTCAAACTTGCACCTGTGAAGCAAAGACATGTATCTAATGAACCTCTCAAATATCTCAAAATCCACTTGATTGCCTCCCAATGCTGCTTTCCTGGCCTACTCATGAATCTGCTCAGAACTCCCACTATATATGCAATGTTTGGCCTTGTACACACCATAGCATACATCAAGCTGCCGATAGCTGAAGCATAGGGCACCTTGCTTATATAGTCCCTTTCTTCTTTTGTCTTCGGTGACTGTTCTTTACTTTGTTTGAAATGACTACCCAAGGGTGTGCTCACTGGTTTAGCTTCATTCATGTTGAATCTGCTGAGAACTTTCTTCACATATTCTGACTGTGAAAGCTTCAATGTACCATTAGCCTTGTCTCTAATGGTTCTCATACTAAGGATTTGCTTTGCAGCTCCCAAATCCTTCATTGCAAACTGTTTTGACAATTGCTTCTTCAAATTATCAATCTCCTCAATGATAGACCCTGCAATGAGCATATCATCCACATACAACAGTAAAATGATATAAGAATTGTCAAAAAACTTAACATAGCAACAGTGATCAGCTTCACATCTTTTGAACCCAATTCTATGCATAAAACTGTCAAACTTTTTGTACCACTGTCTAGAAGCTTGTTTTAGGCCATACAAGTTCTTTCTCAGTTTGCAGACTAGATTCTCTTGTCCCTAAAAAATGAACCCTTCTGGCTAAATCATGTAAATTTCTTCCACCATGTCACCATAAAGGAAAGTTGTCTTCACATCTAATTGCTCAAGATGTAAATTTTCTATGGCCACTACACCAAGTACCAGTCTAATTGTTGACATCTTCACAACTGGAGAAAATATCTCTGTGTAATCAATGCCCTGCTTCTGTTGGAACCCTTTAATAATTAATCTGGCCTTGCAACATTTGACACCATCATGCTCGTTTTTTATTTTGTATACTCATTTGTTGTGCAAAGCCTTCTTTCCTGCTGGCAATTCAGTCAGTTCCCATGTCTGATTCCCCAACAAGGAATCCATCTCATCCTTCATGGCTAACTCCCACTTGCTTGAATTTTCATCTTGCAAGGCTTCATCATAACATTCTGGCTCACCACCATTAGTCAACAGGAGGTAATTTAGAGCGGGTGAATAATGCTGTGGAGGTCTAATGGTCCTGGAAGATCTGCGAACTTCAGCTACAGGTGTACTCTAATCTACCTGTGAATCTGCATTCTCCATATCTTCTTCACCCATTTTCTGGACAGTATTTTCAGTCAAATCATCTAAGTTGACAAACTCATATTTGTTTTGATCTATCTCTGTAACATCTGGCACTACAGTTGACCTGTCCTTGTACATAACTTGTTCATTAAATATCACATTTTTACTTTTGATGATTTTTCGGTTTTGTTCATCCTAACACCTATAGCCAAATTTCTCATCACCATAGCCAATGAAAAAACATATTTTAGACTTTGCATCAAGTTTACTACGAGCATCTGATACCAATTGTAGGGAATTTCCACGAATTCCTAAACCTCTGAGAAACAAAAATAAAGAAAATACACACCAAAGAAAAATAATCACATGCACAAGACAGTATTTACGTGGTTCGGCAAAATTTGCCTACATCCACGGAGTTGCAAGGATTTTACTATTATTAGGGAAAAAAATACAAAGTGCGGCTAGCTATAGTCTTTTTTTCTCACTCAAAAATGACAATGACAAAACCCTAATAAAAAAAAACAGCGCTCCGGCTTGGGCCTGTCGACCCAAGCCTCTGCTCCATGGACTAAGCCTCAAAAAATCTCCCATTAAAAACCACGCAACATTATTCGAGTCGGGTCGGGTCGGGTCGGGTCGTCAACCGGATCAAACACAACTAGGCTCCATAAAGCCCAACAATAAAGACTTCAATTTAATGCTACAATTTTGGGTCTTGTGGTATTGTACCCAACATAGATCTTAAATCCTGTAAACCTATTTTACAAATATCAACTCCATCAATCGGAATCCATCCTCCGTGTTAGAAATTGGGCTGGTTTTATCCCAACCCATAAACCATGACCCATGGGTTATTTGATAAGTAAGTTTAAATTTAAACTAACTGATATTGATATGAGTTATCAATATCAGTAGTGGGGTAATTTAAACTTAACAGATATTAATATGAGTTATCAATATCAGTAGTGGAGTAATTTTAATTTAACAGATGAGAACTTTTAGGGATCACATATATCTGATAGTATGTGAGTCTCTACTAGTATTTAAAATACTCCTATATTAGTTAGAAAAGAGATGATAAACATAGTTTAGAGAACATACGTATAGTTTTGAGTGCTCTCTCAAAATAAGCAATCTTTTTGGGACACTATCAATTGTTCCCTAGAATTTGGAGCATGGAAATTAGGAGAGACTCTAGTAGCCTCTCCTACAACTTGGAGGTGTTCCACAAAGGAGATCGTGAGGAGTTTGTAAAGCAAGGAAATGACAAAATCTTGGCATTTGGTGATCTATTCCACAAAAGGTATGTGTCTATATAACCTCTAGTAAAGTATATAACTATTCAACATTGGTATCCAAGCTATTTTATACTTGTTTTCACTATTGAATGATGTCATGATCTCTAATATATGTAATCTTATATGCATGCTTAAAAAAAAAATTAAAAGTTTAAGTAATTTTTAATTTTCAGACCTGTAATTTTTTTTTTAAAAGCATGATATGGCATATAGAGAGAAAAATAAAAAGCTGTAAAATTTGTAAGCCACCGTACTATTGCTTTGGCTAAAAAGAGGACCAAATGAATAACTTTGTATTCACTATTCACGGACCAATATTTGTTTTGGCTTGGAGTCCTGGAGAGTCCCACATAAGCACTTATTGGATGAGTGGTCATCTAATAAATATATATATATATATATATATATATAATTATAAACTAATAGAGCCCACGTTGATGTAGTGTACTATTTTCCTTGTTTTTAGCTACCACGTTAGTGTATTAGTTGGACTTAAAATGTGTTGTGTGGCCTATGTGTTTTTGTTTTGATAAGGAAATTATGCTGCGTAACTATGTGGATTTGTAATATTATTTACAAATGCTGTGTGAATTTGTAACATAGTTTACAAAGAAATTGAGTTATAACAATATAGAAAATTATATCAAAATAAAATGTTATAACATGCACAATGAGTTTTCTTATTATTTTAATTTATAGTAAAACACTATATATTCTTAATTTTGATTAGACCACTTTTTTTTTAACATGACATATATGTAAATTGTAGTGGCATTTTTACTGTGATGTTATAATAGTATTGTTGTAGTATGAGAAAATTGTGAGATTAGTTTTCTAATTTTCTCTATAATTATGCATGGATTTAATTTTTTTTTTGAATTAATTTATGATGTCTTTTTAACATATTGTGATATGATTGAATTGATATTATATGAATGCGTTGATGAATATGTGTCCAAAGGATTTATGAGACTTTTTGGCTCATCTCTATAGTTAGAGATTATATTGGTAATTTATGCATCATGTGTATATATTTTTTTTATTGTTATTGTGGATGGATAAGACAATTGTTGAAATTATTTGGTAATGTGGCATCCCCGATTTTTTGATTACAAATAGAATCTTTGTAGTAGGGTACTTAAATATGTAATTTTTGGGCCAATTTTTTTTTTTTTTTGGGCAATTTTTTGGGCCATTGTTTTTGGCAATGTAATTTAAGGCTATGTAATTTATTTTTGGAAGTCATGTAAGGGGATGTGTTTCACGGTTTACCTATAATTTTTCAAATTTTGTCTTAGCATGTTGTGTGAAATTACCAATAGGGCTTATAGTGAAGCCCATGCACAGTGTGTTGTGCACAAAGATGTATGGACACATGTATGTTGTATGTATAATTTAATATGTGAATGGTGTGATGTTTTATTCTTCACAAAATTTTATTTAAAAATCAATTAGATGTGTTATTCCAACTTACATAGTGAGAGATGATTATGAGCTTAGTGAAATTTTCGATGTCACTATGTAGAAAGGAATATCATGGTCTAGTTGGATTTTTGGAAATAAAATTTGAAAATGTATGTGCTAATGTCAACTTGTGTAATGAATGTAGTGAACATGGCCACTAAGAATGTAGTTGCTGATCTAACTAAGGGAGAGAAACTAGATGGAACCAACTATGATATGTGGCATAGAAAAATTCAATATCTGATTAATGAACAAGAGGTCCTTGAAACTCTAACCAATGTGATGATGCGACCTGAAAATGGGAATACTGCCCAACATCGCCGTGACTTAGAGGCCTATGAGTCTTGGGTTAAGAAAGATCATTGTGCATGCTTCACTATGTTGAGTAGCATGCAAAATGATCTTATTGGAGAGTTTGAGAACTACCCAAATGCCCAAGAGATGTGGAACCAGCTTAAGATTGCCTATGGAGGGACTTCAGCAACTAGGTTGCGAGCTCTTACTTTGAAGTTTGAGCAATATGTTATGGATTCAAAACATAGCATAGCTGAACATCTAAGGACAATGTCATCATTGATTCGTGACCTAAAGACTGCTGGCGATAATCTCTCTAATGAACAACAGGTCACAGTGGTGATACGTCACTGCCTAAACCTACTTAGGGTCAAATGAAGCTTGTTTTGACAAATAGTGAGAATATCAAGACTTTTGCTGATTTCTTGTCATCTTGAGCTTGAGGCAAAGCGCATAGGGGTGCACCAAAACACCCTCTTTGTCGCCCAAAGGGCAAGTGTGCTAAGAAGGACAAGGCAAAGATCAAGTGCTACAACTATGGTAAGAAGGGTCATTTCACTCGTGAGTGCACTGAGCCGAAGAAGGTATCCTTTCTTAACAACTCTGCTATTACTTATGTTTGTACACATGTTTTTGTTGCTCATACTTTTCCTGGGTGGATTGTAGATTCAGGAGCAACCAAACATATAGCCATAGATAGAGTTGGGTGTGTGGATTACAAAAAGATACCAGCAGGCACACAGTACGTTATTTTGGGTAACGGAGCTCAAGAAGAAGTCATAGGAGTTGGAACCTACCAGCTCAAATTGCGTCTGGGACGTACGTTTCTTCTTCATGATGTACTTCATGCACCTGGTGTCCAATGTAATCTATTTTCAGTACTTACTATGCTTAGACTTGGATTTAGTTTCCATTTCGATGGTCCTCAATTGGATTTTTATTTAAATAAAACCTTGTATGGACATGGTTATTTATCTAATAATTTCTTTATGTTGGATTTAGATCATTCCTCTTTTTCTTTTATTACTCATAATGATGATGTTTCTGATTCTGTAATGTGGCATGCTAGACTTGGACACATAGGAAAAGATAAATTGGCTAGACTAGCTAGAGAATGCCTATTGGGGTCTATCACTAATGTAAGCCTACCTATGTGTGAACCTTGTCTAGCTAGAAAGGCCTGTAGGAAGCCTTTTGGTAAGGCTCCAAGGGCAACTCATCCTTTGGAATTAGTCCATTCGGACATATGTGGATCTATGAATGTTCAGGCACGCCATGGCACCTCTTATTTTCTCACATTTATAGATGACTATTCACATTTTAGTTATGTCTATCTGATCTCCCATCGCTTTGAAGCATTAGATTGCTTTAAGCGCTTTGTGGCAGAGGTTGAGAATCAGAAAGAAAGGAACCTAAAGGTTTTTCAAACTGATAGGGGTCATGAATATTTGTCTAAACAGTTTCAGGAACTGTGTGAGGAAAAAGGGATACGCAGGCAATTGACGATTCCTGGCACTCCACAACAAAATGGTGTTGCAGAAAGAAGGAATCGTACTCTATTAGAGATGGTTAGATCGATGATGGCGCAAGCTAACCTTCCAATTTCGTTTTGGGGGGATGCATTATTGACTACTGCCTACATCCTTAACCGTGTGCCTTCTAAGTCAATTCCCACAACACCATATGAGTTATGGACTAGTGCAAAACCCAATTTGGAAAACTTGCGGCCTTGGGGTTGTGCAGGTTTTGTTCACAGTACTTCTCATAAGTATGGGAAATTGGGCCCTAGAGCAACTAAGAAAATCTTTATAAGATATTCAAAAAGCTCAAAGGGGTATGTAATGTATGGTGAACATTCTGATAGTGGAATGACTGAGATAGAGTCTCGTGATGTCAACTTCATTGAAGATGATTTTCCAAGCATCAGTGAAGCAAAACAAGATTTTCAGTTTTATGAGCTGCAAGAACTTGAAGGTGTCATACCATCTTTGGGTGAGGGTGGAGAATCATAACTTCATCCTGAAATCGCCAAAGATAGTGGGAGTGATTTGGCTCCTAGTGGGAGCAAATTGCTAGATAGTGACACACAAGGATCCAAGGTATGTAGAAGTGAACGTGGAACTATTCCCCGTCGTCATTTTGAGATTGAGGGGGAATTTTTTATATGTGATTCACTGGACCTTGATGAGACTGCTTCCTATGAGGAAGCATTAGCTTCACCTGCTTCACATGAATGGATAGTTGCTATGAGGGATGAAATGGATTCTATGGCAAAGAATCAAGTTTGGGAGTTAGTTGACCTTTTGCTTAGGCGCAAGACCATTGGAAACAAGTGGGTCTTAAAAATAAAGAGCAAGGTAGATGGATCAATTGACAAATATAAGGCTTGTCTCGTGGCGAAAGGCTATACCCAAAGAGAAGAGATAGACTATGAGGAGACTTTCTCCCCAGTAGTGAGATTTGTTTCTATTCGCCTTATTCTAGCTATTGTTGCACATTTGGATTTGGAACTCTTTCAAATGGATGTGAAGATTGCATTTCTCAATGGAGAACTAGAGGAGGAGATCTATATGGATCAACCTATTGGCTTTGAGGTCAAGGAACAAGGGTGCAAACTGTGCCGCCTTAAGCATTCCATTTATGGCCTAAAGCAAGCATCTAGACAATGGTATTTCAAATTTCATAAAGCTATTATTTCGATTGGTTTCGAAATGATGGAAGAAGACCATAATGTGTATGCCAAACGATCAGGAAAGAGTTTACTTATCTTGTTTTGTATGTGGACGACATTTTGTTGGCTGGAAATGATATGGAGATGATTGTCACCACCAAAAGCTGGTTGTCCTCTGTTTTTGAAATGAAGGACATGGGTGAGGCTAATTATGTGCTTAGAGTTAAGATCTTCAGGGATCGCTCAAAGAAGCTTTTTGGTTTGTCTCAAGAAACTTACATAAAGATGATTTTAGAGCGATTCTGTATGCATAATTCCAAACCCATAGACACTCCAATTGAGAAGGGACATACATTAAGCCTTGAAAAATGCCCTAAATCAGAAAAGGAAAAGAGAGAAATGGCAAGAGTTCCCTATGCAAGTGCAGTTGGAAGTCTGATGTATGCTATGTTGTGTACTCGACCAAACATCTGTTTTGCAGTTGGTATGGTTAGTCGTTATCAAAGTAATCCAGGACCTGTTCATTGGCAAGCAGTTAAGAGGATTTTTCGATACCTCCGTGGGACATCGAATCTCATTCTTTGCTATTAGGGTGGAGATTTGAGATTAAGAGATTATTTTGATGCTGACTGGGCTAGTGATAGAGATGAGCGTAAGTCCACTACAGGTTATGCATTTCTACTTAGTGGTGCAGCTATCTCTTGGTGCAGTAAGAAACAGTCTTGCATTTCTTTATCCACAATGGAGTTTGAGCATGTTGCTTGTTTAGCAGCAACACAAGAAGCTGTTTGGTTAAAGAGATTTTTCCAAAGCCTAAAGGTAACATCTCTTGCAGATGAAGCTGTAAATATGTATTGTGATAGTATGGCAGCCTTGGCTCATGCTAAAGATCCCAAGTATCATAGCAAAAGCAAACACATACAGACTCGTTATAACTACATTCGTCTTGCTATTACACAAGGAGAGGTGATCCTCCAACATATCTCCATTAGCAGAATGGTGTCTGATCGACTTACTAAAGCCATTGCTAGAGATGCCTTTCAGGCTCATGTTAGGAGTTTGGGACTTTGTAGGATTTGTTATGTTTTTGGATACCTTATGGACATTTATGTTTATTCATACTTTATGCAATAATGATGTTATTCATTTTGATTCATCTTGTGATGTGATTGATATTGCATACTGAACACACATTATTTGAGAATATGTCACCAGGCTTAGATCGGTCTACTCACATAGACGATCATCCTAGCGCTTAAGTAGCGAGCAGGACGAGACATAGTGATCACTTTGTTTTTCTGTAAATCAAGTAAGTGATCATCTTGATGCTTAGGGAGGCGTGCAAGATAATATAATGAATGTCGCCTTAGCTAGGCTAAGATGAGACTTATGGGAGTCGCACTTGAAGTGTATCCACAACTTCATGAAGCCTGAATAAAGCCAAATGTGAGATCTTGGACAAGAACTTGGTATGTAACTGTGATAAGAAACTCAGGTTGGTTGCCTCTATGGCAATTGGACTAAGATTTGTATGGTGTTTGAGTGTGACAAGCCCAGTTGAGTAGGAGCTCCACTGTAGCATACAAATTATACCGTATGTGCTATAGCCGACCAATTAAGGGAGTGATTGGATAGATCCCTACTCTGTCACTATGTGAGCCATAGTCGACCATTATATGGTCCATTCTGTGCCCTTTTTTTTTACCTAGAACTATGTCATGAAGTGAATGCTTGATGTCGCTACTTTAGCATGTCATCTTAGGGCCATGATATATGCGGTCTCGCGGAGCATGTCTACGAAAGCGGTCAAGTGTGAATGAATTGACATGAGGGTCTGGGGAAGATTATTTAGAATACACCATTTATTTTATGGCTCATTGCCCTAGCGATAATGAGGAATTTGTTTTTTCAACATAATCATGAGCATATTATATGGTATAGAATCAAGTGTTGCTTTGAGTTTTTTTGAACTCACGAGGGATTAAAGAAACTTGATTTGGTGTGATTAAATAATTTGGGGCATAGACGAGATATTATGAAAGATGTACTATGTTAGTTTAGATGGTGACTTAATATAGTACTCCTACCCTATACCTTCTCGTCAGGTCGCACACTCCATTTTTCTGTATAAAAAGAGGATTGGACAAGAGATTGAGAGGAGCCATTTTTTACTATAGTGCCCAATGTGGACGAGTGGGAGATGTTAGAAATTGAGCTAGTTTTGTCCCAACCCATAAACCATGACCCATGGATCATCCACATGGGTTATCTGATAAGTAAGTTTAAATTTAAACTAACTGATATTGATATGAGTTATCAATATGAGTAGTGGGGTAATTTAAACTTAACAGATATTGATATGAGTTATCAATATCAGTAGTAGAGTAATTTAAATTTAACAGATGAGATCTTTTAGGGATCACATATATCTGATAGTAAGTGAGTCTCTACTAGTATTTAAAATACTCCTATATTAGTTAGAAAAGAGATGATAGACACAGTTTAGAGAACATACGTATAGTTTTGAGTGCTCTCTCAAAATAAGCAATTTCTCTAAGACACCATTAATTGTCTCCTAGAATTTGGAGCGTGGAAATTAGGAGAGACTCTAGAAGTCTCTCCTGCGACTTGAAAGTGTTTCACAAAGGAGATCGTGAGGAGTTCATAAAGCAAGCAAAGGACAAAATCTGGTCATTTGGTGATCTATTCCACAAAAGGTATGTGTCTATATAACCTCTAATAAAGTATATAATTATTCAACACTCCGGAAGGATCCACCACCCTAAAGAGCACTTGAATTAAAGTTGACTTTCCACTTCCTGTTAGATAAAACATGTTTAGCCTTTTTCATATAAGAATTACGTGTAGTGTGATACAGCTGACATTTTCTTTTGAAACATATATAGCTTATATCGTACTGAAGCTGTCAAAATGTCAAATAAAAATTTAAAACAGGATCTGTTCTTGCCTGATACCACATAGAGATGGCAATAATTGCAAGGAAGAGAACGAGGACTAGCCAAGAGACCTGGGACATTAGGATGATGATACTTAATAGCTGAATAAGTGCAAATGCCAATCCAGCTAATCTGTAGGGAATCTCGGTGTCTACGGTGCTTTGATCTGTAGAAGACTGCGATAGTGAAAAGAAAAAAGGGAGAAGTTATTTTGAAGTTTTCATACAAACTTCAAACAAAACAATATATTTTTTACTTTGAAATAGACAAAAACATACCCTACTAAGGATTCGACTTGAAGGTGTGTGGTCAAAAAAAGGCATGGGTACTCGGAAAACTGATGTGATCATTCCACAGAAGAGGCGCTGAGCAGTCTCAACAGCAATAGTAGATAGCAAAACTGCCCTTCCCAATACGAAGATTGAGCTCCCACCAGACATCAAAATGAATATCCCTATCATATGCTTTCTACTGACTCTTCCTTCTACCTCTGTTGCCCGCACAATCCAGTAATTGCTGCCCATTTGTGGTCCTTGGAAGAGAACTTGACAGAGAAGGATAACTGGAGCTAGAGCTCCTTTATATGCAGAAGTAACAAAGGTCGAGTAAACACTCCATTTTACTCTACCAGTTTCTGTTTCTTCTTCTTCTTCAGTTCTTGATTTAAGTTTTCCATTGTTGATGGGACATTCAAAATTTTCTTCTGCAACTTCTATCTGATTTATCTCATGGGGTCTAGTAGTTAAGGTATTACCATCTCGGAGTAGGTTAACTTGGTTTAGTGATTTTCTATGAGCAGCCATTTGTCTAACAAGTTCACTATTCAAATCTGCCATCAGATCTTCATACCTTCCTGACTGAACTATCCTTCCAGCTTTCATCACCTATCAAAATATGTATTTAAAATCACGTGATCAGAAGCTTGAGAGGACAATGATCATAGTTTCATAAAGGGGTTGGACAAGGATTTCAATAACTTACCAAAGCAAGGTCGGAAGCATCTAAAAATTCCACTTGATATGTAGCATAGATGAGAGTCTTTTGTGACAATAGTTGCATGAGACACTTCTGCAAAAAAGCATTCTATATTTAGTTGAAATCCACGAATGGTGCATGCATAACAAACAAGAAGTTAAGACACAATGAAAAAAATTTAACTTGCCTTGAACAAATAGGTTCCAGTATGTGCATTAATAGCACTGAAAGGGTCGTCTAAGAAATAAACATCGGCATCACTGTGGACAGTTCTTGCCAGTTGGATTCTTTGCTTTTGTCCTCCACTCAAGTTCATCCCCCTCTCTCCAACTATTGAAGAAGTCTCAGTGCTGTGCTACAAGTCGTTCTCTGTGCTGCTATACTACAAGTAGTTTGATAAATTTAATTCTGTTATTGTTGCTAAATTCCCATGTGTTAGTCATGTGATATTTTGAGTTAGTTATTGGAAGATTAGTTTGTTAAGTTTGTTACTGTATAAAAACTAATGAGGTTTTATCAATAAAACTATTCAGAGCATTTATTCATTTTGGCTTTGCTCTATCTCTCTCATTCTCTCTCTCTCTCTTCTCTGAAACTTAATACAAACTACACTCAAATCTCTGTCTTGCCAAATCTTGATATCCTGATTCAAAGCACAGGCTTCTAGTACATCCTCATAATATGCCTTGTTCATTTCCTTGCCAAAAAACACATTCTCTCTAATTGTACCTGTTTTCAACCAAAATTTGTGTTGTTCAAAGCCATGATAGAAACCCAATTTTCAACCAAAATTAGAACCTTGAGCTCTGATGGTGGAGGGGAATATACCTCTTCTGCCTTTAAAACTTACCTTCAACAGCATGGTATTATCCATCAAATTTCCTGCCCATATACTCCCCAGCAAATTGGCCTGGTTGAAAGGAAGCACAGACACTTAATTGAAACCACAATCACTATGATGTCTCAAGCCTCTACGCCACATACTTACTGGTCTTATGCAGTCCTTACTGCAGTAACTTTGGTAAATTTGCTCCCAACACCTGTATTGCAATGTCTTAGCCCATGGTTCAAGCTTTATTCTGCTAAACCAGATCTGTCACAACTTAAGGTCCTTGGCTGTGCTTTTTACCCGAATCTCAGAGTCTATGACACTCATAAACTTGAACCTAAGACTAAACAGTGTATATTTCTAGGCTATTCTCCTACATCCAAGGGTTATTTCTGGGCTATTTCTTGCCAAATCATGATATCCTGGTTCAAAGCACAGGCTTCTAGTACATCCTCATAATATGCCTTGTTCATTTCCTTGCCAAACAACACATTCTCTCGAATTGTACCTGTTTGAATCCAAGCAGTTTGGGGCACGTAGGCCTTCCTTCCATAAACTGTTATTCCTCCCCCAGAAATCTTGGGAATTGCACCAAGCATACTAGAGAGAAGACTTGATTTTCCTGACCCATCCGGACCACAAACAGCAACCTTGTAACCTTTCATTATCTTCATCTTCTCCAAAATTTTGATTGTAGGTCTCCTTAATTTTTCTTCGCTTGATTCCCAAGCATATTCCCCTATATCAATCTCAATTGCGATAATCAAAGCATTTGAAGGATGATCATGTATCAACATCTTTTGATCTTCTTCACCAATGAACTCTTGGATACGCTCAACTGAGACCTTTGTTTGAGCAATCATTGAAATGAGCTCTGGTAGGTTGTAGATAGGTTCTTGCAAAATTCGAAAAGTGGTGAAGGCTGAGAGGATTGTACCTGCTGTTAATGGTGTCTTCAATACAATGCAGACACCGAAAGTGACAACTGAAACAAAAGTTGGTGAAGCCCAAAAGAGAAAGGCCACTGCTGAGCAAGAATACAGGTATTTTTTCAGCCAGCTTCTCTCAGTTTCCCTGAGATGTAGGAGCTTCTTTAAGAATGAGGGTTCCCATGAATGCAGTTTCAAAATTCTCATGCACTTCAAAGTCTCTACAGTCACTTTGATTCTTGAATCCTTAGTTTCCATGATCTTGGAGTGGAGCCTTTTCTGCGTCTTAACCAAAGGCGTGTTGCATACCATCACCGAAACTGTGGCAAAAAGAGCAGCAAAGGAGGGCGCAGCTCCTAGATTCCTGTAGAGGATAATCAAGGCCAGAATGACCTGGACTGGAAGTAGCCAAATTCCATGAATGTGCCAGCAGAAGTCTCCAATTCTTTCAGCATCCACATTGATTAAATTTATAATTTTACCGTTGCTTAAACCAACATACTTAGTGGATATGAATTTCTTGTAAATAGATACCATTAGAGCTGCCCTCAATTGTATGCCAATTCGCTGAGCACCAAAATACCATTGCCTTTGAGTTAGTGACTCCACTGTCTTTGCAGAGAAGAAAATGAATGCAAGAATCAGACCATAGTGGGTCCCTGAATCAGTATATTAAATATGTGGAGGAGAAAATAAAATAATTATTAGACTACAAGAACGGAGTGGTACCTGCCAAAGCTGCATTCATGAACAAGGGTTTCCATATGGGACAGGCTATGGCCTTTGGCAATGACGATGCTTTTCTGAGCGATTCTTCCAGCAACAAGGAAGCATTTTCTGCTGTTTCTGATTGAGGAATTGGAGGAATATGAGGTAATTCAAGCTTTTGAACTCGACCTCTCTTAAAAATAGGGTTTAACCATTGGAAGGTAAGTTGGCTCCAAATTCCAGCATTTGTGAATGCACCATCATCACCAAGGGAACTTTCATTTTCCTTTTGCAGTAAAGGCTTTACTATGTCACTGTGTTTCCTAGTACAACTAGTAGGAAAAGCATTGAAACAAAGAAGTATTGCGAAAGGAAAGGAAGCAAAATCAATTATATTAGGTTCTGGAAAAGGACTTGGAAAATCTATGGATTTCAAATGAGTGATAGTGTAAATGGTGAGAGATACTGAATCAGCGATGAAGGAAAAGACCCACCAGAGGATAAGGAGCAATGGCCACCTTTTGTTTCCACTAAGAGTTCTATTCTTTGATAAGACTGCTACTAAAGTTGCTAAAACCCAAGTCATCAACAAGAAGACAGATTTAATAGTGATAATCCTATGATTCCAATATTCATACAAGCCAAAACCAAGGTACACCATTGAGATGATGACATTGGATAGAACAGTGATCATTGTAAAAACTGTACACCCTCTAACTGATCCATGCTCATTTATATCACCCTCTCTCCTTTGTCTCCAAACGTTTTGCAAAACCCATGTCAGAAACGTTATGGCAAATGTTAAGATGACAAACTCCAAGGAGATATCAATGATGACTGACTCCATATTCTACGAGAGTCCCAGTTCAAGTTAGTCTTCACTAATCACAAACCAAAGACCAAAAGATGAAATACGTGGCGAAGAACTAAGAACAAAAGTGAGTCTGCAATCAACAAGACCTGCATATATAAACACCTGCATACCAATGCCATGATAATGTAGTACAATGTCAAGAAAAGCAACCGAACTGAAATTGTTAAAAGTGAAAATCACAACTCACAACAGAGTTGCATAGTCCAAGCCACGAAGGTGTCTAGTGGTGCAGCAGCTACTTATGTGAGATGCACTAGCCAGGCCACAAGTATAGCAGGTGTTGTAGCGTTGGGTGATGGCAAGTGCATTACTCAAAGAACAGAATGTGCATCAAGTGACTTGATCAGTACAGAGGTCTTGGAATTCCTTGAAGCTGTGCCACATCACGAATTCTTCATCCAAGAGCTCTAATAGATTGATGCCGCGTGTCAAGGAGTTAATTATTCTCACTAGCCACGTGTACAGTTTCTGGAAAGATCAAATAACTGCTTTTGGCGCCAATATTAGAAGCGTTTATTCTAGAGTGTATATAAAACAGAGCCTTGTATTTGTATTTAATTCATTAAGTCCATTTCTCATGCAATTCTCTTCAATCAATGAAATTCTCTCCATTTTATTTAGATTCTCTGTTTTTTTTCATGGTATCACAGCAACTAGCACAGTTCATACTGATTTCCTAGTTCAATTTCCAAAATTTTCTCGCATCCCAAATAGAAAGTTCTTCAAAGAAAATCTTGAATTCTGTTTCACAAAGTATTGATTCACTCTCGTCAATACTTTTCTTGAAGAATTTCTTGTTTTTTCTTTGATTTCAATTCTATTAGAAGCTTTAATCAAGCTTGTGCATAGCATCAATGGCTTCTGCTAAAGGAGGTGATTCTGATCCTGCGCACAACCAATCCACACAACAAATTCCTCAATCTAGCACAAAAACGAATTCTCCCAATCAATTTTTCCTTAGTGCGAGTGAGAATCTAGGGAATATCTTGGTGACTCAACCACTTTTGGGAATGAAGAACTATCAATCTTGTAGTCTAGGGCTATGGTTCTAGCACTAACTGCCAAGAAGAAGATAGGATTTGTGAATGGGAAGATTGTGAAACCAGAAATTGATTCTCCTCGCTACGAAGATTAGGAAAGTTGCAACACAATGGTGCTTTCTTGGCTGATCAATTCTATGCATGTAGATGTTTCAAGCAACATCATGTATTGTGAAACAGTGAGGGAAATGTGGCTTGAGTTGCAACGTGTGTTCTCTCAAGGAAATGGACCAAAGATCTATAATCTTCAACAGGAAATCTCACAGATAACTCAAAATCAAATGTTAGTGACTGAGTATTACTCTAAGTTCAAGAAACTTTAGGATCAGCTGCTTCATTATGAGCCTTTACCAGCTTGTACTTGTGGAGCAATGAAGATTCTAAGTGTTGCTCATGAAAAATCTTATGTCATGAGGTTTTTAATGGGGCTCAATGAGAATTTTGAGACTGTGAGGAGTCATATTCTCATGCTTGAGCCATTTCCATCAATGAGCAAAGTGTATGCTTTGGTTCTTCAAGAAGAATCACACAAAGGCATTGGTCATGGTACTGCCTTCACACCTAGGCCTGATTCGGTAGCAATGTATGCTAACACTAGAGGAAATTTCAACAGCAAAGGTGGACCTAAGAAGGAGAGACCTTTGTGCACACATTGTAACATGCTTGGACACACTGTGGACAAGTGTTACAAGCTCCATGGATATCCACCGGGGTACAAGCACAAAGCTAAAGGGAATTTCACTGCAAATCAAGTCTCCTACACTCAAGGCCAATCTGTTGAAGGTTCCTCCAATGTATCTGATCAGTGTCCTATTCCCAAGACACAGTGTGAGCAGTTACTTGCTTTTTTTAATTTTGGCATTGATCAAGGCAATGGTCATCATGTTGCAACTGTTATCACAAATGGTACTATCTCTAGTGTGGCTTCTGGAGCTGCTGGTGTGTCTACTACCACTGGTGCATCTTCCACTTCCATTTCATCTTCAAACAGTGTTAATTCTTCATTTGTTGACACCATGTAAGGTACAAAATCATTGCCTCCTTTCATTCCTACTTTGGAACATTCCATTTTTTCTGCTAAAGTAGTTGATAAGAAGGCCTTTCATGCCACTGATTGGGTCATAGACACAGGGGCTACTGATCATATGGTGCACTCTATTACATGTTTCACTGCTATTACCTCTACTTTGAACACCTTTGTCAATTTACCGAATGGAGAAATAGCTCCAGTCACTCATGTTGGGATTGTTAAAATTTCTGACAAGCTCATCCTTCACAATGTTCTTTGTGTTCTCTCATTCAACTTCAATCTTATTTCTGTTAGTCAACTAGCTAAGTCCAATGCATGTTGCCTTATTTTCTTTGGAACCTTGTGCTTTATTCAAGACCTTGCTCATTGGAGCACACTTGGTCTGGGTAGAGAACATAGTGAATTGTATTTGTTGGACAAAGGCAGCATCTCCACACCTTCCATTGCAGCTTCTATTTCTATGTTTGTACACAGCTCTCCTTTACAAATTTGGCATTCCAGATTGGGTCATTTGTCCAATACCAAATTAGCTTCAATAAAGCAGAATGATGTACCTTGTTTCACTTCTATTGAGAACTTCATTTGTGATATCTGTCCACTAGCTAAACAGAAACGTTTACCCTTTAATAAAAGTTCTCATTTCTCTAATTCTTCTTTTGAGTTGATTCATTGTGATTTGTGGGGACCCTTTTCAGTCTCTACCATTGATCATTGCAAATATTTTCTAACCATTGTTGATGATTACTCTAGGAGTACTTGGGTTTATTTGATAAAGAATAAATCCCAAACACAATATGTTTTAGAGCAATTTTGCACTATGGTAGAAACCCAATTCTCTAAAAAGGTCAAAACCTTGAGGTCTGACAATGGCACTAAATTCTTTATGAAAGATTTCTTTGCTAAAAAGGGCATCTTACATCATTTAAGTTGTGTTGAAACCCCTCAACAAAATGCCATTGTTGAGAGGAAACATCAACACATTTTAAATGTGGCAAGAGCTCTCATGTTTCAATCCCATTTACCTTTGCATTTGTGGGGTCATGCTGTGCTTACTGCTATCTACTTGATTAACAGAACTCCTTCATCTGCTCTTTCCAACTGTATCCCTTTTGAAGTGTTATTTGGACATTCCCCTAGTTATACACATTTGAAGGTCTTTGGGTGTTTATGTTTTGCTTCCACCCTTACTCATCACAGATCTAAGTTTGCTCCTAAGGCTGTTAGATGTGTTTTCTTGGGCTACCCTTTTGGGGTTAAAGGTTATAAAGTTCTTGATTTGTCCACTAATAGGGTGTTCATCTCTAGAGATGTGATGTTTCATGAAACTTCCTTTCCTTTTGCTTCTGTTTTGACTAATGTTTCAGACCCTTTTGTTCCTTCTGCTGATGTATCTTCCCACACTGCTGGTATGGATACTTTTGTCACTCCTATTAGCATACCTGATACAGATTCTATTGTTCCTATTTCTTCCTTTATTCCTCCCGTTTCATCTATTTTGCCTTCTAATGTTACTTCTAGTCCTACTCAGGTGTCTTGTTCTGATCAAATACCACATTCCACTCCACCAGCTGCTGCAGCACCTCTAGTGCCTCTTAGAAAGTCCACTAGAGACATTAGAACTCCTACTTACTTGCAGGACTATGCTTGTGCTACTGTTACAGCTGGTGCCCCATATGACCTTGCTAAGTGCCTTACATATTCTCACTTGGAATCTGGTTATCATTCCTACTTGCTGACAGTCAGTGCTAGTCCAAAAGAACCTCAAAGTTTTTCCCAGGCAGTTGAGGATCCTCTTTGGAGAGCTGCTATGGACAAGGAGATCCAGGCACTTGAACACAATCATACTTAGGATGTGACTAGCTTACCTCCTGGAAAGTCTCCCATTGGATGCAAATGGGTGTACAAAGTAAAGCTTAATCTTGATGGTAGTGTTGAAAGGTTCAAAGCCAGGCTGGTTGCCAAAGGTTACACACAAAGGGAAGGACTAGATTTCCTTGAAACCTTCTCACCTATTGCTAAGACAGTCTCGATGAGAATCTTGCTTGCCCTTGCTGCTGCCAAACAATGGCCTTTACATCAGTTGGACATCAACAATGCCTTTCTTCATGGGGATTTGGATGAGGAAGTCTACATGACTTTGCCTCCTGGTTTTCACAGTAAAGGGGAGAGTGTTTCAGCTTCTTCTACAACTGCTCCTAGGGTATGCAAACTGATCAAGTCTCTTTATGGTTTGAGACAAGCCTCAAGGCAGTGGTATACCAAACTTTCAGCAACTCTTAGGCAGCTTGGTTTTGTTCAATCACAAGCAAATCACTCCCTATTTGTGCACAGCAAAGGATCTTTGTTCACAGCCTTACTTGTCTATGTTGATGATATGGTGATCACTGGTAATGATCATGCTTGTGTTCTCACTCTCAAGTCAATTTTAGATCACAAGTTTGGAATTAAGGACTTAGGGTCACTCAAGTACTTCTTGGGATTAGAAATTGCAAGAAACAAAACTGGGATCAGCTTAACACAAAGAAAGTATGCCTTAGAAATTCTTGAAGAAACTGGTATGGGAGGTTGTAAACTAGCTCCAACTCCAATGAAGCAGTATTTAAAGCTGTCTAAAGGAAGGGGAGACTTAATTGCTAATCCTGGTCAGTAGAGAAAGCTTATTGGGAAGCTTATGTATCTGACTTTGAGCAGGCCAAACATCACATATGCTGTGCATAGGCTTAGCCAATTCTTGGCACAGCCTAGAGCACCACACATGAAGGCAGCAAATAGGATCCTTCAATACATCAAGGGAACACTCGGTCAAGGTGTGTTCTTCCCCACTGAATCTGATCTACACCTAAAGACATATTGTGATGCGGATTGGGCAGATGCCCTGACACAAGAAAGTCCTTAACAGGCTATTATGTGTTTCTTGGTGATGCATTGGTGTTTTGGAGGTCTAAGAAGCAGAGTATAGTGTCTAGGTCCAGTGTAGAAGCAGAATATAGGGCCATGGCTACAACCACCTGTGAATTGACTTGGATTTTACATTTGTTGCAAGACTTACATGTTAATCATACTAAACCTGCGTTGATGTACTGTGATAACCAGGCAGCACTGCATATAGCAGCAAACCCAGTATTTCATGAGAGATCAAAACACATAGAAGCTGATTGCCACATAGTGAGAAACAAGATTCTTGATGGCACACTCAAAACCTTCTATGCATCAACTAAGAGTCAATTGACAGATGTGTTCACCAAGGCATTGGGAGTGGAGAGTTTTCTTAAGTTGATCAGAAAGTTAGGAGTCATTAACATTTATGCTTCAATAGTGAAATACCCCCATAGAGACTTAAAAGAGCAAGAGGCAAGAGCTGTGCTCTTGAGGGGGAGTGTTAAAAGTGAAAATCACAACTCACAACAGAGCTGCATAGTCCAAGCCACGAAGGTGTCTAGTGGTGCAGTAGCTACTGATGTGAGATGCACTAGCCAGGCCACAAGAATAGCAGGTGTTGTAGCATTGGGTGATGGCAAGTGCATTACTCAAAGAATAGAGTGTGCATCAAGTGACTTGATCAGTACAGAGGTCTTGGAATTCCTTGAAGCTGTGCCACATCACGAATTCTTCATCCAAGAGCTCTAACAGATTGATGCCGCGTGTCAAGGAGTTAGTTATTCTCACTAGCCACGTGTACAGTTTCTGGAAAGATCAAATAACTGCTTTTGGCGCCAATATTAGAAGCAGTTATTCTAGAGTGTATATAAAACAGAGCCTTGTATATGTATTTAATTCATTAAGTCCATTTCTCATGTAATTCTCTTCAATCAATGAAATTCTCTCCATTTTATTTAGATTCTCTGTTTTTTTCAAAAATTGAAATATTTGTAAGTAAAACAGTAGCACATTCAGCGCATATGGATTTAAAGAACAAGTAGCAGTAGGGACGTTTATAAGAGAAGCAACCTTCGAAAATGTGAAAGGGCACAAGTGGCTCTTTGCAAGGTAGGGACAAGGAGTGTTGAGAGTGTTGTACACAACACTACTACAGGTCTGAGATTCTTATAAATAATTAAGGGTGCTGTTAACAGGTGCTGCACAGCGCCCGTTAATGTGATAAAAATCTAAATAAAATATTCATGTTTTTTTAGGGATTTGAAAAAAAGCCGAATGTGTATTAAGCCTATGTCAGATAAAAAAAGTCAAATTATTTTGTAGTCTAACTAAAATGCCCTTGAACAACAATCACATAAACAAATAAACTAGTTGAAAGTGTTGTACAGAACACTGCTATAGGTCTGAGATTCTTATAAATAAGTAAACAACATTTACACAAACAGATAAACTGGTTGAGGGTGTCATACATAACACTGCTACAGGTATGAGATTCTTATAAATAAGTAAACAACAATCACATAAACAGATAAACTATCCCTGTCACTTCTTCTTTCTCAAAAAAAAAAAAAAAAAATCTGTCACTTCTAATTCTGAAAGGAATACTATGAATAAAAGTCAAATGGATCTTAATAACAGTGATATCTATTTTCCTAAATTCAAGCCGTCACTTTCGCACACCAAGAAAGTAAGAACGTTCATGCAAATCCTTTTTATTTATTTATTTTTTCAGTTTTGTAAGATTTCACTATGACACTATAGAGCAAATATATGTATATAATAACCTATTTCAAATACTCTCTTTTTTTTTTTTTTTTTTTTTTTTTTTTTTTTTTTTTGAAACTATTTCAAATACTCTCTTACAGTTTATAAATAGAAAAATAATAGTGACATGGATCATGTTTACTTATCAATTACAACATATTGCCTCAATAAATTGTGAAATTTACTGTATTCGTAACATTTGTTCTACACTATAATTAGGATTTTGAAATTTATGCATCCTTCTTTATTTCTTTCCTACGTTATTACTTATTTTTTCCTTTCTTAGCTGACATAAATTTTTAAGGAAATGTAAAGACCACAAGTGTCAACCCGATATCTAGGAAAAACTGAAGTGTGCTCATGCTCAAGCGGACACGTGTTGAATGAGGGTAGGAGTGTGGAGAGTAAAAGCCATTCAGCTCTAAAAGAAAAGTGTTTTCTAAAAAAAAAAATTGTAAAAGAAAAGTGTGCATTTCTTGTAATAGGCATGGCACGGTTTTTTATTTTTTTTATTTTTTTTTTTCGTAAATTAGTATTATTATTATTATTGTAATGCATGAAAACTCATACTAGGAACGTTATTTTTAGGATTTGGCACAATCTTGGAAGCGCCTTTCTCTATCAGAAAGGGAAGGGCCGGGTTACTATCTCACGGCAGAAGAGAGGGTCAAACAATTCTCCATTGCTGCCAGATTCACAACGAAAAGAGCTATCAATGTTGACTCGATAGCAAGGACTTTCACTCCCTTGCGGCGAGCAAAAGAAGGTTTCGAGATCCAAAAGATTGGAGATCATGAGATGCTATTTTCGTTTGACACTAAAGAAGAGGTCGACAGAATCCTCAGTATTGAACCCTGGAGCTTTGATAAGCACTTGGTGGTCATGCAACGTTATGATCATGATTTACCGTTGGAGGATATCAAGTTTGAGAGGACCACCTTCTGGGTGCAAGTCCATGGACTCCTAATTAAGTATATGACTATTGCAGCAGTAGAAAAAATATGTGGAGTCATGGGGGAGGTTATCAGTGAATAGGAGCCAAAACTCTACAATGGGGGCAACTTTAATCGGGTTAAAGTTGTAGTGGATATAACGTTGCGAATATGTTCGGGTCATCTTGTTTCCTTGAACGATGAGAAGCAAGTGTGGATTTCCTTTAAGTATGAAAGATTACCCAATATCTACTACTGGTGTGGTTGCCTCACACATGACGATTGAGATTGTGAGCTTTGGATTGAAAGTGAAGGGACCCTTAAGAGTGAGCAAAGGGAGTTTGGACCTAGCCTGCGAGCACAACCATTTGTGGTATGGAAAAGACACAGTTTCTGTACCAGGCAATCTGATGGAGGAAGAAAGACCAGCGTAGCCCCACCATTCCGAGCCGATCACCATGCCGGAGTGTGAACCACAAGCTAAGAACCGTTACAAGTTGAGAGTTAATTCACAATCAATGTGCAACGGTCACAGTGATTTACACCCCATTAAAGCTGCAATCCCACCTATCACGCACGGACATAATTCTGCACTTAAATGACTTGCCAGAAGAAGCCAACAATGTAGAGAAGTACACTAATATTGAATCGGTGCAATTAGATGAAGGTTACAAGGTTGAGGTGTCAGGCAAGGAAAAAAAAATCTGATGTGGAATCAAATTCACGTGAGGGACTTAACTGTGGGAATCCAATTCAGGGAAACAACTTAAAAAACACCCATGTGCCTGCTAAGGTTTCTGCCCATGCAAAACGTGTCCTCCCTTCTTGGACACGCAGGCGTAGGCCGCCCACACAAAGTCATAAAACACTGACAGCAAAAATTACAAGGAAGAAGAGAGAGCATGTGAATTCAGGTGACCATGTGGAGTTGTGTTTAAAGTGCCTTCAGATTTCTCAAAATGGTGAGGCAGCATCTAGTATATTGGTAGAGGTTGAAAATCAGCCCCACCTAGAGCAATGAGTTGCCTAGCTTGGAACTGTCATGGGTTTGGGAACCTACGTACAGGGAGAGAGCTTGTGGAAATCACATGAGCAAAAGATCCCTCTGTAGTGTTTGTGGCCGAGACACTTAGAGATGATGCAAGACTGGAGATTGTACAAAGAAGCATTGAACACGATCATCGATGGGTGGTTCCAAAGGAAGGCAGAGGTGGTGGTTTGGCTCTATTTTGGAAGTCTTCAATAAATCTGACAGTAGTGGGATCATGCAAGTTTTATATTGATGCTATCATAGATAGGGGTTTAGAAAACGAATGGCGTTTAACCGGATTCTATGTTGAGCCTGATACAGCAAGAAGGTCAGAAGCATGGGGGAAACTCAAGTATCTCAATTCTCAATCTGAAATCCCTTAGTTATGTTTTGGGGACTTTAATGAGATAATTAGACAAAATGAAAAGGTGGGAGGAGCACTAAGATCCTATAGTCAAATGCAATTGTTCAGAGAAATTTTAGATGAGTGTGGATTTATAGATTTGGGTTATATAGGATCCAAATTCACATGGGTTAGACACTTTGACAATGGCAACTCAATTTGGGAGAGATTGGATCAAGGTTTGGCCACCAACAACTGGTTTTTAAAATTTCCTGGTACGAGGGTTCATCATTTACGGTGTGATTCTTTGGATCATAACCCAATCCTCATTGTGCTTTCGGGATTGGATCCTCCTAAAAGGAAGAAAGTGTTTTGGTTTGAAGAAATTTGGTTGTTGAATCCTAGTTGTTCTGAAATTGTTGAAGCCATGTGCAATAGGTGTGAAACTGAATCTATGTAAAGGATTTTAATTAGAGTTGAAAAGTGTGGGAGGGATTTGAGTTGGTGGGATAAGAATGTGTTTGAGAATGTGAGAAGGGAGTTGGAAAAATTGAAAAAACTTCTACCTAAGGCCAAAGAAGAGGTTATCCTAAGGGGTGACAATACTAGGGTTAGAAAAAAAAAAAAAAAAAAAAAGAATTGAAGAGTGGCGTGATAAGGAGGTTACAATGTGGGCTCAGAGGTCAAGACTATTATGGGCAAGGCAAGGGGATAAAAATTCAAAGAACTTTCATAGTTGTGTTTTGTCATGAATTACCAAAGAGAGAGTTTGTTAGGTTATAAGTACTTAGGAACTAATGTATTAGAATTCTAATGTGTATTATTGGCAAATCATGATCAAAACAGGGTTTTAGTCTGTTTTAGAATTGCTCAAAGTATGTTATTCATGTAAAATTGGAATCGAGATGACTGCAGAAGTTACTGTGTAAATTTTCCTGGCTCGATCAATCGAGAAATAGACTCGACCGATCGAAAGTCGTGTAGATTTCTTTTTTCTGCAGAATTTCCAACTCAACCCTAAGCCCATATGACGTGTAGGGTTTTATGTTTTTCTCTAAGTATAAAAGGCAAACCCTAGCCACGTTTTTGATGTTGCTCATATTGCTAATTGTGTGAATCTCTTGTGAGATCTAAGAGGTGCTTACCTTCACACAAGCTTAGGATTATCAAGAAGGAGATTTCTTCAAGAGCTTGATGATCATTTAGTTGCTACCATAAGAGCTTACAGATACACAAGCGGTAGTGCTTGTCTTTGCTGGAGAATCCAAGAAAGAAGGAGTCTGTGGTCTCGGAGCTTGCACGTGGTCATGTCAGTAAGTTTTCTACTGGTGGGTAGCAATAGGATATTAGTGGTCTAAGTCACTATTGTACAAACTTCGATTCTTTTATAGTGGATTCGGGTTTACCTTGAGGATAGCTAGGTTAAATCCTCCTTAGGTTTTTTACCGATTTGGTTTTCCTAGGTCATCATATCTTTGTGCTTTTATATTCCGCACTTTACACTGATATGATTATATGATTGTGTTAACCTCGATCTGAAATTTGGACTAAGTAATAACTTGGCTTGTTAACTAGGTTAACCCAATTGTGTTTTAAGGGGTCTAAAAACTTTACTGATGTGTCGCATTAGATAAGTGATAAGGACATACATTTTACGATGAAAAATACAAGCTATAATTTTAAAGATGAACAGATATACCATACCGAATTACATGATTTTTTTACAGCTTATTTTAGTACACAACATTTTCTTTTCATATAAGTTCCTCAAGCAATTTAATACTTAACTTAGCAATAAGCAATTCGTGATTGAGTTTCAATATCTCCAACCATATAATTTTCTTGATTCTTCAACTGCCATAGTGAAACTGCATGTAAGGGCTTGGCAATAGGTTTCTTACGAGAAATAAATTATTGGGACACCCAATTCATTGTTGGCCAAGACTTTGGTTTGGTGCATAAAACATTCAAAAACAAATTCCTTCAAATGTATAACGTCAATTTTTTACCATGTCTGTTATGTGTGTGTGTGTGTATTTTTTCTTTGAAACTTAATAAGATTGTATAAAACAATATGTAACTATTATTTAGGAGGTCACTCTTGCATAAAACGGAAATAAAACTCCTTATTCGATATATGAAAGGAAAGGATTGTATATAACTTAAGGATAAACATAAATAATCCTAACCCATATATTGGATAGTATTGGATAAAAAAAAGTGGATAGAACTATTAGAAACTTTCAAATACATAGTAAATTCCTCAATCATGTAAATATGAATAAACATTTGTGTTGGGTTCTAAGACTTTAGGTTAAATGTATTAGAACTCTAATCTGTAATGTTGGCAAACCATGATCAAAACGGTTTAGTCTTTTTAGACGTGCTCAAAGTATGTGTCCTTTATGTAAAGTTGGAATTGAGTTGTTGCAGGATTTACTATGTAAATTTTCTTGGCTCGATTGATCGAGAATTAAATTCGACCGATCGAAAGTCGTGCAGATTGTTTTTCTGCAGAATTTTTCAACTCAGCCCAAGCCCGATTTGACATGTAGGTTTTATGTTTTTCCCTAGGTATAAAAGGGAAAACCCTAGCCAAGTTTTGTTGTTGTTGTTGTGGCTCTTTATGCTATGTGTGTGAATTTTTTGTTAGATCTAGAGGTGCTTGCCTTCACATACACTTAGGGTTATCAAGATCTAGATTAATGTCAAGAGCTTAGTGATCAATTCAGTTGCGAATTCAAGAGCTTAAAGATATACAAGTGGGAGTGCTTGTGCTTGCTAGGATTCTTAGAAAGAAGTAGTCCGTGGACTTGGAGCTGTCATGTGGTCGTGGTAGTAATTTTCCTACTTGAGGTAGCAATAGGATGTTAGTGGTCTAAGTCGCTATTGTGTAAACTTCAATTCATTCATAGTGAATTTAGTTTTATCTTGAGGATAGTTAGGTTAAATCCTTCCCAGGTTTTTTATCAATTTGGTTTTCTTGGGTCATCATATTGTTGTGTTCTTTATTTTCCGTACTTTATAATAATATGATTGATATGTGTCAACCTAAAACTGCATAATTTACCTAAGTTAATCACTTAGCTAAATAATTAGGTTAATCTGTTTGTGTGTAAGGGGTCTAAAAATGTACAAGTGGTGTCAGAGTAGGTAGCTCTTTTGTTGTAGACCTTTTGATCTTTGAGTTGATCCTTGACCCCGGTTGTCATGGAACACAGACACTCTTTTGTTATTCCTCCTCTCTTTGGTGGGAATAACTATGCTTATTAGAAAGTCAGGATGAAAGCATTCCTGAAATCCATTGATGAGAGAGTCTGGAACTCCGTTGAATATGGATGGGAGAAGCCTACTACTTCTATGAGTGAGTGGAAAACTTCTCAGAAAGAAGCAGCCGCTTTCAATAGAAAAGAAATAAATGCTATCTTTAATGCTGTTTCTATGGAGGAATTTAAGAGAATCTCTAATGTTGAGATTGCTTATACTGCTTGGAATATCCTCCAGACTGCGCATGAAGGCACAAAGACAGTTAAAATTAATAAGCTGCAGTAATTAACTACTAGATTTGAAAGCATTAGGATGTCTGATGATGAATCTTTTGATGAATTCTATGCTATGCTTAATGATATTGTTAATTTTGCATACAATCTGGGTGAAATCTATGATCAACCCAAAATTGTTAGGAAGATTCTTAGATCTTTGAATGAGGACTTTAGACCTAAAGTGACTATCATCACTGAAAACAAGGATGTGGACTCCATCCCTATTGATGAACTTGTAGGATCTCTTCAATCCTATGAGTTGGACCTACCTAAGACTAGCAAATCCAAATCAATGGCTCTTAAGTTTGTTGATGATGTTGATGTGAGTGCATTTGATGATAAGCTCTCTGCTACATAGATTGCGTATCTTGCCAAAAACTTTAGAAACTTTCCTAGGAACAACAACAAAAGGGCAAGATGTAAGAACACTTCTGAACCTAGAAATTTTGGGAGGAATGATCCCACTAAGGTTAATAACATTGAAAAACCTAAAGAAAAAGTAGGTCAACCTTCTAATAATTCTATGGGACAATAATGTTTTGGGTGTCAAGGGTATGGTCATATGAAATATGAATGCCCTAGATACTTGAGGTCTAAGGGTAAGGCTATAGTTGCAACCCTTAGTGATGATGAAGTTTCTAACAATGAGTTTGGTAGTGATAAGAATGGAAACTTCATTGCTTTCATTGCTACTGCTATAGTTGATGAAAGTGTTGCTGTTGAGGAGAACCCTTCTTATGGGGAACTCTCTGAAAATGTAGATTTACAAGAAACCTACAATAAACTTTGCAAAGTTGCTGCAAAGGATACTATGAGTGTTGATCTAGGCTTAAAGAAAATTGCATCTCTTGAGCTTGATAAAAATAATTTGCTTGTGAAACTGTTTGATGCTAATGAATTGTTAAATAATGTGAAAATTGAGAACATGTTTTTACTTGATAAAGTTAAGAATTTGGAACATGATTTATTTGTTGCTAGAGAGCAATCAAATAGGCCTGCTAGTTCCAAACTTGATCATATGCTGAGTGTTCAAAAGTCTCCTTTAGACAAAACTGGCTTAGGTTTTGTAGAAATCATTTCTATTTCTAAAATACATTCCACAAACTTTTTTCCTTCTTTTGAGCCCCCTCTGAGTGAGGTTGTTAAAACTATAGAAGTTACACCTTCTAGGAAGATTAGGGTTGATCTTCAAGAGTCTAAACCTAAGACTTTTAATCCTTCTAAGGGCAAGTTGCATGATAGACCTGCATGAATTTGTCATTTTTATGGAAAGTCTGGGCACATTCATCCAAACTATTTCATGTTGCAAGCTGTTAAGTGAGCTAATAAACCAAAAGTGCTTGTACCTCAAGTACAAGATCTCATGGTACTTATTAGTGAGTTAGTAAAGGCTTTAAACCTTTATTCCAATCCTGGAGTTGGAAATCATTCTAACGTGAAAAAGAACTCCAATACTCAAGGTGCATCTAAAAAGTTTTGGATACAAAAGGCTCAATCTAAGTAAGTCTTTCTGACATGGTTCTTGTGCTTCATTACTCTACCCTTTGTGACCATTTTTCTTGGTTTTTTTTTTTTTTCTTTGTCTTTATAGGAATTGCATTGCATAACATTCATGCATTTCATTCTAGGATGTTTTTGTTTTTTTTCTTTTTCAAAAATTTAAAAAAAAAAAAAAAAAAAGAAAAGGGAAGAGAAATGTGTTTTGCAATTTTTTTCTTGGATTTGAAATCAATGTTGGCCATATTATCTTTACATAATATGTTTATGTACCTTGTTTAGCTTTGATGAGCTTATTTTATTGCAATTTACTAGTTTGAGCTTTGTAGTACATGTTGTATAGGAAGATGCTTATAGTTTTTGATTACATGATCTTGATCTTGAAGTCACATGTCTTTGATTGTCGGACTTGGTCTTAACGAGAAAGGCATAAATAACCATCTCACCACTGTTTACTAGCCAATTATGAACACCTTAGTGCATATTATAAGATTTTGTGCTTGAGAAAGTGTAGCACATGCACAAAAAGAACATAAGGTGTAGCCTCGGTTTAAATGATAAAATTGGTGTGTACATTATTGGACTATAATAATTTTAATAAATCGAAATTGGTGTGAACATTATCTTGGCTATTTTAATAAGTTTCTGATCAAATAAAATTGGTGTATATTATGAGGCAAATCAATAAACTTACATGATTGCAAGCTTTTATTTTAGGAGATGTGAGAGTTATATGATGTAACTCTTTAGGTGATAGTCTCTTTCGAATTTATGTGATGAATTTTGTAGAAATTGTGTTTAATTGCTATACACATATCACCTCACATGTATCTCAAGTTTTTGCTAATTGCACACACTACACAAGTTTCTCTTTGCTAAACTTTGTACATGTTATTGTGTGTGATCTTGGTTTGGCCAACCAAGTTTGAAAATTCCTTGAGTTTATGCAAAACATGTTTGCTGTTTCAGATTTTAAGGATATTTGATGGAAACTCTAAATTTTGGGAAAACTGGATTCAAAACAAGTGTTTTTTAAGAGCATTTCATCTCATACTCATGCATTTTATTCATAAAATTCAATACTTTGAGGATTTTATGCATAAAATTGTTTTGATTTTCAAAATTTTGTATTTTTTGTTTTTTTTGTTTTTTTCCAGAATTTTGATCGATTGAATCTGTTTCTTGACCAATCGAAATTGCGATTAAAATTTTTGTCAAATTTTGTTTGTTTTGATCGGTGCTCGATTGGTGCTAGATCAATCGAAGCATTTTCGATCGATCGAATCTAATTTTTTATCAATCGAAAGTCGTATAGAGAGTTTTTATAAAAACTTTTGTTTCTCACGTGTTCAAACACTTTTCAAACTTTTTAAACTTTTTCTCTCTCTTTATCCAATCGGTCAACGCTTCCAATCAAGATTTTTGTCATTTTCCTCCTATCTTTTTGCGAAGTTTTTCTCTCTCAAGGCCGGTAAGACCATATTACCCCCCCCCCCCTTATTTTTTTAAATGTATTTTCACTTTTTATGCATTAAATCATGCATAGTTTTGGAAATTTCGAACTAAGGAATTTTGGTTTTTTTTTTTTTTTTGTTAAATCAAGCCTTTTCTTTTAAAATTGATCATTGAGTTTTTGTTGTGGGATGTTATAAACATGATTCTAATGAATTAATTTGATCAATTTGGTGGTTTGTGAAATGTTGGAAATTCTAGGGCTTGAAACTACCCGAATTGGGGATTTTGTTCAACTAGGTTTAATTCGATGAAATTGGCTTGTTGGATTGATTCATATGATCATTATATTGTGTTATCTATCTTGTTTAATGATCAATTGGTCAATTTCTTGAAAATTGTACAAGTGGTTTTTCAAATTTTTGGGTTTTTGATATAAACTTTATGCTCAAGCCAATTTTATGATTTTAAAGTTAAATTGAACTTATTCACTGCTTTAAAGCATACATCATGTGTTGATATTGTTCATGCATCATATAGAATTGTTATTTCTATATTTTTTTTTATTGTACTAACTTGCAGTCTGCTCTTGGATTTTCTCTTTTGTTCCTTTTTTGGTTCTTTTTTGTGTGTCTTATCTTTACCTTAGCACCATGACTAGGAAGACTAGAGCCAACAGGAAACCCTCCTCCTCTACTATTCCATCCTTTAAGAGTGAGAGATTCTTGAGTAAGAAACACCAAGAGACCTATGAGACGCTTAACCTTAAGAGGAATATTTGGGCTGAGAGGAAAGTTTTGTTAGACGAGCTAGATGGTGAGATTAGACTTAACTTTGAGCGTAAAGGCTGGTTGCCATTGTTGGATATTTCTCATCCACCTCCGGCTACCCTGATTAGATAGTTCTACCCGAACCTCTCTATCTACTTCTATGATTCCAACACTTTAGTTAAGAGTTGGATACGATGTGGGGTACACCATTACTCACTTGGTAGTGGCTGATGCTCTTGGGGTACCTGTGGTCCAACATCCTATCTACCCTTATGATGAGTTTTGTCCTCTAGACAACATCATGTCTTACATCACTGGGTCTTCTATCCAATGGGTTCTGATCCTCGGATCACTACTGCTGAGCTCACTAAGGTTCACTATATTTTCTTTAGGATTCCTTGTCATTCTTTGTGGCCTATCTCTCATCTACACACTATCCCTATTGAGTGATGTGTGATTCTGTATGCCTTTGTTACTAATGCTCCTATTAGTTTTCCTCATCTGTTTCTTCGTTCTTTGAACGAGGTTTATAGGAGTAGTTCTACTGCTCATGCTCTTTTCTTTCTCATGTTTATTCTCCGGATTCTTTTACATCTTGGTTTAGAGGAGTTTCCTGCATTTGAGCCTATTCATATTATCGCTCCTATATGTGCCACATTTCTTAGGAAGAGGGCTGCTGAGATAAGAGCAAGCTCTAAATGTCCTAGGGTAGAGTCTTCTAGAGTCACACCTCCTCCTCCTCCTTCCTCTACAGGTGATACTTCTGCTAAGGCATCTGTCAATCCTGCTGCTGCTGCTACTAATGTTCCTCCTCCTTCTACTTTAGATGATTCTGACATTCCTCGTATATTAAATATTGTCATGACTGTTTAGGCAGCTCATTGTCAGCTTTTGGTGGACATGTTTGATGAGCTTTGTGCTTTGCGAACGGATTTGGAGAGTATTCGACCACCACCTCCTTTTGATGATGAGTGAATGCCCTTTGGCAATTCGTCACAAAAAGGGGGAATAGATTTTGATGTTTTGAAGCTATTGTGTTTGGGTTATCCATGATAGAGGGAGATACTTTGTTTTTTATGTTTCTTGTTTCACATTGTTTATTGGTTTATATTTATGAGGTCATTCATGATATATGGCTTTATTTTGTGTTATGTGAAATCAAAAAGTTATATTTTTGTGTTACTTGTATTTTTCACATATGCGTTTATGTGTTTGTTAAGTGTTACAGGAATATATAGGTTGATTCAGTCGTGCTACTATCTACACTTGCAACTGATGGATAGTAGTTAGGTTGAATTTGTTATGTTGGGCTATGTTTTTGTAATGGGCTTTTTTTATGTAAACTTTGAGCACTTTGTTATGTTTGTGTTTTGTCACGGATTGTCAAAGGAGGAGTTTGTTGGGTTCTAAGACTTTAGGTTAAATGTATTAGAACTCTAATTTGTAATGTTGGCAAACCATTATCAAAACGGTTTAGTCTTTTAAGACGTGCTCAAAGTATGTGTCCTTAATGTAAAGTTGGAATTGAGTGCTGCAGGATTTACTGTGTAAATCTGCCTGGCTCGATCGATCGAGAATTAGACTCGACTGATCAAAAGTCATGCAGATTGTTTTTCTGCAGAATTTTCAAACTCAACCCAAGCCTGGTTTAAGGTGTAGGGTATTATGTTTTGCCCTAGGTATAAAAGGGAAAATCCTAGCCACGTTTTGTTGTTGTTGCTGTGGCTCTTTATGCTGTATGTGTGAATCTTTTGTGAGATCTAAAGGTGTTTGCCTTCACATACACTTAGGGTTATCAAGATCTAGATTGATCTCAAGAGCTTGGTAATCAATTTAGTTGCAGATTCAAGAGCTTAAAGATATACAAAATCCATACATATATGCTCCCACTTCCATTCGAGAATGGGAAGTGGTTGCAGCAATCCTGAAGGTTTCTGGTGTAGTGCCTTAATTTGTTGACAAGTCAATCATTGCTCCACAAATTGAGCTATCTCTCTCTTCAAGTTATTCCACCAATACGTTTCTTGAATGTCCCAATACATTTTAGTGCTACCAGGGTGCATTGAGTATGGGGTACGATGAGCTTCTTCCATAATCTTCTTCTTTAATGCAAAATCATTTGGCACACAAAGTATATTTCCAAACCTCAAAACACCATCATTAGACACATTAAATTCTGGTCTCTTCCCTTCTTATACTTCTCCTATGATCTTTACAATTTGTGCATCATCAACTTGTGACCTCTTAATCTTCTCAATCAAAGTGGGTTGAATTGTCAAACTAGCCATAAAGACTTGGGAGTCACCCATGACAATTTTAATTCCCATCATCTCCAAGCATTAATAATCTCCTTTTGAGTAGTTAACAAGGCAGCTGAGAAACCAGAAGACTTCCGACTAAGTGGATCAGCTAGTACATTAGCCTTGCCTGGATGGTAATTGATAGAGCAATCATAATCTTTAATCAACTCAAGCCACCTTCTTTGTCTCATATTCAATTCTTTCTGAGTAAAGAAGTACTTTAAGCTCTTATGATCTGTATAAATTTCACACCTTTCACCATACAAATAGTGTCTCCAAATCTTCAATGCAAACACCACTGTAACCAACTCCAAATCATGAGTGGGATAATTTTTTTTATAGCTCTTTAATTGGCGGGAAGCATAAGTTATGACTTTACCATGCTGCATCAACACACAGCCAAGACCTTTTCTTGAAGCATCACTATAAATGACAAAGCCTACCAAGTTGCTAGGGATGGTTAGTACTGGTGTAGTGACCAACCTTTGCTTAAGTTCTTGAAAACTCTTTTCACATTCTTCTGTCCACACAAACTTGGCATTCTTACTAGTTAGTTGAGTTAATGGGGCCACAATACGGGAAAATCCCTCCACAAAGCTCCTATTATAACCAGCAAGGCCAAAAAAGCTTCTAATCTCACTCACATTGGTCGATCTTGCCCAATCAACCACAGCTTCAACCTTACAAGGGTCTACAGAAATTCCTATCTTAGATATCACATGCCCTAGGAACACCACTTGCTCAAGCCAAGATTCACACTTCTTAAACTTTGCATATAACTTCTTCTCCCTCAAAATTTGAAAAACAATTCTCAAGTGCTTGCTTGCTCACTCCCAAGTGTAGGAGATCGTAGCAATATAATTCTCGGAGTACCGAGGTCGAACCACAAGGAGCAGGGTAAATTCAAAGACAATATAATTAAATGACAATTTAAGTGAAGAAAAAAAATACTTTTTCTTGGTGATTGTTAACAAGAATAATAATAAAAACTGATTCAAATCAATAATGTAAATACTAGGGTATCGGGGCGTTTCCCTATATCGATATGAGATTCTTTGCGATCTAAGAAAATCTCTATTTCATAATTGATTGTTCTTATACAATTAAAATCTTGTGATTCGGTTGAACTGAGACAATTCAAGAACGCATCATAACCTTGATTAATAATGCGGTTAGAAAAGTTTTTCAGAAAAACTCATTCACTTTAAAATCTAATTTCTATTTGAAACTATTAGAAATTCATCTAAACAATAAGAAAAACATGATTGAACTTATTGAAAGCATGGAAGAACTAATACATCAAAAAAAATCTAATGGAACAATCAAATATGTTGTTGATAAAATCTTAGAAAGAATCACTTTGAATGTTCATACCATATAGAAGAAACATAACCCCTAGCCCTAGCAAAGAGTTTAGGCTGCCATTAGAGAATGGAAAATACAAGTTTTCTCTGCCCCAAAATTCGTTCTCCGCCCCAAAATTCGTTCTCCTAACCTCCCTTCTAAACCCTAATGTAAAAGTGTCTCTAGAAAATAAAACTTTTACTATTTTAATTTCCGTCCAGGTTTACAGTGGTAAATTGTGAGTTAATTTCGGCCTTTAAACCTTGCAAATTTGGAAAAACTCAAAACTGAAAAATTGTAGATAATTAAGTCACGGTTCCAACCCATCTAGCCTTGTATCAACTAGATTTTTGATGAGTGAGATACGCCCAAAATACTGATCAGTACTCAAATTAGATTTTTCCTTTTCAGATTCTGCCTCTTTGATTTCTTTCCTTATTTGAAGCTTCCAATCATGGTAGACGATCCAAGCACTCCAGCTGCTCCTTAGACATTTGAGCATGGTTCTTTAGCTCCACTTTAATTATAGTTTGGCCTCCATTCTCTCACAAATTCCTGTAAACTCATCTTTCTCACATGATTTCCTAAAAGTAGAAAATTACACATAATGAATAGCATCTTATTCAAGAAATTATATAAAGATAAATAATAGAGACTAATGAAAATAATGGTTTAATTATACCAATTAAGCATAGTAATAAGGAGATAATGCCCACATAAATATATAACAAGTATACATTTTAAGGCGTTATCAGTGCTTTTCATGTTCTTCCATACTTTTAGAGAAGATTAGAATGTCATCAATAAGGACAATAACAAAGCAGTCTAAGTACTCATGAAACACCCTATTCATCAAGTCCATAAATGCAACAAGAGCATTAGTCAAACCAAAAGGCATTACCAAGAATTCATAGTGCCCATACCTGGTCCGGAAAGCTGTCTTGGGTATGTCTTCACCCTTGATTTTCAACTGGTGATACCCAGAACAAAGGTCAATTTTAGAGAAGACTTGTGCCTCTTGCAATTGATCAAATAGGTCATCAATACGAGAGAGAGGGTATTGTTTCTCATAGTAACTCAGTTTAACTCACGGTAGTCAATACACAACCTCATAGTCCCATCCTTCTTTTTCACAAATAAAACTGGTGCACCTTAAGGAGATGCACTTGGTCTGATAAACCCCTTGTCAAGGAGTTCTTGTAACTTTTCCTTGAGTTCCTTAAGTTCAGTGGGTGCCATCCGATATGGTGCTTTTGATATAAAAGAAGTTACAGGGAGCAAATCAATGGAGAATTCAATCTTTCTATCTATAGGTATTCCTAGTAAGTCATTAAGAAAGACATCAGGAAACTCCCTTACAACAGGGATATCATCTAACTTCAAAACCTCTTCCCTAGTGTCCACCACATGAGCTAGGTACCCTTGGAATCCTTTCCATAATAAATGTTGAGCTTGAAGGGATGATATCACCCTAAGCAAAGCATGCATCCTAGAGCCCTTAAACTGAAATTCGGATTCTCCTATAGGTTGAAACACCACCTCTTTTCTAAAACAATCTACACTAGCATGATAAGTTGCCAACCAGTCCACTCCCAAAATTACATCATAGTCATACATGTCTATCAAAATCATGTCTGCTAACATTTCCCTATCCTCAATTTGAATGACACAAGACTTAAGCATAGAATTACACACCAAAGAATCACCCATAAGTGTGAACACAGACAAGTCATAATCCATAAGTCCAGGTTTCTTATCACATAACTTAGCATATCAACTGGAGATAAAAGAGTGTGTAGATCCAAAATCAAATAGAGTTTTAGCAAAGTTTGAGACTAATGGGAGGATACCTGTAACCACAGTATCTAAAGCTTGAACATCTTGTGGTGTGAGTGCAAAAACTCTCCCTTGTGCCTTCCTCCTCTGATCATCCTTTCTAGGTTGTGCCATTGAGTTTTGTTGAGGAGATGTACAACTTCTAGCTAAGTGTCCTGTCTTCCCACAATTATAACAAGCCTTTCCTTCAAAGAAACACGGCTTATCTCCATGAAACCTTCCACAAGTAGGGCAAGCATTCGAACTTCTACCCTGAGCATTCTAGGGTGGATTCTTATTTTTTGGCTTATTTGATGATGAATTACTCCCAGACCTCCCAAAAGATCCTTTCTTATTCCTAATGATAGGCCACAAACGTATTGACCCCTTATGATGGATTAATTTATTAATTAGTCAAGTTATTAATTAACCAACTTAACATGAAAAACGTGTTGTAGCACAAAAAAATCACCAATTAAACTAAGTATGCAGCGAAAATTAAATGACACAATGATTTATTTACGAATGGGGAAAACGTACACGGCAAAAATCCCACCAGGTGATTTTAAGGTCACCACTCCTAAAATTCCACTATTATCACAACAAGCGGTTAATAGTAAAGGAATCCCATGTACCTTACCAACTTGAACCCTTACCCCAATACCCAATTGGACTTGTTCTGTAGTGACAATTTCTCCTTTCAATGCACTACTTCCAAGTACGTGACTAACCAATTGCGCGGATCCTAGTACGCGACTTCAATCACCAACTAGAGAAGATTGTTGGCTGAAAAGTTCTTCAATTCATTCACACGATGAAGATCATGAAGATGCTTAGTTACAAAACCCTATGGTGCACATTACACAACAACTTCTTCACAAGAGAGATGAATTAGGGCAAGAAATTTATCTCCGGTCACAACTTGCTTGAACAAGGATTTCTCAATACTTGTGCAACTTGTGAACCCTTTGACGACCCTTAAAATAATCCTTTTATATGTCTAGGGTTAAGAGAAAAGAAGGCCTAAAAACACATCCATGGATTCCAAGAAAATCAGAGTAGGATTCTAAAATTCTTAATTCTCGATAGATAGAAGCTGTCGAGCATCTGTTGAGAAGTTGTCGAGCCATGGGGCTGGAAAAGCTCTTTAAACCTTGACACATGCTAGCTGTCGAGCTAGCTATCGAGCTTTGATGACTTCAATACTTGATCTTGAAACACAGTTTCTTGAAGCATTAGACACATCCTAAATCTACCCAAATTACATGTAAAGTGCGTTTTGTCAATAGATTAGCCAATTACATAAAAGAATGACATATGTTTTAAACAAATGAAACACATATGTCCTAACAACTAACATTGTTCTTGAAATCTTCCTCCAGTCTCATAGCTCTCTTAACTGACTCTCCATAATTATCAACCCTTGATGCAATTAGATGGTGTCGAAGTCTCTTATTCAACCCCTTTTGAAATCTGCTTGCTTTCTTCGCCTCAGTAAGGATTAAGTGGGGTCCAAAGCAAGATAACTCGATGAATTTTACTACATAGTGGTCAACAGTCATACTTCCTTGCACCAAATCAGTAAATTCCCTCTCTTTTCGTTCCCGAATAACCTCAGGGAAGTAGTTATCATAGAAAACCCCTTTAAATTTCTCCCAAGTGATGGGGTTTCTCTTATTGTCCATTCCCTCCAAAATGGCTTTAGTGGATCTCCACCAACGCTCAGCTTCTCCAATCAATTTGAAAGTTGCAAACCGCACCTTCTAAGAGTTAGTGAAATCTAGAGCTTCTAACAACTTCTCCATCTGCAAGAACCAGTTCTCAGCTTCTGTAGGATTTGGCTTCCCATCAAAGGAAGGGGGATTCTACTTCATAAAAGTCTCAAAAGAGCAACCAGCCCTTGCCTCTACTCTACCTGCACCTCTACTAGCAACATAGGTCAACCTGTCCAACAATCGTGCAGCAGCTTCATCCAAAGGATCAATGCGTGTCACCCTAGGACATTCATTATCTCTCACGTTTTAAGTGACTTCAACCTCAGTACCAACCCTTGCTTTGGTTAACCTTCGCAAATTAACAACAGGTTCCTCACTATTGGAATTAGCTACTCTCTTCTTTTTGGGTGGCATAATACCTAGTTAACAAAGAAATCAAGAAATATAAATGGTGCAACAATTATTACTACTAAACATAAGAAGTAACATTGCCAAAATTATTTAAAATATCTCATCAGACATAACCTAGATGCCAATGCTTTAACAAAAAAAATCAAGATCATGACCTAGTTTTTAAGTGTCTATAGAATCATATTCTAATTTTCAAGTCTACATAATCATAACCTAGTTTTCAAGTGTCTACAGAATCATATCCTAAGCTCTGATACCACAATTGTAATGCCCCAAAATTATAAGCAATAAAATTCTATTTAATCTAAAAAATCCATAAAAATATTAAATAAAAGAATCCAACAACCTAAAAATTTCATCACAAATGTCACAACTCTAATTCACCAAAAATTTAAAACATCCTCAAAATAATTCTCCAGTACAATGTTTAATACCATAAAAATAAAAGTAAAATCTTTAGTCCCACAAAATAATTTGTAACTGTTGACTTCTAGGAATCTCTACTCCAATAATCCCTCCAATGTATTTGTAAGGGGAAATAAAGGAGGGTGAGATAACTCAATAAGTGGGATTCACTAACATTGGGGTGTGGGAACAACCTATCAAAAAAATAATTCTTACAACAAATTCATAACTTGTACCTCATCAATATTTTATCATCAAATAATTCATATTAAAAAAAAAAAAAAAAAAACTTTATATTGTGAGCCATCATAACACATATATCAATACCATCATATAAACAATTTCCTAAGTTTTTCTCGTGGTCAACGTTTACGCCCCGTTGACAAGAATGTGCTGTCCCCTTTTTGGAACTAAAACCTCATTTTCATCCCCTTTCTTAAGGATGGTTTCTTAGGAAACTAAAGGTGCACTCCCTCGCTAAAGAGCTTCCTTTTTGGATCCTCAATAATATGCTCCCTTGCTAAGGAGCTATCAAACGTGCACTATCCCCTTTTTTGGGACCGTCCCTTGCTAAGGACTAGTTGCAGTATGATTGTCCCTTGTTAAGGACTAATACAATACTGAGCTTTTAATCATGACTTGCCATAGGTTTTCAAAACATATTCAAGATGCTCACATAAATAATCCATTCAAGATGCTCACAAAAATAATCCATTCATAATTCTCAAAAATATAAGAATATATTCACACATACATATTTAATTAAATTTAGGTTGTCCCACAAGTTTTTCATAAAACGAATAAGTAATGTGCACAACAAGCAATTATAAAATATCCATTTATATATAGAATAACAACATATTCCTTCGATATAAAATAGTTTAATTAATTAACACTGTTTAGGAAAACTCCCAAAATTAGCACTGACTTGGTGGACTTAATTGACATGGCAAGTATTGTCAAAGCTGGCAACCAATTATATTTTGGATGCTGTGATTGCATTTCAGCAAAACGATTTAAAAACTTTAAATCTTCATAGCAAAAATATCATATTATATATATATATATATATATATATATATATATATATATATATATCAATCTAATATTGGAAGCCAACAAAATAGCCTTAAATTATTACTCTAATAGCCTATTGATCCCTTGAAGCCGTTGGACTAGTTTGGAAAATGATAAGAAGGTGATGGTTATTTGGTCAACAAATGAGGCCATGTGTAAATGCATACCCTTTTCCCTTTCACATGGTGACCAAGTCCAAGCCTATCACTCTCTTTGGTTCAATTTCAAAGTCTGTGGCCCTTCTTGACATATTGACCATTCTTATCTAATATAATACAATTATAGGAGCTACTAATATATAGTCTAAATTTATAACAATTGCTACCTATGACTATTCAAACTTCTTAAATCTAGAGCAAGACAGCCATACCTGGAACTCTGATGCACAACTGTAGAGGAGAAAAGAAAAAGAGCTCAATTGTGTGTGTACAACTGAAAAGAAAAAGAACTTCTTGTGTGCATACATGTGTAACTTAAAAGGGTAAAAGGCTAGGGTTATCAAGGCTCATATTTTTACTTATACCACCTTGGGCTTCATATCCCATAACATTTATCTTATTTTTAATTTCTTAGGCCCAAATCAATTTAATTCATTTAATTGTTGGCCTCTTTTATAATTTACGTATAATAATTAAATTGGTATAAAAATACGGGGTGTTACATTTTTGGACCTAGGGGCCTTAGGTTATCATTTCTGCAGTATCTGAAATTACTAATTTTTTGGATTTCTTTTATGTTACTAGTGGAGAGTCTCCCTATTGCTAAGAAAGGTGGCTCTCATCTTCTCTTAGGCTGTGGAAAATTTTGTCCCTCTTTGCTAGTGTGTTTAGTCCTTCCAAGTGCTAAGGTACTTGTGAAGCTTGTGGGGTTTTTTTTTGGGTTATTAGGAAACAGTCCTTTCTTTTTTATTTACCAATCGGTGGGGACAATCATGATGGACAAATTCTCAAGGTCTTGGGGTAAACTCACTCTGTTGGAAAAAGAGAATGCTGGTATTGTTCTTCCTAAAGCTCCAAGAGTTAACGAGTTTATATTAGCTACTAAGTTTTTCACCCCAAGAGCTTTGAATATGTAGGCCGTTGGTAGGACTTTTAAACTGTTGTGGAGGGTTTGTGATGGATTTAGGATTAGAAATCTAAATGATCATAAGGTGCTGTTTGTGTTTGATGATGAACGTGAAGTGAATCATATTGTGGTGGGTCAGCCATGGAGCTTTGACAAACACTTAGTATGTATTCAGAAATATGACAAGAGTATTCCGCTACAGTCCCTTAATTTCAAGATTGCGATGTTTTGGGTCCAAGTACATGATCTGCCCATCCATTATATATCCACAGAAGTGGCTAAAATGATCTGTGGGAATGTATGGGAGGTGGTACGATCTACTGGAGCAGAAACAGAGGAGGGGGGGTAGCTTTTTCCGGATGAGAATTCAGTTAGATATTTCTATGCCATTATGTTGTAAGAGACTAGTAACTTTTAAGGAGGGCAAGAAGTCGTGGGTTCCATTCAAATGTGAAAGGTTACCAAACCTATGTTATTGGTGTGGGAGGTTGACTCATGCTGACAAGATTGCCCTTTATGGATTCAGAGCAAAGGTTCACTCAAAGATTATCAGAAACAATTCAGCTCCGCTCTAAAAGCGCCAACCTATAGACCCTCAAACCAGAAGGTTATCTATGTCCATGGATTTTATGATAAGTCGGGTCTTGAGGAAGATAATGGTGGTGGTTCGGGGAGTAGTGCTGAAAACACGGAGGGGGAAATCAGTGTGCAGGTGGCGCCGGTGGAGGCTGGTGTTTCGATGGAGGCTGAGGATGGTGGAGAGGGCATTAATGCAGACATTTCAGTGTAGTTAATGGTGGGTTTGAATTCTCAGCTATAGCCCAATAACCGTCAGAAGGTTAATGAGGGGGAGTATTTTCCTCGCACATTAAATTCTCCTCAAATAAATCTCACAGCTGGTTTAGGGAATAATCAGTGTGATTTGGGGAGTATAGTGGATGGAAATAATGGGAATTTGATTGCATGAAATAAGGAGGATATATTATCTACTAATAGGGGCTCAGATACAAATTTTGGGATGTCACGTGATTGCCATAATAACCAAATTAGTGGGCACGTGCTGGAGAGTCATGACGTGGGATTAAAAGAAGTTGAATTAGAAGGCAAGGGTGAAGCAGGAATTAATCTAAGCATATATGAGGTTCTCTATACCCTAGGTGATTCTAAAAATCGGGATTTATCAAACTTACATGAAATTGAAGTGCAGCAGGCAGTGGACTATGAGGTGGAGAATCAAATTATTCAAACCCGAAAAAAAGGTCCTACCTGGACTCGTTTACAAAGGCCTAGAGGTGACCAAAATATGTCTTTGGGAGTGATGGTAGGACATAAGAGGAGTAAGCCAACAACCTTTTGTGAAGTTAAGAGTCAATCAAAGAAGAAGGTAGTCACTCGAGGTGAGGAATTTTTGAACAATGAAGTGGTGGAGGCTGGTGTCCATCCCCGCCAAGGACAATGAGTATTTTATGCTAGAACTATCAAGGGTTTGGGAACCGCCAGACAGTTCAAGAGCTCGAGGATTTGGTCCGGGCACAAGATCCTACGGTTATGTTTTTAGCCGAGACATGGCTACTTAATGCAAGGCTAGGAGGAATTAAAGAAACATTGTAGATGGGGGATTTTTATGGTGTTTTCAAAAGTTTCATTGGGAGGTGTGGGTGTTGAATCTTCTTCGTTAAACCATATTGATGTCCTAATCAATAAAGGGAGAGAGGATGAGTGGAGGTTTATGGGGTTTTATGGTGCTCTAAAGACTCAAAAGAGGGTAGAATCGTGGGATTTGATAAGAAGAATACATAATCAGTTCCGAGTTCCTTGGCTTGTTGCAGGTGATTTCAATGAGATTACAAAGCTTTCAGAAAAGAGAGGTGGAAGGTTATGCCCCTACTTACAGATGCAAAATTTTTGTGATGCTTTGGATGAATGTGGATTGATGGATATGGGTTTTGTGGGAAGCAGGTTTACTTGGTTTAAGAAGTGTGCAAATGATGTTTATGTGTGGGAAAGATTAGATAGAAGGGTAGCAACAATGGAGTGGTTAGAGAAGTACCCGACTGCACAAGTTAATGTTTTGGAGTGTGGTTTATCCGATCACAAACCAATTCTCATCTATCCGAATGGGGTGCCTATAAAATTAAACAAGCCATGGAATTTTGAGCAAGTTTGGCTTGAGGATAATGGGTGTCATGATACAATGGCAGCAGCTTGGAGTGTGGGTGAGGGAGATGTGCAGATGGGTAGGGTGATTAAGAAGGTTGGGAGCTGCCAAGAAAAATTGAAAAGATGGAGCAAGTGTTGCTTTAGTAATATCACATGGGAAATTGCAGAAAAAAAGAAACTGATGGTGCATGTGGAGAGAGCAGTGATTAGTAGGGGGGATGGGGCTGCCTTGGTCAAATTGAAACAAGAGCTAGCAGGTTTAGTGGTGAAGGACGAAAAATTGTGGCATCAACACATTGAAACTCACTAGATGAAAGAAGGTGATAAAAATTCTAAGTATTTTCATTATAGAGCTTCCTAAAGATATAGAAGGAATCAGATATTGGGGTTGAGAAATTCAAGAGGTGATAATGTTACCGGGTTGCTGGAAGAATTTTACTAGGAGATTTTTAAACCCTCAAACCCATGCAATATAGAGGAGGTTGTGCAACACACAGGTAGGGTGGTAATGAAAGAGATGAATAAGGAATTGGTGGGAGAATTTACACATGCTGAGGTTGATTTGGCTCTTAATCAGATGGCACCATTGAAAGCACCAGGTCCAGATGGGATGCCACCACTCTTTTATCACAATTATTGGCCAAGCATTGGAGATGAAGTACCCAAGGCAGTTTTGGATTGCCTGAATTCTGGGAAGCTACCATCAAGTTTGAACCATACATTCCTTATTCTTATTCCAAAAGTGAAGAGTCTTGAGAAAGGTTCAGACTTTAGACCTATAGCTCTTTGTAATATTTGGTACAAATTAGTATCCAAAGTGCTTGCAAATAGGTTGAAAAAAATATTGCCTCTGATTATTTCTGAGTCTCAAAGTGCTTTCCAAGCAGATAAAGCTATGTCAGACAATATATTAGTGGCTTTTGAAACTTTACATCACATGCAAACCAAGAAATCCGGAAAACATGGTTATATGGCTATGAAATTGGATATGAGTAAAGCCTATAATAGGGTTGAGCCGAATTTTTTGATAAAAATTATGGAGAGGATGAGTTTTCATCCAAAGTGGGTAGGGTGGATTTATGAATGTGTGAGTACTGTTTCCTTCTCTATTATGGTGAATGGGGAGCCTCGGGGGCATATTGTACCTTCTAGGGGATTGAGACAAGGGGATCCTTTATCTCCATATCTTTTCCTCTTATGTTCAGAGGGGCTTAATGGGTTGATTAATAATGCGGTGTATGAAGGAAAAATTCAGGGTTACTCTCTTTGTAGAAACGGTCCAAAAATATCTCACTTGTTTTTTTGCAGATGACTACTTGTAGAGTGAGTTTGGGGGATGTCACAACCATTCAAAATATTTTGGAGGTGTATGAATCTGCATCTGGTCAACAAATAAATAAGGAGAAAACCACTCTTTTCTTTGGCAAATCTGTTAGTGAAGGGGTAAAGAATTCTGTGAAAGAACTCCTTGGGGTACCGGATATAAAATAGTATGAAAAATATTTGAGCCTACCAGCAATTGTTGGGAAAAATAGAAGAGCATGCTTGAATTACATAAAAGATCAAGTTTGGAACAAATTGCAAGGGTGGAAGGAAAAGCTCTTATCTCAAGCTAGAAAAGAAGTGTTATTAAAAGCGGTGGTACAAGTAATACCTACTTTTGCAATGGGGTGTTTCAAGCTTCCGGTGGGATTATGTAGGGATATTGAGATGCTTATTCGGAAATTTTGGTGGGGTTAAAGGAGGGAAAGAAGGAAAATTCACTGGAAAAAGTGGGATATACTTTGTAAACCAAAGAAAGAAGGTGGGTTGGGCTTTAAGGAGTTAGCAAAGTTCAATGATGCAATGTTGGCAAAACAGGTATGGAGACTTATTCATTATAAACACTCCTTATTTTATCATGTGTTTAAGTCAAAATACTTTCCAAATGGTACCACATTTTATGCTAAACAATCCTTGGGGTCATTTGCTTGGAAGAGTATCTTGAAGTCTCGAAAAGTAATTTCAATGGGAGCAAAATGGAGAGTTGGGGATGGTTGTCCATAAATTTTTTCAAAGACAAGTGGTTGCCTGATGCTTTGGGTGGGTGTGTGATTGGTACGGTACAAGGAGTGGATGAAAACATGAAGGTGGCTGATTTGATTGATGCTAGATTGAGATGCTGGAAAATTCATTTAGTTGATTCATGCTTTTTGCCTTCGGTTGCAACAAGGATTAAGGCAATCCCTCTATTTGATTTACCACAACCGGATATGTTATATTGGGCTTGTGAAAGGAATGGAGTCTATTCAGTTATATCTGGGTACCGTGCTCTATGTGAGGAAGAAAGGAGTGGTGAAGCCTCAAGTTCAAATTCGGGGCTGGTAGCTAGGTTTTGGTCGAAAGCATGGAAGCTAGGGGTGCCTGGTAAAGTTAAACATTTCCTCTGGAGAGCTTGTAGAGACAACTTGCCAACAAAAGTTAACCTGATGAAGAGGAAGATCCTAACTGATCCGGTCTGCCATCTGTGTGGCCAAGCAAATGAAGATACGCTCCATGCTTTGTGGGGCTGTGAGGTTGTCAAGCTGGTATGGGATCGGGACTTCAATTGGGTGAACAAATTTGAAGCGGCACATGGCTCATTTCAAGACTTGGTAGAGAGGGTCCTGTCAAAACCAAGAGTGAGGGAAGTCTTTGCAACTACAGCGTGGTTTGTATGGAAACAAGTCTAGGCTGAATGGAAAAACAACTCCACTCAATGGTATTGGAGAAGCAGTCCACAATTTTCTGCAACTATTTCAGTCTTGTTATGACCCACCTGTTAGCATTAAGAAGCAGAGACGTTGCAATTGGACACCTCCAAAGCCAGGTGAGTATAAAGTCAATTTTGATGGAGCATTGTTTAATGAATGTGAGGAAGCATGTTTGGGCATTGTGGTATGTGACTCAGGTGGATTAGTTGTGGCGGCTATGGCAGAAAAAATAATCAAGCCGATTCTGTGGAGTGTCTTGAGGCATTGGCAGCAAGGCGTGCAGTGATTTTTGCAAAAGAAATTGGGTAACAACAATCCCACTTTGAAGGTGATTTAGAAACAGTCAGTAAAGGGCTGTTGAGGGGGGGTATGCAATCCTCATCTATAGGGCATTTGTTTAGAGACATTTTATTTCATGTTAGCTCCATGCGGAGTTTTTCTTTCGCTCATATTGTAAGGCAAAGTAATGCGGTAGCACGTGCTTTAGCCCAAAGAGCTAGATTGTCTTTTCCTTTTTGTGCTTGGATGGAGTCTGTTCCGTCGGACTCGGTGTGTTACAGTCCACTAAGTACTTGCATAGTTGCATTGCATGAGCTAGCTAATTAGTGACTCGGTGTGTTACACTCTACTAAGTACTAACCTTTTTTTTCTTCAGCATTTTAATTTTTGAGGGAGACGAGATTGAGAGAGTTCTCGCTTACAATCCTTCCCCGAGAGGTAATCACTAAACACTAATCACTCACTATATTCAACATATTCATTTTAAATTTTTAGTACTCAGTAACAACTACTTTAAGTTTATATATATAAAATTAACTTTTTATTTTATATTTATATTGAGAATAATGTAATAAATTCCTTGTTAACATTAGTGACATGAATTGTTTTGAGTAATGACTAATGATTGTTAGTCTAATATTGTTTCCTTGTTGTAACTAAATTGATTAGTTATTGCTATTATTGGATTTGATTGTGACATTCATTGATTGAGAGTGAGCTATTTGATTTGTATTTGTTGGAAAAATTATAATTTGACATTGTTGTGGAAGCTTTGTTTTTTTTGTTGGTTGGAAATTTTTTTATTAGATGGATGTCGATGCTCCACCTAGATTTGGTGCCCCTAGGGACCCTAACCCACATCCTCCTAGTAGTGTTAACCTTAATCCACCTAAACTTGTAGCACTAATTAGTCTTGATGCATCACTTCCCCCACTGTCACCTAAACAAGGTGGTAAAGATCCATCTATAGTATGGTAGCGCTTCATTAAGTTGGCTGGTCTTGATCCCAAGAAGCCTAGGTTTGACTGCAAGTATTGTAAAAATCAATATAATTGCCATGGTAAGAAAAATGGTACTTCGGGATGTTGCAACACATGAAGGTGTGTAAGAAGTGGCCTTTTCCCCATGATGATAAGTTAAGAACTTTGTCTTTCCAAGCTAAGAGGGAAGGGGAAAGTGGTTCAAATGTGTTAGTGGTTGCAAATTGTAGTGAAGAGAGGATAAGGTTGGCTTTGGCAAGGATGGTCATTATTGATGAATTACCTTTAAAATTTGTGGAGCATCAAGGCTTTCAAGAATTTATGGAAATAGTTGAGCCTAGGTTTCCTATTCCCCATCGCACTACCATTGCAAGGGCTTGTATGAAGATTTATTCTGGTGAGGTGGATATTTTGAGAAGGGCTTTTGTTGGGCAACGGGTTTGTGTGACAACAGATACTTGGATGTCCATACAAAACTTAAACTACATGGTAGTCACCGCACACTTCATTGATGGAGATTGGACTTACCAAAAGAAAATCTTGAACTTTTGCCCTATAGCTAATCACAAAGGGGACACTATATACAACTTGTCTATGTTTCACACTTGAACTTTTGCCCTATACAACTTGTCTATGTTTTACACTTGATGCCTTGATAAATCTTGTTTAAGTGTTTCAGATAAGACAGGTTGCAAGTCTATCATGCCATGATCACTCTTTTTGCAAAGTTTTCAAGAGTTCGTTGTAGGGTTAGACTTATGTATATTTGTTAATTATGGGACAGTTATGTTAGACTTCTCTCATAATTGCTTTTGGGCGTTTTGTCTCGGATTGCCAAATGGGGAGATTGTTGGGGTCATATTTATTGTAATTAGCTAATCCTTTGATTCATTTTACTTGTAATTGGTTAGATCTAAGATGGGTTTAGTACATCAAGAAACATATTGTGCAAGTCAAGCATTAAAGATATGAAGATTGGTCAAAGAAACAAGTGAAGAAAAGTTGTTTATTAAGTCTTAATAGATAGCCTGACAAATGTGTGCTATTGAGACTTAATGTGAAGCTTGTTAGATACCTTGATAGCAGCTTGATCTATCGAGAATTACGATTCCAAAATTTTCAGATCTGAAATTTGGCTCAATCTTGTGTATTTTTTTAGTTTTTTATTTTTTTTTTTCTCACAACTCTAGACATATATAAGGGTTTTTTGAAGAGCCGTCACACATGGATACAGAGACCAAGAGACTTATTTTCTCTGTGTGAAGCAACTGCATTTGTACACCATAGGGTTTTGTAACTAAGTGTATCCTGATCTTCATTATTGATGAAGTGAAAAACTTTGCAGCCAACAACTTTTGTTCAAATAAAAATTGCTAAAGTTACTCACGTACTGGGATCCGTGTAAATGATTAGTCACAAATTGAAGGTTTGTGCATCAAAAGAAAGAAGGCTACTACAAGATCAAGTACAATTTGGTATCAAAGTAAAGGTTCAACTGTAGATTGGTATTTCAGGATAGGTCAGGGCAGTTGATAAGATTCCTTATACTTGTAACCGCTTGATAATTGATTAATGGATTCTTAGGAATGATGACCTTAAAATTACCTGGTGGGGTTTTTGTCTTGCGAGGTTTTCTCCATTTGTCAACAAATCACTATGTCTAATTTATTTTCCATTGCGCTTAGTATTTTTGGTGACTTGTTGGTGTCTTCACATTTTGCATGCAATTAAACTTAAATTAATCAACTTGGATAATTGAATAAACCGGGGTCAAGCTATCTTAGCCCAACATAACTTATTCCCGTCCCCCAAAAAAATAGTAATACATATAAAATTTTGCAAGGTCAATTAGAATGAAGGATTCATGAAGCTAAATTAGGAATAAAATTATAAAAACCTTCAATTTAATCGGGATGAAATATATGTGATTAGTCAAGAATTCCTTGCCTTGATCATGAGTATAGCAGCAGGCATGAAACATGAAGGTAGAGAGATCAAGACTGTCAAAAGTTGGAAGATAGAAGATGCTATAGTGAACAGTTTGAATCAAGCCTTCTTGTGGTCAAGTATATGGATGAGCCTTTGCAATCTCCACAATGTGTACAAGGGTTATAGATGTGTCACATTAGATAAGTGGTAAGGACATACATTTTATGATGAAAAATACAAGCTATAATTGCAAAGAAGAACAGGTATACCATACCGAATTACATGATCTTTATACAGCTTATTTTAGTACACAACATTTTCTTTTCATATATATAAGTTCTTCAAGCATTTTAATGCTAAACTTAGCAATAAACACTTGATGATTGAGTTTCAATATCTCTAACCGTATAATTTTCCTGATTCTTCAATTGCCATATTGAAACCGCATGTAAGGATTTGGCTATTGGTTTATTACGAGAAAGAAATTCTTGGGACACCCAATTCATTGTTGGCCGAGACTTTGGTTTGGTGCATAAGCATGCAAATGCTATAGTTGCGGCAAAGAAAATATCCTGCGCAACAATTTGATTTGGAGCTGGCAAGCGCTGGTCTAATATTTCATTAAGCATCATATTTCGAGAGGATGATGATGATAATATTGTATGTAGTCAAGAGTTCTCCTGGACGTATTCCCATTAATATTTCTAATGCCACCACGCCAAAACTATAGACATCACATTTTTCAGTAAAACTATAGTATACGCCAATTCTGCATAGGAAGAAAAAAATGCTATTAAAAATGTAATATCTTTGTTCTTTCTTTTCTTTTATATATTTTTTTTCTAAGTTTTCTTCATAAAAAGGTTGGTCAAAACTTGTCATTGCACAAAAATTACACGGTGGAAATGATTGCTTGCAGATACCATGCATGATTCAGTTCTTTTAACAAAATATAAAGTAACCAAACTAGCATGATTATTTGGAATGCCCCACATAGCTAACCTTTTAAGAAAAGGGGGAGATATAACATATAGTATGAAAAAAAATAATTCACCTAGAGCAATATAACCATAAGTCCCAACAACTAAAGTTTGATTGGAGGAGTTAGGATCAAGAAGTCTAGCTATACCAAAATCAAAGACAAATGCCTGCTCCAACATAGAGTTCAATAAAATGTTATTGCTGCTTATATGAACACCCTTTCCAAATAACAATAAGATCCTAACGATTTAGTTAGTTGGCCGGATAGGAAAGAAAGTGGGAAACTAGCATCTCGAGTTTTAGAAACTCGAGATACTTTGAGAACTTGAGTTTTTAATACTCGATTTTAGACGTTTTCATACGCTGACGTGGGCTAAATATTTCCACGTGTATATCGAGTTTATAAAACTCGATTTATAAAATCGAGTTTTATAAACTCGATTTTAAATACAGTTTTTGACTGAAACCGAGTTTCAAAAATACAGTTTTGAGCGCTTCAAACCTAACTATACTCTCCCCTCACTCATCACTCTCACACTCACCATCACCCTCACAGTCACTCTCAATCTCACTCTCACACTCACGATCACCGCCGCCGATCACACTCACTCTCACACTCACGTTCACTCTCACTCTCACTCTCTACTCAATACTCTCTAGTCCTCAAGAGCACTTGGCTAGTCCCCCGCCGATTCTAAACCCACTGCTCCCATCTTTCTCTCTCAGAGGTAAACTCTGTTTTTCTTTCTGTTTCATGGATTTCGTTTGAGTTGGTTGTAAATTGTAATCACTATGTTGTTATAATTGTGATTTTATTAGGTAATTTCATATTAATTGTGATTTTATGGGGTGGTTTTGGAGGTGAGGGCTCTTTTTTACTTATATTTTAAAGTTTCAAAGAGTTGCTCACAAGGTGTTTGATAATTTTTATTTATATTTATCACAACTGAGCACATTAGGATTGTATGAAAGCATTTGGTTTTGTAGCATGTTCACCGTAAGAGTTTCCACCCACCTCACAAAGAGATGCAAATTTAAATAAAATCAATAAAACAGACTGCAACTTTTGAATCAGAACTACCAACATCTTTTATCAGGCTATGATCTAAAAGTAATGTACAAAAGCAACAATTAATATTCATGTAAAACACCTAAATCATGACAGTTATTGAACAAGGCTCAGAACTGATATTATGTACATAAATATTCCCTTTATAAGAAAGAACATACGCAAATGAGTAGAGTGACAAATTTAAACAGTACTCACCTGTGCAAAGCCTGTGAAAATTCTAGTGTCAATCTTAGTTAGAGTATTAAAATTTTAAATTATAAGTATGAGAGGATGCACAAGTTGAAGCATTCATTTTCTTTTTAATAAGTAAGAGAATTTTATTGAGATAGAGATGTTATGCACACAAGGTGTACACATATACTCCAAAAAATTAAAAACAAAAGTTGAAGCTTTCATGACCAAAGGATATTTAAAAGCTAAGTAGTTTAATTAGATTCACTGGCTCAAATCTAAAAGCTCCTTGAGCTAAATAGTTTTGAGACTATGTGATGAAGAGCCTGATTTTCAGCAAAGCTCTAATCATTAACACTCAAGTTTAGAAACTACGATAAGCCATCTAGCTTTTACTAAATAGAAACAATAACATGTAGCATATCACTTTGTTCCTATCTAGCACCATACTAGATAACAAGCTGGAGAAGACTTTCAGCAATATAGGGATTTTTTTTTTCCTTAAGCAATAGTACTGGGTCAAACAAAAAGGTATAATTTTAGGAAAAACAAATTCTGAATTTGTTAAACATATATCGTGGGTACTCCTGTAAATTCCAATAATCAATTTAGTTAGTGTAAATTGCAATTGGTGGGTACTCCTGTATATGCACAGTATATGTACAGTCTGTATTTGGCCTGATCCCTAAAGCCAAGTTTTGTTTCTTTTTTTATGTATTTTTCAGTCTATGACTAGTGTTACATAATGACTGTGAGTTATTTTCCCCCACACTATTAATGCGAAATATTGTTGCACTATTTGCAGTATGGAGCCAGAGATTGTGCACCCTGGTCCAAAAGATCCTTCATTGTTGACGCGACAACCACATCATCAATCCGAGGACATTTGGAATGGCGAGGTGAAATATCTAATTCTAACAACCGATTTAATTTTTACGTTGTCATTGACTTTTACCAACTTCTTTCAAAGTTGTATATCTAGTTCTAACAACTGCTATAATTTTTATCCATGTTGCAGGACCCGGGCCCACTTACGTGCCATGGTCATGCCAAGGAGATGGCAAACATAATGATGCAAGATAATCGAGTGATTGACATTATCAAGTTGGTGGGGCTAGAAGGATTGTTTAGGGCCCTTTCCAGAGAGATAGATCACTACATAATATCGGCCCTAGTTGAGCGATGGCGGCCGGAGACACATACGTTCCACCTTCCACATGGTGAGATGTCAATCACCCTAGAAGATGTGGAGGTCATTTTGGGACTTCCTATAGACGGTGAGGTCTTGGTTGGGCCGACTGCTGCAGAAGATGGGGATTGGAAGCGACTGTGCCAGGAGTTGCTTGGTTTTGAAGTTCCGCAGACTGACAACAAAACTTTGGTGGGACAAAGAATTCTCATCAGCCGCCTTGTTCAGCGCATTGAAGAACCATTGCCTCATGATGCAACGGAGATGCAAATACATCAGTATGCTCGATGCTATATATTAGCACTACTAAGGGATAAGATTTTCATGGACAAGTCGAGAGATAGGGTGCATCTGATGTTCTTGGAGTTCCTGCGGAACTTTCGTGATCCGTGACAGTATAGTTGGAGTAGTGGTTGCTTGGCATGGTTGTATAGAGAGTTGTGTCGGGCAAGCCATAAAGAGTCATCACAGATTGGTGGGGCATTGAAATTGGTCCAGTATTGGGCATGGGCGAGGTTGCCATTCTTGTGCCCGAGGATAGAGCCCCCACCTGGATGTGATTATGGTCCATAGCCATATGCTCCACTTGCATTTAAGTAAGTATTTTCATGAAATTTACTCTTCTTAGTTATGGAATTTACTTTTCTTAGTATCTAAGTGGTATTATCTTATGTTATGTTATTCGCTCATAACTATAGGTGGGTGCGAGTGCCAAGCTCGAAGAGTAGGCCATCTAGCATGGCGTTGATCCACTATCGCGAGCAATTAGTTAGAATAAAGCCGGACCAGGTAATAATATACAAAAATTATGTTTGGTTATGTTGATGTTTTATTTCTTCGTTTTTTTCTTGCGTAAAGATTGGATCCGTATGTATAATTTTCCTCAAGAATATGTTCAAATCATTTTCCTTTGTTGCACATTTTAAGATGTTATGATAATTATTTTTTGTTTCTATTGTAGATTATGTGGCAGCCATATCAGGCAGACTTAGGCCACCTTCTTGCCTTTTGCGTTGCAGGGAAGGATATGTGGACGGCAAGGGTGCCACTTGTGTGTTTTTGCATAGTAGAGACACACCACCCAGACCGTGTCCTTCAACAGTTTGGGTTGGCGTAGGAGCATCTCGACCATGTTCAGTACGATCATAGACTACATGGAATAGATTTGCATGGAAAGGTGGAAAAAAATTGGAGGGAGGAGCATGCACCGTACATCTTGTCATGAGGTATGAGACAACAACGACTTTGCGATGCACCTCTTCAGATGGGTGAGACGCCTCACGATCATGCGTATTACCTCTGGTACCATTCAGTCACTCAAAAGTATGTCGACCAAAACAGCGCTAAATTACATATGATGGTAATGTGTTCTAATTAGATTTTATTGCCTGCTTTGTTTTTTCTTCACTATATGTATGAACGAAGAATGAATTGATTTCTTTCTTGAGCAATTCTGGTTTGATCTGACTGACATCCAATTAAAAAGACTTTCTATTACATATAGTATTCTAATAAAACTTTAGTTCCTAGTTCGGCTATTCGCGTAGATATTTATCTCAAAGTTGTAATTTTTAGCTGAGTATTTGAATATGGAATTCAAAAGTACTATATTATCCATTATGTAATTGATACATAAATGTCTCAAATCTCAATTGTATTGGTCGTTTCTCTGTTTCAGATTGAAAGCCATAAAGCGCTGTTAGAGTTGCTTCCTGAAGGAAGCCCAGGACACGACCACGTCCGGCACATCCTAAATGCTATCGTTGGGCTTCGTGTTGGTCCTGCAGCAAATGGGCAGGCAAACAATAGGTATGGGACTGAATCAATAGCTGCTGCAAGCCCAAGCACAAGTGCAGCACCCCTAAGTACATCGAGCTGTGGTGGGTTTGCTAGTGCAAGCCCAAGCACAAGCGCAGCTAGAGGCCATGGTCGGCGTGCTACAGCAAGCCCAAGCACAAATGTAGGTAGGGGCCGTGGTCGGCGTGCAACAACCCCTCGAGTTGTAACTACTCCTAAGGTACCTGAACCCATCTCACACGCATCTCCTCCGCCTGAGGTCCCTCCACCCATCCCAGATGCATCTCCTCAGCCCGAGGTCCCTTCACCCACCCCACCTTCGCAACCCAGTTTTAATCTTGGTATTGATTTCCATATGACCCCTCCTACGCACCCTCAGACACTTTCATACTCCCCCACCAGCTCCAATGCACCCACTTTACCCATGACAATGATCCTCACTCCTAGCTATATAGAGCATCATTACCCACCTACCTCATCTTCATCCGACCCCTTAGGACCCTCGGTTCGGATTGACATTGATGTACCGGACGAGCATCCCCCTCATCCGCCCTCACCCCCACGAGGTAGACCACAATGTAGTAAAAGAGCACCCACTTGTGGGACAGGTGGACACAAAATAGGACACAAAGGCTCTATGGTATGATAACATTAATTACAATGTAATGATATATTTTGTAGTTCTTTATTCTTATCATTACACCAAATATTGATTGTATGCATCTAATGGCTTTGCAGCACGATGATGAGCCTAAGGATGATGCCCCGCAAACATTACACTAGGCTTAAAAAATGCAAAATTGGTTAGTCTACCATTTATTATCATTTTCTGCCAAATAGATTATAACGCTGTATGTTGTGAGCAAGGGGATTATACACATTTTTTAGCAATAAGGTCATTCTATCCATTTTTCATTATTGTTGAAGACTGGCGTTCTGTTTGCAGGTGATTGACATGGTATCTCTAATGTGGTACTTGGTGCAAATAATAGATAAGCTTGCACATGCCGTCGTAATACAACATTGTTCTTACAAGGTTTTTTATATATTCTTTTGATTTACTAATTTTTGTTTAACTTTTTCCCTCCATATAGTCGGCGCCTTAATATTTTTCCTTTTGTCACATGGTTCCTATCTTTCCTCTGTAGGCACATGTTTTTTCTGCCACTGTAAGTGGAACTCTTTTTTTGGCGACGCATTGTGCCTGATTATTGAGCTCTTTTCACATTTAATTTATGTGATATGAAAGCTGTTACTATGGGGTTCAATTCCAATATTTTGTTAGTCTTGCATTTTGTTTACTTGATCTTTGTTTCCATGTACTGTAAATGTATGACTTGATCTTTCTGCTGTTTGCTGCTAAATTGTTATGCTGCAGGAACAAAACTTTTAGAGCTTGCAGCGGAATGCTGTCTAGAAGCTTTGATGCATCAACCTTATTGCGGACTTGTGATATACTTGCTATACCTTTGATCCACCTATGAAAGACCCAAGTTGAAAGATGAAGGAAAGCGATTCATCGGCTAGTAAAATGATTAACAAATACTGGGTCTTAAAGCGCAAGCGGAGAAAACTCCCTTATGGACCAGATCTATCCAATGGTAAAGAAGACAGCTCCGTGGCACCAGAATCCCCAAAGAATAATTCTTCAGCTAAACGCAGGCTAAAGGGTGAAATTAATTCTGAGCAATTTTTATCCAAGAAGAAAGGAAATGATGGGGTAGGTTATCTTCCATTCGAAAATCATTTTCTATTGTTTATTTCTTTTAGTTGCTGAATATTTCTCAGGATGTTGCACCTTTTTTCGATTAAACATGTTATTCAAGAGGATTTTTTTTGGTTACAAATGTTATAGGCCCCATGCTGAAAGTTCTACATTAAGTTATACGTGATGCAATTTAACATAACATTGTGTAATCATATTACCCCTGCTACTGAATTGAAGCACTTAATAAGAACTGCTGTTGCTGGAGTTACTTTATCACTATTGTTTGATTGTATTTTTTTCAAACATCCTTGACACCTTTAGGTGAAAGAGTATTCAAAAAATCATCACTCTGGGCTCATTGAAGTGATTTCTTGAGCTCTTGCTTGTTTTTGATGTTGCTTGATAATTAGTTTCCATGGGCTTCCATAATATATCTGTTACTCATATTTAGCTTTGAAATTTATGCTTACCAATATGTTTAAAAAGATGCTCCAAAGCTATAAAACTATGTAGCTTTTTCCTTGTAATTCAAAAGAAGTGTTCATACTGTCAAACTTTTGATTTGGTTCTAAGTTTTGCATACTAAGAATAAGGTGGGTTAAGGGTTTGATCCACTGAAATAGGAATTGATTTAGTTTAAGATTGTTTCTTCCACTTGTTTTAACAGATATAGAGACAACCATGCCTAGCTACCCTTAAATAAAAAGAACTTTAGTTCTATTCACATGCTGCACTTATCCTTTTATGTTAGCTGAGCAAGTTATGTTAATATTATTATTGTTACTGTATGAAACACTTGCCAACTAAAATGGTCGTCCTTGTTAAAGTTAGGGTCCATTTGGTTGGGAGCTTGGAAAAGTGAGAGGATAGAAAAGTTGAAGTATAGAAGATGTTCTAGTTTTCTCTTGTGTGTTTAGTAGAGATGATGGAAAAGTGGAAGTATAGAAAATGTTCTAGTTTTCTCTAGTAGAGATGATGGAAAAGTGAAAGGATAGAAAATGTGAATAAATTTATTGTAATACGCATTTTATATAAGAGGAGGATAAAATAGATTGCGTAAAATAGTAAATTCCAAGTAAAAAAACATTTTCTCCCCACTTTTCCTCCCAAATTGGGAGGATGGTTTTTGGTGGGGCCTGGTTGGAAAACTCCACCCACCCCATTTTCCATCCTCCCTCTTTCACCACACCAAACTAAGGAAAACTTCATTTTCCATCCTTCCCCTTTTCTACCGAACCAAATGGACCATTAGGATTTTTTTGGGCACTCTTTCAATAAAAATTACTTATAAAAAAGTCTTTCTGCTTTCTGTCCCTTGCAATAGTGGCTGCAGGTCAAGCATTAACTAACTACTTCCCCCTTTTGCTCTACCCAATTTCTTTGTCTTCCAGTATTACTATGAATCCGTGGTCTGTGATCTTGGTGGCAACTTGTTCTGTTGTGATAGTTGTCCCCAGACCTATCATCTCCAGTGCCTTAATCCACCTCTAAAGGTATGTTTAGTTAATGTATCTTTAGCTATCTAACTTGAGGGCTATCTAATTTATAGTTTTTTTCCTAGTCATATATGCCGCTCTCGACATATATGACTAGGAAAAATAGATGAAATAAATTTTTTAATAGGTGTATACTTTTAGAAGTTAGAACAAACTAATGCTTAAAGACCCTTTTTTGTTTCTTGGACATTGAAATGTCGCGACCCACGTGAGTGGGCTCCCTTTTGGACATCCAAATCGTAGGCCTATTCTAAACATGGGCTTAGAAATACATATTAGGCCTTCTGCCCAAGACAAGAAGCGACGAAATTGATCACCACTTGGTTTTACGATCCAAAAGCCGACTATATAATTCCCAAATGCAAAATCTACTTTCGAGACAGATTGGATCAAGGTTTGGGTATAAAGAGTTCGGAAAATGTTAGGTAATCATTCAACCTGGCATGTGGGTTAGCATTCATTAGTATTCTTAGCCAAAAACAAAGATGAAACTTAAATAAAAGCTATAATTGACTTAGGTATACAAATACCTTATTATTCCCACTAATAATTCAATATCTACTTGTGGGAGGAGGGGAGATACTTTGGCAAGGAAAGATTGGACTAACTCATGAAAATAGTTGTTCCCGAGTGGTTCACCGATGACACTCCAATGATAAAGTCTGGTTGAGTCCAGTTCAAGAGAGTAACAACTTTATTTTTGTGAGTTTTTATGTCATACCTTTTATGAAAGTAGTTCTTCATTTTTCCAGCTTGGATACGTTCCACCAATCTCAGATACTGCCAGCCCTGTAACTAGTAAATCACTGCAGAAGCGTAAGTCTATCAACGATGAGGTTTCCACAGCTTTGTCAAAGGAGGATCTTGGAACAAAGAGTTCAGATGCTCAGAGGAAAGATGAGGTATCATTTTGTTTCCTACTTGTGTGAGTATTTATATGTGTACATTTGTTCTGTGTTTTTCCAGAAAAGATTAGAAACCCCCGGAAACTTGAAAGCATGGAGAATAAAAATGGCAGTCGCTGCAATGTTTCTGTTGTTTTTGTCTTTGAATATGATTAGTAAATATATTTATTTTGATGCAGAAGCTTCCTCAGGAAGCAACAAACCTATCACATGAGTTAAACAAAAAAGGTCATGTTGATGAAACAGTAATCTGTGGAGAAAGTGTTGCCACTGAAACTCTGCAGGTAAATGAATCTCTTCAGCACAAAGTTTGTTAGATTTTTTGTGTTAGTGTCTTAAATATAGGTTATGCGGGTCAATTGTGAATATCATGACACATTTTTGTATTTCTTATATGTCTACATGCAGATTGATCGGGTTCTGGGGTGTCGAGTTCAAGGTGATTACACGGGCCTTTCAGGTCACTTATCTTTGAATGTAGCTGATGACCTGCGTTCTGAGGACTTACTAATTTCAGAAACTCAAAACAGACTCTCAGAAGAAAATTCTTTATGTGATACTGATTTAGATGTAGGAGCTGCTGAAAATCATACTGAGGGTTGTCAGAATATTGATAAGAGTTTTGACAGGGAAGAAAGCTTGAAGAATGAAATGCAAGTGGATAAAATACACGTATACGGAAGATCTGCAACCAAAGAATGTAAAAAAGGAAATGCCATGGAACTTTTAAGAAAAGATATCAAGGATTTAGATTCTTGTGCTATAAATGGTAAAGATCAAGATGGATGTGCTGTAACTACAGAGGAGTTTGAAAAGGCAAATGAAAGAATGGTGATGGAGGAGAATACTGATGTCAGTATGAGAAATCAAGATATTGATGAAGTTCCAAAAATTTATGAAACACACGTCTCTAATGAAACCAAAGTTGATAAAGAAGTGGATTTAGAAATGGGAATGAGAAGCTCTGCAGAAGACAAAATTCAGGACCCCAACCTGGCTGAATCTGCTTGTGTTGATGGAGAGAAGGTATCTTATGAGATTTTAGTTAAGTGGGCTGGGAATTCTCATATTCATAATAGTTGGATTTCTGAATCCGAGCTCAAAGTTCTGGCAAAGAGGAAACTTGACAATTACAAAGCAAAGTATGGGACAGCTGTAATAAATATATGTGAGGAACGCTGGAAGCAGCCTCAACGGGTGATTGCTCTCTGTAATTCCAAACTTGGTACTGGTGAAGCTTTTGTAAAATGGACTGGTCTCCCTTATGATGAATGCACTTGGGAAAGATTAGATGAACCTGTTCTTCAAAAAAATTTGCACCTGATTGATCTGTTTAATCAATTGGAATGCCATACATTGGAAAAAGATTCTCCAAAGGATGCTTCACTAAGGGGGAAGGGTGACTGTCAGCAAAATGAAGTAGTTACTCTTACAGAGCAACCGAAGGAACTAAGAGGTTCATTATTTCCCCATCAGCTAGAAGCACTCAATTGGTTGCGAAAATGTTGGTATAAATCCAAAAATGTGATACTTGCTGATGAAATGGGTGTGCAGTTGGTATAATCATTCCTTTTTTATTTATCATGGATGTGCAGTTGGAGTTGCAATTTGAAGATAGGGCAGTGCAGTTCACAGTGGAACCTGTACATGCAGCAATTATTATGCAATTTCAGGATCAAACAAGGTAACCATTGGAATTATCTGATGCATTATATGCTATTCATGAATAGTGTAACCACTTTTGTATTTTCTACTTTCAGTTGGACCTCTAAAAATCTTGCAGCTGCTATTGGCTTACCTGTAGATGTACTCAATCGAAGGATAAATTTTTGGCTAAGCAAGGTATCTGATAACATTCACTTACTCAATTAGATTTGGACACTTGATAGATCTAATGAAAACTCCTGGATTGCTGCTGACCATACATGACCAATTCAATGATTCATTCTAGTGAATGATCAATTAGTGTTGGACACTCAATAGATTTTGAATAGCTGAAAAAAAAAATTAAGACACAACAAAACAAAAACTATCAATGAATATGGAAATTAAGTTTTTTGTATTATGTAAAATATAAGTAGATCATTTGTTTATAGATCATATGGTAAATACCAAGTACAAATAAAACATGAATCCAATGGTGGGGTTTTTAAAATGTTAATTAATAAAAAGTTATTAAGCAGTGTGAAATGAACAAAGAGTATACTAAGTGCAATTGAATTTGACCCTACTACAATAAGTATCTGAATTATTTACTCCTGTAATGTGTTTTGATGCACTTATTTTTTATAAAATAGGGAACCTTTCTAAAGAAGAGCCCTTTGGACTCACCCTTGTCTCTAAAACCTATGGGCAACTGACCCTACCCTTGAGATTTAGTTGCTGGGTAGGCCAGTGGCATTCACCCCTGATGGGCTAAGCAAGTTATGCTAACGCCTAAGAGCACAAAAGTTGGTGATTGTTCTGAGTTGGGTGACACCTCCTTGAATAATAAATAGTATAAATCAACATTTGACTCGGATCTTCTAAATTTGGAGTTGTTTCCCTATACCAAGATATTGCATGCAACTGTGCCTTACTTACTCGCACAAATATTTGACCTCCATTATTTTTGACTTTCTTATACAGATGGGCTGAGTGGAATGGGAAATACCGTGATGACATAAGAAGATATATTAAGGTAATGCTAAAAGGCAGTAATTATCCTATATAGATGAGTCTAGATCTTGTTGTCCTTAGTTTTGAGAATAGTTTTAAAGTAACAATGTAATATAAACAGCTGATATCAAATTAATTTTTTTTTTGAAAATGAATAATAATTCAATTATATGATTGAAAGTATCTCCTAGTACCAATTGTAAATTCAAACAGTGGTTTTGTCACAAGTACTCGGTTATTCCTTTTTTGATAGGTTTGTACTCTGACTAATTCCTTGTAGGCCTTTTAGGGAAAACATACATCCTCCTTTTGAATCTTGGAAAGGTTGAAGGGAAGGAGGGAGATTTTGTATTAGGAAGGATGCTATTCTGTAATATCTCCCCACAATATCTCACCCTTTCCATAGTTAAATGGTGCGGAATCCAATATCAAGTGAATTGATGGACTCTCAGAATCTGTACTTATTGAAAATTATGATTAGTGCACACAATCTGGTCTTATTTTTTGTACATGGATTCTGATTTGAAACTGTGAACATCTGAAATTTCATTACTCCTTGCATTTCCTTGCGTTTTCCTACTTCACATGCACAATGTCTTTCCTGCTGAACAATTCTACATATTAATATTGTTTGTGGAGTCTTCAATATTATTTGTGGATGCTCCAGTGACAAATTGGTGGAGCAGGATGTTGATGGAACTTCTGTACCTGAAATGACCAAGCTCTATGGAGAGGGCTTCTTCAGAGATAAGGAGGTAGGTTTTTTTTTTTTTTTTTTTTTTGTGGTATGGTCAAATGTCTGTGTCACTTGGGTAAATGAGAATGCCTTTTATTTGAATCATCAGGAAATATATGCAGAAAGGGATAAGTGTTTGGTGAGATGTTCCCTTCGAAGATTTGGCTCGTACAATGGCAGCTGTTGGAACTGGTGCTCGCCCCCTTTTGCATCTGTATGCCTCCACCCCCCCTCCCCGCGCGCCTAAAATCAATGTATTATCTATATTTAATTCTTCCAGGCTATATATATTAGGCCTTTAATTTCTTTTTTCCATTGTTCATTGTTAACGTAGTGGTCTTGGACCTACGTCCTCACCTTCCATCCCATTATTATGGGAAAAGGAAGTGCTAGTTGAGCTATAGTTGGAAAATCTGCAGCTAAAGTGATTACTTTGGTGTCTTATCTTTATGTTCACCTTTATGGTTTCTTAGATTATTTTCCAGATCTGGCTTCAGTGAAGCTCTGTCTGAATAATTCTTATGAAAATTAATTATGAATATAAAGAAAGGGGATGGATTTAATGCCTAGATAACCACACAAAGGCAAACTCTGACATTTATTGAACAACAGACTGGTAGGTAAGAAGAATTTCTAGTAGCCATGTTGCCCTATATACTTCACTATAATTTTGTGATTATAATTCCTTTATAGAGTATAGTAGGAGTAGTTGGGTTTAGGGTCTTTCATTGGTTCTATTCTGTGTTATTTGTATAAAATCTATCTATATAACGGTGACTTTGCTGATTGGTTGCTCAAAAGAGCGTTTGCATAAGTGATTTAATTTACTATTTGAATGTGAGCATAAAGAAGAATGGAGATGTTCTTAGTAATTGTGTTAACCTGTGTTGCTATGTCTCTTGTAGTTATCCTTGATGTCTTCTTCCCCCCCAAAGTTTTAGGTGATTTGGCTAGTGATGATTACAGAAGTTCTGTTTTGGAGTCCATTAAAGGGTGGATACAGGTATTTTTTCTTGTTTGTGTTGCCTTATTTCGTTAATTATCATTTTCTAAAATCCCTAATGTCTTAACTTGTTATCTATCCAAGATGTTTTCATTTGCAGTGGACTTTTAATTCAATAAATCTGGTCCTCGTTTTGAGTTAATGGATTAAATTGTACTGGTCTATACCATATGACAGATGTTTTCTTGTCTATATATGCGGAAGGTCGTTGAACAGTTGTTAAAGATCTTATAGTTGTTTCAGCCAGGCATATAATTATTTGGTTTATATGTAATTGGGTTTTTGATATAAATTATTTGTTAGTTATAATATGGCTATATACAAAATTGTTTTAGTTCTTTGGTCATAAACAGTAATTTGATTTGATTCAAGGAGATACTGTAATTGTCCAAAAATTCTTCCTGCATAGAGTGAATGCAATCTGCAAGATGCTATAAAATTGATATTGTTTTTCTTGCCACATTTTGTATTTATATTGCTTATTTTTCTACTGTCCTCCATGCTAGTTTCTAGTTTAGGTATATATTTTTATGCTACTAATAAATGACTCCATATACTTGGAGTTATGTCTCCCAGGCTGTGCCTCTCCAGTTTTTCCGTGCACTTCTTGCTTATCTTGGTGACTCTGTTAGTTATGATAGTCCTTCATCTGGTCTCAAATCACCTTTGGCTTCACATCCTGAATCATGCTATCCTGGAATTGATACTCCCTCTCAAGGACTTGTTAGATGGCAGTTGCGGCTAGAGTATTTTGCTTATGAGACTTTGCAAGATTTATGGATAGCCAAACTATTTGAGATAATTGTGGATTATCCTGACAGGTAATTCCTTTTACATTCTTAGTCTGGCATTTTCCTTGGTTTTCTATTGTAGAAGTCAAGTAAATGTCATTGTTTAGTGGTGAAGTTGTCAAATTGTGCACTGGTCTTGCTTTATTTTTGTTTCTTAAAAATGAGAAGAGAATTAAGATTTTTACAGTGGCTATAATTGCAACATAATTTGATGTGATGAGATCTCTATATCAACTGGATGGTGAAATGGGTGTTATTGTTTGATACAATCACTTGAATGCCTAAAAGATTCTCCTGTAATTGTCCTGATGCTGTTTTCCATTTTTCTTTTCTTAATTTTTTTTTTCTAATAAATTTTGCAGCTCTCCGCGTATTGAAGATTTAAAACAATGTCTTGAATATACGGGACAACATTCTAACATGGTTGAATCATTTATCTCAGCACTACAATATCGCTTGCTTACTGCTGGTGCGTCAACCACTGACATACTGCATCAATATGTTTCAACTATTAAAGCACTACAGACAATAGACTCAGCAGGTGTTTTTCTTGAAGCAGTTGGTGAACCAATAAGAGACTATTTAAGGGGAAGGAAGGATACCATAAAATGCATTGTGACAATGTTAACTGATGGGACTGGTGGAAATCCTAATGTATCTGGAAATGCTGGGGATAGCCTTCTTGAAGAATTAAATAGAGATGAAGAAAGTCGAGAGAGTACTGGTGTTGATGATGATTTCATCACCGATGACAAGCAAGCATGGATCAATGCTGCCTGGTATGTTTATGCTATCATGGCAATGGATGATATGTAACTTAGTTGTACCTTTAAGCTTGCCTTGTCAGTTGACTGATATATGTCTCCATGAATTCTGCTTGTCAGCTGGGAGCCTGATCCTGTAGAAGCTGACCCATCGAAAGGTAGTAGGAACCAGAGGATCCTCCTGACATACTTGGGATGATTGTTGGCATAATTGGTTCAAAGGACCGACTAGTCAATGAATATCGTGTTATGCTGGCGGAAAAGCTTCTCAACAAATCTGATTATGACATTGACTCAGAGATACGTACTTTAGAACTCCTCAAGGCAGGTGGTTTGTATATTGGAGTCTTTGATCTGTTTAATTAGCTCTCCTGGTAGTAGTTGACATTTGGCATTCTCTTTGTTGTGTGAGAATTTTCCGCCTTCATTTTTATGGTGGTACTGTCATCCTGTAGATAAATTTTGGAGAGAGCAGCATGCAAAAATGTGAAATAATGCTCAATGACCTGATAGATTCAAAGAGGACAAACTCCAATATAAAAGCAACCATTGCTCAGACCCCTCTGACAGGTAGCATTTTGAAATTAGGAATGAGATAATCTAGGATTAGGTGACACCTCATCAAATTTGATGGTGCTGCACCCATCTTCTCATTCCAGGACGAATACTTTCCATATCCAAATCATTCAAATAAATCTACAAACTATAATGGATGGCATTTTGCTTGAATAAGTGTAGTATTATGATTTATATCTTTCTTTAGTAGTTTTTGGGACTACTTGTGCCATGATTCCCAGTAGGCCATCTTAGTTTTGTATGATCTATTCATTTATGAAAAAATTTCTAGTAACCTTTGGTGAAGATGAATCATAACATTGTGGGATTTCTCAAAGCCAACCTAATAACACCTAGCAACATGCTATGTTACACAGATGAAGATGAATCATAACATATTATCAAAGTTTCCATTTTGGGACCTCAGTCTCTCTCTCCTTCTCTGCTTCGCTCTCTTGCCTTCATCTTCAACCTCACTCGCCGACTCAGACTCTGACCCTGACTCAGATCAGCTCGACCTAGACCACTCCAACTCGTCCGAGTCCAATGTCTCTCTCTCCAAACCTAAAGAAGGCAGCTTCGCTCACATGATCGATCAAGCTCTTGCCAACAAGTTCCTCGAAAACGATCAACCCGAAGGTCCTCTTAGATCCAATCTCTCTCTCTCTCTCTCTCTCTCCCTCTCTCTCTCTCTCTAGCTAACTCAAATTATTTTCGAAACTTTCAATTTTTTTTTTGGAATTTCTTGTTGGCAGTGGCTGATTCTGGAAGCTTCAACAACAGTGTGGCTGAGCAACAGGTTAGTTTGGCAATTTTTTTTTTCCTTTTGAATTTTAACTAGTTTATTACTATAAACAACTTCAATTACGCTACTGAGTTGCATTGTTTGAATGATTTTCAATTGAAAAATCCTGATCTGTTAAACGCTATGTTCAGTTAAGATTCCGATCATAACAATTACAATTTTATTCAATTTTTGCATTATTGTGATTTTGCATTATTTTAAATTCGTGCTCTCAATTAGTAGGATACTCTAGATCTTATCTCTCTGTGCTAGTTTGAATTTGAATTGTATTTTCTTTTTATCTGTTCGTGTTGATCAGGCAACTCTGGAAACTGTAGCCAGAGTTAGAACGAAGAAAAATGACTCAAAAGATGAAAAGTATGCGTTTTTTTTTTTTAATATATTTAAATTGGAGGATTCATTTGTAGTTTCTCACTCAAATTCACCATCAGTTTGTGCGTTTCTAACTCTATGTTGTTGGTTTCGACTTTTAGGTCATTTCAACTGCAAAATGTTTTTAATCTTGATAACGATAATCGAGCTGAAGATACACCTACATTGATAGATCGGAAGGTAAGGTTGCTTCATTTTTTTTTTTTTTTTTTTGAAAGAGTATTTTTTTGGGTACATATGCGTATTAGATTTAAATGATTAATCCGTGTGCTTTATTTTTCAGGACAATGTCTTTATTATATCTAATTTTAAATCGAAATATCCAGTTCTGCAAGTAGACATAAGGTAAAACTTGTGAATTAGTTTCAATTTTGTGAAGTTGTGTTTCTGCACATATGAAGTAAACTTATCTGAGCTCTTTTTTTTTCTAATTATTTCTTTGTAGATTGATATCCGATTTGGTAGTTGTTATTGTGTCCGCAACATGTGGTGGCATTGCCTTTGCTTGTACTGGACAGCCGGTCTGATTATATTTTTGATCTATACTTTATTCATGACAAACTGCAATGTTAGAATCTGCTCAAGTGTTGCATTTCACTGATCGTCTGATATTATTGTTAATCATGCTACATTTTTTCAGGTTATTACTGGATATTTGCTAGCAGGATCGTTTATTGGACCTGGAGGGTTCAGCTTCATCAGTGAAATGGTCCAAGTATGTTGCTTGTTTTTTAAAACCTATTAGCCCTGCTTTCTCTTATTGCTTCCTTTAAATGTCTTGAAAATGATGGGATTTTTTGTTTGGGTCTTGGTTTGATTATTATCACGTTAATTACTTTTAAATTTAGTTAAAGCCTAGACATTTTTCACTTGTTCTATAATTTTTGTTTGCAATTACTTAGGTATTTGTAACTCATGCCAATGTGCCTATGTCAGAAATTTACTAAAGATCATGCATTTTTGTTACATTGTTATGAAAGAGTCAAGGGCACAAAAATTTAAAAACAAATCATCAAGCATCAAATAGTGGCCTCCATTGTATAATAGCAACTGAAAATAAAGATGATTTGCCCATGTAGTTATTTGCTAGGCTCATATGCTCTTATTGTCACAATTGTGCACTGGTGGAGATTATTCATCTTAGTATTCTTTTTTTATCAGATGTCTCTACAGGTCACTTACTTTTTTGCCTGATGAATGCACATAGGTTGAAACAGTGGCCCAGTTTGGTGTAGTTTTTCTTCTTTTTGCACTGGGCTTGGAGTTCTCCATAACGAAGGTCAAATTCTGTTCTTTGGCCTGCTTCATTTTCTCTCTGTTAGTGAAATTGTGATTCAAAGTCTATAACTGTGTGATTGCCGCTTCTCGTTGTTCGAGCAGTTGCTGTTCTAGGGGGCCTGTTACAGATTTTCTTATTTATGTGCCTCTGTGGCATACTAATATCGGTATGTCTACAAATTCTAACAGAATATTCACAGAAGTTTGCTCTTTTCTACTTGTGAACACTACTTGCACCTGATTATGTGCCATAAAATGGTTTGATTGAAGAAAGTGATAAAGAACGATTAGAGATGCAAGTTTCAAAGTGATAAAGAACGATTAGAAATGGATGACTAGTTTACTGAGGATTCTTGTATCATATCAACTTCATCTCAAGTCCATTGAAGAGTTATTTTGCTCTTTAGTTACATATCTTGTGTCATATTTTGTAATTATTTTCTTAAGCTTTGGATTTGGGCTATCAAGTTATAGCTTTTTGTTTAAAGGCAATATTGATATAGAGTAATTTGATGCTATTGAGAGGTTTCCAGCATAAGAAGTAGGTGAACCAGTAGATGGTGGTGATAATAAGTCCATGTTTTCATTCACTTCGGTTTGGTCTAGTTCCTTAGTTGTGTAGTAGTATCGGATCCCCTTTTGATTGAGCCAACATGAGGACTATTTTCTATTATAGCTTGAAGCTTTCACTCCATCTAATCCTATACATTATTGATGATTTCTGTGTGTGAAGCCCCCAGGTCTTGAGTCAAGTGATAAAGGAGTATGGTTTGGTTTGGGGTGGGTCTTAGGTCTGACTTCTAACAAACAAATGGGGTGAAGAAATTGATCATATTGTAATGCTGCACTTTCATTGGATAATGCTAATGCATTGCTTTGATTCTCACATTGTCAAGTTTTGAATAACTACTAGACTGTGTTACATATGTGTGCTTGACACATAATATAGTCATTTTGATTTGTTCTATAATTAAAATTTTATCTGTGCAGACCAATGAACTATATCAATTGCATCAGTTGCGTTTTGCTTGCTTGTAGCCTGGGCTAGTTATGCTTCCTAATTTTTTATTTTGTCTACAACTCTTGCTTGCACTTAGACATTTTTTTTTTTATCATTGACCCCTCATATGTTTGATAGCAGTTTCCCAAAATTGCCACTAATTTGATTTGCTATTCATTTTTTCATTGATAAGGTTGATATGAGGAAGTGGGGATTTCAATATTTTCATTTAATGACACATAATTTGGCATGAACAGATATGTAAGTGACAAAAGACCAGATCTTTTATAATAAACAAGCAAGAAAGAGAAAGAAAGAAATAACCCTAATCCACATGGGTCATGGCCAACAAAAAGTACCAAACTCTTAACAAATTTTGTAAATCAACAATAACAAACCCAAATACCTATGCAAGGTCTTTATAATCATCAGCAACTTGCTCTTCAAGTTATCTTAGGCTTGAAATTAAACTCATAAGTTAAACAAGCTCGGCTTTATCACGAAACATTAAATCCCAAATAATTAAACCCATAAATTGCCCAGTCCAGATTTTATTGAATTCCTAAATACCCTTATTGACTAAAATAAAGGATATTAAATATTATAAATCTGAAAATTTCATAACAAAGCTTCTTCCTTGTCCTTGTTGTTGTTGCATAAGAAAAGGTTGACACTCAATAGGGAGTTGTTTTCCTCCATGCTTCCTATTATGAAAAAAACCACAATTGGATCTGTACTTTGTCCATACTTTTTCATAGTCTTAGTTCAAGCATTAAAGCCACTCAATTGCAATGACTGGAATTTAAACCTGTTGTAATAGATTGGAATGATAGCCTATGAGAAAAGGGTTCTCAGCTGCTTGAAACCAACTTAGGTTATTTAATTATCACCCAAGAATTATCTTCCATTAGAAATTTGTGATTGCCTTTATCTTCTATGTTTAAGATAAAGAGAGTAGCTTTACATATTCTTGTATCAAGGACGCATGCATGAGTTTTTGACATTTGGCATAAGAGGGTACCTCCAGAGAAGAAATGTGAAAGGATTAGAATAGACATGTGAATGGTACATTTGACACGGCTGAAGACTATAATTGTAGTTTCCATGTTAATTATGTTGGTTGCTGCAGAAATATTATATATATTGGGTATTGTTGCTGTTGAAAGGCTGAGTCATGACCTTGTATTACTTGCGCACACTATAGATAGATCCTAAGCATGCAACTATTGTCTAATTGTACATACAATTTCAGTGTAGTGATAAGCTGGGGCTAAGTCTAGAACTGGGTTCCTTTGCTGCTGGAGTGATGATATCAACAATTTCGAGTTGTTTCTGCCCTGCACTGTCCAAGGCTATTAAAACAATGAAGAAGGGGGAAAAGGTGCTTTTGACAGTGAAGCCACAATGTAAGTTGTCTTCTTGAAGTCTGGTTATATAGCAGCCATGTATTTGATTGTGTTTTTCTTATTTTGTTGACTATTGGTTGCAGATGGATTTAGGGAAAAGGGTCGCCCAGCTTTTGGTGATCAAGGTGCAGTCCCACCAAATGCAACACTGCAGATAACTCTTGAATTGGTATCATGGAAGACTGTATCAGAAATCACTGATGACAAGAAGGTTATAAAGAAGATCCTGAAGGAAGGAGAGGGCTACGAGCGTCCAAACGATGGATCTGTTGTCAAATGTTAGTGTTAAAATTTTCTAAAACTAAATTTGTTCTTTTACCTATGCTAGATTGTATGGTTCCTGATGAGTTCCATTATTTTGCATCTACCAGTGAAATTGATTGGCAAAATGCATGATGGTACTGTATTTTTAACGAAAGGCCATGGAGATGGAGACCAGACCAGACCAGACCAGTACTGTCATAATTAGCATTTATGATAACAAAACCATTTTAGCCTTCCAAAAAGAAGGAAGAATCTTGCTTGTACAATGCGAATTTGATGTCAATACAGTTGTTGCTTTCATATTAGAGGCCTTGAGCCATATTTTGGTCACTGTGACCCTTGTAAAAATCTCTTTGTAAAAGCAACTTTAAGGCACTACCTGCTGGGTCCATCGCATTTCAACTGAACATATTCATCCATCCCATTCAATGCCGGAGGTTGCAAATGGTACAATGCAAACTAATGAGGAGGCTTTAGACTTTGCATCGCAAATTATTGAAACTTCAGATGTTGCATCATTTAATCATCCTGGTAATCAACTCCCAAAGCATTTCCCATTTTATTCATGCTTTTGTTTCATGAATCGGACCCTGCTCTTCGTTGCTGCTGATCCACCCATAGCAAGGTCTACGTGGACGGGTAAAGAGAGCATCCACCCGTTGTGGGGTGTGCAAACCAGGAGGAGGGCAAGTAAGACTATTTCCTAGGTGTTTACCAGGACCAGAGTCCCTTATATCTCCCTCCTCCAGTGACAATTGTTCCAATAGAGTGGAACAATATTAACTTTCACTATATTGGAACAATCCTCACTGGAGGAGGGAGAAATAAGGGACTCTGGTGCTGATAAACACCTTGGGAATGTCTTACTTGCCCTCCTCCTGGTTTGCACACCCCACAACGAGTGGATGCTCTCCCAGCCCATCCACGTAGACCTTGCTATGGGTGGATCAGCAGCAACGACGAGCAGGGTCCGATGCATGGAACAAAAGCACGAATTTTTTTTTCATTTAACATTAAATTGCAAAGAATTTCGTTATTTGCCCAGTTTCAAAAAAAAGTGGAAAAATAACATCTCGAGTTTTTAAAACTCAAGTTCTGAGTGAAAATCGAGTTTCTAATACTCGAGATCCTAAGTTACAACCATCTGACATGGAGATTTTTCCAGGTGGAGCCACGTTGAAATCGAGTTTGTAAAACTCGTTTTGCTTCAGCTGGAAATCGAGTTTTACAAACTCGATTTGTGATCACCACTTAGCACTCCAGAACACTTCCACAACTAACCCATCGGCAAACATACAAACCCCAACCCATCACCAGAACACTTTCACACCAAACATACAAACCCCAACCCATCGGCAAACCCATCGGCGAAGACAAGCCCAGACATCAGAAACCTCATCGGCAAACCCATTAGTGGAGACAAGCGCGGACTGATGAAAGCCGATCAACAAACCCTCATCGACATCGGCGGAGACAAGAGCGGACTGATGAAAACCGATCGACAAACCCATATCGGCAAGCCCACATCGGCAAACCCATCGGCAAGCCCACGTCGGCAAACCCATCGGCAACCCATCGACGGAGACAAGCGCATCTCAAATCGTCCCAATCGCCCACTCAAATTTGTTCTTCTTTGTCATCTGTTCTTCAGGCCTGTTCTTCGTCGTCTTCAGGTTTGTTGTTGAAGAACAAAATCGAGTCTTAGAGACTCGGTTTTGCCTTTTGAACTCAAATCCTATGTGGCATTTTCTGTCCACCTCATCTAGCACAAACTCTTAAAGCGAGTCTCTGAGACTCGAGTTTAAATATTGATCTCGAGTTTTAGAAACTCGAGATGCTAGTTTGCTTTTATGTTTCAACTGCATATTAACTTACTATGTTATTAACCTTTCTACCGTTAGTCTGCAAATATCCCCACAAAAGCACCATTTCCAAAAGACATAGCAAGAAAGCGCAAGACTAGGTAGGATGTTAGGCCTGAAGATATGTAATGGAGCTGCCTCTTTTGTACTCCATCGACTAGGATTTGTAGAAGTAGAAAATAACTTTTGTGCACTTGTGAATCCTTAATTGTAGTTTACACTAGATAACAATAGGATTCTAGTTGACTATATGGCGCAATAAGAAATGAAATTTTTTTTGTTTGTATATATACTAAAGGTGATAGTGTTTTCATCCCACCAATGCCAAATGAACAAGTTGTATGACATTAGTCACATAATTTCTTAAATAAAGGCCCTTCATAAACCACTTGTTTACCTCCCTGAATGAAGTGTTGGGTTAAATTTAAACTCAATGCAACTAGCTACGAAGTCAAAAAAAATGAGAAAAAAGCAAAGCAAACGAAGTACACATTTAATGTGAAGTTTAAAAAAGTTGTATATAAAAGTTCAAAGTTAAAAACTAAAACTCAAAACTGATGTCAAACTCATGTACACAAACCAAGCCATGTTTGCAATCTGAATGAGCATGATGGGGGTGTCAAGGCAACAAAGAACAGCAAGGAAAAAAAGAGCAACTGATTTCATATAAACTTAGGCACAAGTTGTGTGCAATTCATCTTTGGATTTGCAACAAGTGAACGTATGGTGACATGATTTGTCAGGCATTAAGAACAACATTTTAAAATTGCACACAAAGTGTGGACTTTAACAACAATGTCGAATGTTGGTAGGTGAAAATTTTTGGAAATCATCATTGCTTGAATCTGAGAAGTCTGAAATATCACGTTCATCATCTAACGTACTAATTTCATTAATAGACTTCATGGCTCGCTCTTGTGCCTTCCCCTTTAGATGCTTTCTAGCCTTTTAGATTGCATGAAAACGGTCTAGTCACCTTTGCTTTTGATTGTTCTCTCATTCAAGGCAAGCAAGTATGTTGGCCGGTTCATCTCTAGGTAACTCGGCTGAGCGTGCTTTTGGAACTTGTAACCCATGACATCGATAATACACCTCCAACTCACACCTCTTCTCGTATAGGGTTGACCATGGTGGTTCTGCTACGGTGAACTCCATTGCGGTGGTATTTGAACTTAGTTTTATAGGTTTGCCGAGCATGATGTGTCTGACGCTTCCAAGACTTTCGTACATGTATATTGGCATATTAACGAAATCTCTCTTCTTTCCAACCCATTTCCCTCCATAGTGGTCTGTGTATGTTTGTAGTTGTTGATCTGTTGGAACTTGTGATAATTCATTTGTTGAAGTAGATTGAAACTTGTTTCTATGTGTGCGAGATGATGTTGAGGCGTTGCGACTCATAGCTTAGTCAACCTACGAAGTTAGTGCTGTAGGAATAAGATCATTATTGTGGTGTATTTATAACCTGATTCCACTGTGTATTGAAGCATACAAAATTAAATGTATTCAGGCTTGTCATGTCAATACAGGCTGGAAAACCATGATATCAATTTGTTGTTCAAATGTTCCCAATGTCACAGTGAGATTATTTTGTTGTGGGCAGAAGTTGCAATGTACTGCCATGACTATTCAACTGAAGAGTATTCACGTGAAGAGTTTTCAGCATGCCTGTGCTTAATCTAACATTGGGCACATCTAACAATGAGATTCTCTGCTTGGGACATTGGGAACTACTGCTTCATCTGACATACAGTAGTTCCCAATGTCATAGTGAGATTCTCTTAAAAATGTTTGTACCTCATTTCGCTACCTTCCTTTTCTATGCAACCCATATTTCTGTAGATTTTTATTTTTATTTTTTATAGAAATTTTTTGTGAGTAAATAGTGGGACCCCTAATTTTTAGCTCAATTTCAAGGAAAAAAAAAAGGGTCATATGTCCGAAAAAAAAAAAAAAAAAAAAAAAAAAAAAAAAAAAAAGTGAAAGGAACTCAACCCTTTGAAACTCAAGTATATTTTTAATAAATTTAGATTTAGAATAAGGGCTCTCAACCTAAATGGATCGAAATTTACCAAAATGGACCAAAGTGGTCTGAATGGACCAAAGTTGACCAAATGAGACCAAACTAGATTTAATAAACTGAATAGGACCAAATTAAACTGAATGGACTAAAATTGACCAAATTAAATTTAAAAGACTGAACTGGACCAAATTACACAGAATGGACTAAAAGGACCAAAGTGAACTGAATTAGACCAAAGTAGACCGAAATAGACAGATTGGATGCTAAGCACAACTCGAGTCTTAGAAACTCGAGTTGTAATAGAAGTTTTCTAGAAAAATACTATGTTTTAGGCAGAGAGTTACTCTCTATTGCAGCTTTTTCTATAGCTACGTTTTCCATTAGAACTCGAGTCTATGAAACTCGAGTTCTACTTTTGGTAAAACTCGAGTTTCAAAAAGTTGAGTCCGAAGAGTCAAATCGTCAAATGCCAGGAAGAACTCGAGTTTCAGAAACTCGAGTTCTAATTGAAACTCGAGTCTCTGAAACTTGAGTTCCACTGGGAATTTTTTCCCCAGCTGCTCTGTTTCAAGTAGAGAGGCAGAGGACCAATGCTCTGTTTTTAGAGAACCAATGCTTTGTTTTTAGAGTAATGAGCCTAGAGGAACTCGAGTCTATAAAACTCGAGTTCCACTGGGAATTTTTTGTTGTCCCCTCTAAACATGTAGCAAACCAAAAACTGAAATATGTGCACAAATTGACTGAGAAACTGAGATAGAGAAGTTTCAAATGTAATCCTTAACATACTCATTCAGAGGTAAAGAAGTTGAGAATGTAAATGCACTTAAATTACATCAAAATGCAATCTCAATAGGCACCAAAGTATAGAAATTGTTACTCTCTTTGCATAACCATAGTTTTACAATATAAATGCACTCAAATCACAACAAAAGTCATTCTCAATATATCAACATTCTAAACAAGTCATTCTTAAAAGTCATTCTCATACTACTCAAATCACAATCTTCATAGAGGTACATTGGATAAAAAATTATAATTACATTGAACAAAAACCAAAACATTAATTGTGCTCGTTAAACGTAGTCACTTTTCCTAAGATCGGCGGGCTGCATGAGAAAAACGTCGTCCATGGAAGCATGCCTGAAATACGTAGAGTACTCATGTTAGGACACAAGATAGTAAACATTATGTAAACATCAAATGAACAACAATTATTTAACCGATGCATAACTTTTTTCCATACACCTACCTAGTGTGGAACATGATTGCTTGTGGAAGCGCCACGGGACTGCGGACATTTTCCACAGTTATACTCGGAAGCATGACACAGTCCACATGTCTGCTTGGGTTGACTCTCTATCAAATCTGCGTCCTCCCTCTGCCATTCTGGTTCTCGATCCTTATTCCTCACTCCATCCATCTCATTCCTTATTCTTAACTTCACTGGTCGACCTTTGGCCCGCAGTAATGTTGGATTAGGCAACCACTTTGGCCCCATGGGATCCCTCCACAATGACTGTGACTTCAGAACCACAAATGCATGCTCATAAGTGTTAAGGGCATGCTTCAAACTAAAACATGAGTGAATATATGTGGTCAAATCAATATGTAAATAGTCACATACTCTAATTGCATGTGAACACGGGATCCCTATGTTTTGCCATTTCCCACAACTGCATGTTCTTTCCCGTAATCGAACTTCATAACTATGGTTTCCCCCTCTTGCGTTACACGGGTTGAGTTGGGTAACTACTTGAAATATTAGCTCTTCATTGCTAAATGGCTTGAGATAGTGTTTCTCAAATTTACGCTTATTTCCATCCCACGTGGAGAATCCATATTCACTCCATTTCTTATTATGTGACAACTCATAATGGTATTCTTTGTGCCGGTCGTGGAAATATTGAACAAGTTTGTTCCAAGTGAACTCAACCAACGCGGCAATAGGAAGGGCCTCTACACCTTTCAGTACACCATTAAAACACTCTGATATATTGGTTGTCATTGCCCCAAAACGTCTCCCACAATCATGTGACTAGGTCCACATATCCACAAACTCGTTCATTAGGTATGTGTATGGAAGATAATCTCGATTCTTTTCCTTACCATCCTTCCCCGTCACCTTTTTTTTATTCCTAATGGCTTCAATTTCCACCTACTTTATGGAGTCCATTATGGTATCAAATTTAACTTCCTGAGTAGCATATCCCGCTTTCAATGCCGTTGACTTCAGAGTCTAGTTCTGAAAATGGGTGTTGAAGTTGCTAGTAACATGTCAAAGGCAATATCTATGAAATACCCGTTTTCTTCCATCATCCCTTCTAGGCCAGTTTGCAATGGTGTTTTTGATACCGAGATGTCAGTCAAAAATTATGCAAATGCCTTCGTCAGGTATCACGTGGTCAATCATTTCTCTAAGGCACTCTAAAAACCACCTCCAACTGGACCCTGACTCACAATCCACAACAGCAAAGGCAAGAGGGAATACCTTGTCGTTAGCATCTGTTGCCATTGCGACCAACAATTTTCCCTGATATTTACCATATAGATGGGTCCCATCAGTACTAATAACCGGCTTGTAATATTTGAATCCTGATATGCATGGACCGAAAGACCAAAACACATAATGCAACAATACGGTGTCATTTTCATCAGTGGGTGTGATAAGATAGGATACCTGAGTATTTGGGTCCTGATCAATATATGTCATTAGCAACTTTTGCAACTTTTGGTAAGACTCTTCCCAATTCCCAAACATTTTTGCAATTGCTTTTTGTTTCGCATCCCACACCTTGTAGTAAGAAGGCTTATGGCCTGTATATTTCTCCTCTATCATAGATCTGAGATACTTAATTGGGGTAGTATGATCCTCACATAACTTCTTATGGATATCTGCTGCAATAAAATTACAACTCATCATTCTACCATCATTTCGCATCCCAGTCGATATACATGTGTGAGGACCCACATACACGGTGACCATCCATAGTTCGTGGAGATTAGGCTTCATAACTACGCAGATATACCACTTGCATGACTCATGCACACATTTCGCACAAAGTTTTTTGGTCGTTGACCTAGTGATCCTAAAGTGTTTGTTTTCCTTGAGGGCACAAATTGTTAATATGCGCTTCACCTCCACTTTATTGGCAAAAGTCAACCCTTTGCACAAATTCATCCCCTCTCTCCAAGTAGACACGAATGGCATGTCAATATGTGAAGGATCAACCATGTTTTCCCAAGTATTTGTAGAGAATGACAACGCAGGAGGTGCGTAGGCAGGGATTGTGTTCTCTATGTTTTGGACACTAGTAACATTGTCTGCATCAGGTTCACTACCATCCAATGTCTCGTCTTCATCAATGTCCCTCTCAAAGTCCTCAAAGTCCTGAAAGTCCCCTCTGTTAATCTTGTCTTCATACTCATCTCTATCAGCAAAATCTTCACTGTTAATGGCAAGATTCTCATCAACATATTCGTCATCATCATCGTCATCATCATCATTGTTAACGACAGTAGTCCCAGCAATATAGTCGTCGTCATCATCATCATCATCATCATCATCATCATTGTTAACGGCAGTAGTCTCAGCAACATAGTCGTCGTCGTTATCATCATCATCGTTGTCACCATCAGCATGAACATTATCATCCCCTACATGTGTAAAATACTCATATTGAGCATCCGGAACCGTAACCTGTAAGCTTGTGGTTGTTTGTTGGATATCCTCTTGCCAGACTACACGCGGCTCCAACTGTATGTACAACTCAAGGTTAGTTACTTCATCTATTCTCTCCAACTTGTCAAACATAATCTTTACATGTTTGTCTGTTTCTATCGCCATATACCTGTAATTAATCTGGTGCTTTAGGAGTTCATTTGGCATACGATAAGTAATGTGTATGTTGTGCACAGTAGGATTCACACGCAACTCTTCCATGACAAACATCTTCAACTCGTCAAGGGTCTTCAACCTACAATCAATTTGGGTATAATAGGCCTTTAAACCCGGCCCTTCAAATGGCAATCCCTTGTTCGCATTGGCATTCTTAAGCGGACCACCGTGATATAAGATTATATCAATTTCAGGCATTGTGAACTTGTTCAAGTTAAGTTACTTTGTTAGTTAAATCACATAGTCGTAAAGTGGGGGAAAAAAAAGTAATGTCATCTTAAGGCTGAACATATTCAAGCTAGATTATAGAGTGCCCCATTGCCCATTAATATCTAAAGGCCAAGATGTAAACCTTCTAATCCTAGTGGATGGAGAGATAGAATTATCTATTATTCCATTGTATGGTGACCTATAATGCCTAAAAGGGTTCTGAAAGAACTAGGTGGTTAGAGGAGCGTGATTACATACCCATTCATTACATTCATTCACCACCCATTTCATACCCATTCATTACATTCATTTCATACCCATTTCATACTCATTCATTACATTCATTCACTACCCATTTCATACCCAAAACAATGATGAATAAAGTCAAAAAAACTTGTAAGATCGTGATAAAAATAAAAGCCAACAAATGATGAATAAAATTTTGATAACAAAAACCATGCAAATAAATACTCAAAAAATTCACACTAACAAAACAAAGTTCTATAATTCCCAATATTGACAAATTAACTAAGTTATGTTAACTATCTACAAAATAAATAGTCAAACTCTTTAACCCACACCCATAGACAACTAATACCCAACTACAATCACAATGAAATTATGCAAACCCTTACCTAAGATATGAATTTCTTGAGAGGGAAGAGCAGTGACAGAGGCAGTGTGGTGAGTCATAAAGGCAATGTGGTGTGAGAGTTATGGGTGAGTGAGAGAGGCAATGTGGTGTGAGAGTTATGGGTGAGTGAGAGTTAGTGAGGCTGAGAAGGATGCTCTGTTTTTGGGTGAGAATGGCTAAGTGTTATTTGGGTGAGAATGGCTGAGTTAGTGATGTTATGCGTATTTTACATATTTTTTCCCAGTGGAACTCGAGCCTTTAAGACTCAAGTTCCACTAGGAAAGTTCTAACTAAATACTTTATTATAATTGGGTTTTCTCTAAAAAATCGAGTCCTTAAGACTCTATTTTTATTTTCCAGAATCTCGAGTCTTAGAGACTCGAGATCCAGGTGGCAATTTTTGTCCAGTTAAGCATGCATAAAGCAGTCTTAAAGCGAGTCTTTTAGACTCGATTTTTGATTGAATCTCGAGTCTTATAGACTCGAGATGCTAGTTTTCATTATAGTTTCAAACCTTGCCTAACTTACTACATAGATGCTCTTCACACTGCTACTCTGCACATTCCCTCCTGCTTATATCTTGATGAACAATTATTGGGATACAATCATGATGCATGTAAGATATGGCATGTGCTATGTCTTTGATGATGTTCACCCTCTTTGTCCAATCCAATTCCATAGCTTCAACATCATTATTTAGCACACAAAATAAGCTTCCCCTTTCCATGTATTCATATATTAAAAACATGCATTGTTTATGCAAACAGTAGCCATGAAGTTTCACCATATTCCGATGTCGAAATTCTGTCAACATTTTAACTTCATTCTTGAAACTTTTGTCAAAAGTTGGGTCCTCAGCCTCGAAGCGATTAAGTTTTTTCAAGGCAACCAGTTTGTTGCTAGGCAACTATACTTTGTAAACACTACCATAACCACCAATTCCAATACAATATCTAATGTTAAAGTCCTCTGTGACTTCAATGATGTCTTCAAATGCAATATTGCCATCATAATTCCATATTGAGAACAAGTTCCCATTTTTTTGTTCCCTTTAACTCAGCTTGTGTTTTCATTGGAAGTACAAGATTCTTGACCCGACATTGAGAGTGGAGAATATAGCCAAAAAGTTGTAAAAGGGTAAAAAATGAAAAAGAAATAAAGAAAACAATTAGGGGAACCAATTTTTTTTTTTTTTTGAAGTTTGAGTGTTCATCTTTCTCTCTACCATCTTCCATGCGAGACACAATATTTTCAGGAGCAAGAGGTGGAGTCGAAGGGGAAATTAAAGATGGAGATGGGCATTGAGCAAAACCTGTGATGTCACTACATAAATCCTTGTTGCCGATAAATACTTCAAATCCATAATTTTTTAAAATAACTGGGACTCGACCCTCCAATGAATCATATGACAGGTTAAATTCACGCATCTTAATAGAACATTGCCTGTGAGTTTAACAACAGTTCAATTTCTGACACTATAGAACCGTTAATTTCATTTAAGGACAAATTCAGATTGGAAAGATCGGTTAAAAGGCCAAGAGTTGAAGGGATTGGTCCAGTGAATTTGTTGTGACTCAGATTTAGTTCAAGAAGATTCTTGAAATTTCCGAATTCTTTGGGGATGGAACCAGTAATTCCATTGAAAGAAATGTCAAATTTCACTAATTTGGTGAGGTTTGCAAGTGAAAGAGGCAACTGACTTGGAAGATAATTGTGGGACAGATTAAGGTGGGTGAGCTTCAAAAGGAAACCTATCTCAAATGGGCTACTCCTGAGAATTTGATTATTACTAAGGCTAAGACGGACTATATTGGAAAGGAAGAGAAGTTAAGAGCTTGTTTGGATATCATGAAAACTGAGTGATATCACTCAGTTTTCATAATCCATCATCCAAACCGAGTGGGTCCCATGAATGACCATTTGTTTAGCTTAGTTTTCGATCACTGTTTTCATGACTCAAATACTCAAAATTTTGGATGTGGATGATGGAAAATGAAAACAGGATTTTGGTGTTTTCAAAAGTTGAAAAATGAAACTCAGTGGCAATATGGTAAATTTCATTCAACTTATGGGACCCACAGCTTCGTCTTGTCATGTCATGCTAGCTTGCATCCGACGACTCTCTCTTTCGCAGACTCTTTTTTCTTTCTTTATATTCTCCTCATCTCTTCATTCTTCATTTTTTCTTCCTCACAGAGCCTCCACCGATCACTCTAACTCAGTTTCTTCTAGCTCTCCATTCAACCTCCACAGCTCCAAAAACCACCAATTGTCGCTACCACAAGCCACCACCACAAATCTCTCAGTTCAAGCTCAACCAAGAAAGGGTCGAAAATCCTAAAATCTTCCTTCGACATGAATTGAACCAGCAAGTCTCTAATCTAAAGATTAATGAGTTTGGATTTGCTATGTTTGTGGGTTTGAGTTTTTGGTGTTGGTAAGGGAATCGTAATTTTGAGTGCTCGATCCATGTTAATGGGTTTGAATTTTTTGTTGTGGTTGTGGTTTAAGGCTTAGGCTATGATGGAGGTGGGTTTGTATGGATGTTGGTGTGTATGGCTGATGGTTGGATTTTGTTTGGCCGTTGGTGGTGGTGTTGTTGATCATGGTCGATTCTGCTAGCTTTGTTGTTGATGGTGGCCAATTTTGCCATCACCACCATAGCTGCCCACCAACCCTCCAAAGCTGTCTGCATCTGCCCATCATCACCACCAATCACCAGCGATGAGCCGAAAGAAAAGATCAAGATCTAGGTTTGATTTGGGTTTGGTGTTTCCAGATTTGGGGCCATGGCTAGAGCTTGCTTTTGGGTTTCTTTATTGGTGGGTTGCTTTTGGGTTTTAGAAATTATTGGTAGGTTTCTTTGTTTTGATTGTGAGTTGAAGTTTTCTTTTGGAAAATCCGTACAAAAATGGAAGAAAAGAAAGTAAGAATTGAAGATATGAAAGAGGCTTGAAATGAAGAAATTATTGAAAGAGAAGGAAAAAAGAGAATGGGCACACGGGTAGGCAACAACAACAAGCACACCCACGTGCGACTCAACCACAACCACCACATCATCAACAGTGATGGTGGTGGTGGTCCGATTGTGATGTCCCACCACGATCAGACGCTATACATTACTCCCACAACGGCACAGCAAATCGGGGTCCACCGATCCAATGATTAGATTGGAGTCGGAGATGGTGACTTTGCCATGTCTCCATTGTAGAAGAAGCTCCCTCCCTTTCCCCCTTCAGCCCTATTTCTTGATTTTTTTTTTTTTTTTTTTTTTATGGGTTAGAGATGAGAAAGGCGAAAAGGAAAAAAAAAAAGAAAGAAAGAGCGAACTGAGATGAGAAATGTGAAAAGGAAGAAAAAAAGAAGGAAAGAACTGAGATGAGAAAGGCAAAAAGGAAGAAAAAAAGAAAGAAAGAACGAATTGAAGAACAGAGAAAGAAAAAAGAAAAGTGGAGAAGAAAGTGAAAAAAAAAAAATGAGAGTGAGTTAAAAGTTGTGGCTAATGGGTCCCTCGGTGTGTGTTTAATTATGAAAATGCCATTGAAAACTGAGTTTTGGAAACTGAAAACACTTAAAATGTGTTTTCAGTTTCCAAAACTCATCACTAAAAAATCAGAGAATTGAATAATGGAAACAAAACTTGAAAACATTGCTAAACAAACTTTCTCCAAATGGATCCCACCATTTTTGAGTTATGAGTGATGAAAACAAAGTTATGGGTGACAAAAACTCTAAAACCAAACAGCCTCTGAATTTTCTCTTGACTTTATAATGATACAAACATGAATGTGGAAATGTTACCTTGTTGAACCCATTGAAGTGCAGAAAAGTTCCTTCCAATCAAAATGATGGGTTTCACATTTTGGATATGTCCTGGAAATTTCTTCATTATCAAATTTCATGATTTTTCAAGTGGTTAACTATATCTATTAGACTTTCTATGAAGCTTGCACTTCCAAATTCCAAGTCAGGAGTGGTTACCTATAATCTTAATGTGAACACTTTGTTAAAAGTTCCACATGAGGCCCACAGGGTCCTTCAGCCTTTAAGTGCTCATTGTCACGAATAAAAACAAATGCACTCTAAGAATGAATATTCCATCTTGCTTCTTCACTTCTCTTTCTCGACGTTAACTTTAAAGTGTGAAAGCTCAAATATTGCCAAACACTATTGTTTGTTTAGACCCCTAATTTTACATTAGCGGCTAAATTGCTTTTACTCTACTTAACTAAGTGCGGAATAAGAGTAAATGAAACAGAATAAGTCGGAACTAGTCTCTAGTACATAGATATAAACAATAAACAATAAATGTAAAGCACAAAAAGTAAGGAAAGGGAGATGCAAATACAAGATAACACCGAGACGTGTTATCCAAGAGGAAACCGAAGTACTTGGTGAAAAACCTCTTTGCGGCCTTCCAAGCCAAAATGATCCACTAGTGAATAAAGTTGGAGTATAATGATATCAAAAAACCCTCCAAGCATAATCTACCCACCGTACTTGTACCTTCTGAGTTCTAGCTCCTAACAGATTTCACCTAGTCTTGTCTTCACTAGTTATCTGAATCCCATAATTAGCCCCAAATTGCATCCGTCCATCAATGGCTTCTTTCAATACTTCCCACACGCACCAAAATTTCTCTAAACACTCAAATTGGGTAAGGTAAGTGTTTGGGCTAAGAACTTCCTAAGGATTTGTAATTGGAGAGGTATGAGTAGAGGAAAACTAAGAGACATTATGTTGAAGATTGTGGGTTTACAATCTCTAACTCTTAAGTGTATTTCTAGGGTTTTCTCACTAGAAGTCTCCTTAACATTCTGTGGGTAATGTGAGCTTATATAGTGTGGATAAAGAAGTGAGGAAAGCACATTTAATAAAAAGCTAAATAGAGAGTTTCGTGGGTCACTCGCAGCTTAGTCTAGTCGTGAAATGCCTCCTAGCACTTGACTATTCAGTTTTCAACATGTGCTTCTTACGTGGCCTTTTGCGGGTTATCTACCCATAAGCCAGTCACAAGCTAGTCGCAAACTTCACTATTCTTCACAAATCTTCACCAAACCCTTACACTCAATCCTTACAGTAAATCCCACAAACATACAGAGAAAAGATTGATAGAAATACAATCAAATTTGTCACGGAATTAAAGCCAACAAAATATAGTTGAAAATCACAACTTTATGAAGTGTATCTAGATAGGCAAATGGTTGGATTTCCTTGAGTCCATTTTAGCATGGGTTGATTCATGTTAACCTCCATTTTAGCATTTTTATTGAGAAATGCTATCTACACAATATTTTTACAATACTTTCATAACAAATTCTAAATGGCAGATTATTACTGGTTGTTATTGGTGGGTAAAAAAGAAATTTCAGCTGTAGGTTTAAAGTAAAATCTATAACAACTTATCACTTATGATTTGTTGTGAAAATATTGTGGATGTAGCACTTCTCATAATTATTAGAAACTAGTCGTGGATTTCGCGCATTGCGCGTGATAATATTTTTAGTGTGGTCTCATTAAATTTATTTTTGCAGTTTGGACTAATTTAATAAATAGTAATGTATTTCATAATCATATTTTCATTTGTTATAGTGACAATCACAAATATAATATAAAAAATTTTATACCAAAATAAAAACGATATAATTTTTCTTAGGAATTCAAAAGGTTGAAAAAAAATTAATTTTTATAATAAAAATTATTTATAACATTTTGTGTATCACCAAGAAACATATAAAAAAATATTAAAAAATTAAACAAAAGTACAATTCAAATAAAAAAGAATGGTGAAATTCATTCTCCCAAATGTGAAAACATATCAAATGTGATGTGATCCAGCCAAATTTTCAATGCATAATCAAATTTAAAAATTTTACTCTATTATACATAATGATTGTTATGGGGTATGAGAATTTCGAGTAAGGTGATCACGCCATGTGTCATGCCTGGCCGAGAATGACAGTTGTTAGACTGAGAAGGCCACATCCTTGGATTTTATGATCACGTCATCAATGCGCCAGCAAAGGAGGTTTTACTGTGAGGAAAGGGCTTTGGGAAAGGTGATGGCAATGATGGGCTTGAAAAACTAGATACTGCCACCATATTTAATGCATCCCACCAAACCTTCTAGCCGCATTTATGTGGAGAATACCAGTGAACAAGGTGTTTTGGGCTCCGCATCTCTCAGTAAACTGAAAGAAGATGCTAGATAAGATTGGAAGATGGGTGATGATCTGCGCAATGAACAGGTGGAAGGCTAGGATGATTTGAAAATGTATATAAAAGATAGAAGATCCTCCATGGGGAGGGGATGGAGAAAAAAGGAGGAGAAAGAAAAACACTGTAGACTCAATAATTTGTCTTTAGAAGAGAGAAATATAAGAATTAATCTCCTCGGCTTGAGTCCGAGGACAAATCTCAATACTTAAATTGTTCCTTCTCCTTCTCACTATAGTGTTAGCCCATTGTCATCATTAATTCAATTCATTAGAACCTAGATTTAGAGCCCACTCTTTACAAATTTAATATTTTGGCTCTTTAGGCCTTCACCCATCTTGTTTTGGGCTTAGGTGCAAAACATAGACCTTACAATTGCATGGGAAATTTTTAGTTTTCAGTGAGTCTAAGGTCTAGTTATGGAAAACCAAGTCCACACCAGGTAGAGTCTAGAGGGTCCCAAGGTCAAGATGACTTCGTTAATCTTAAACGAGGTAGAAACCGGGGGGGAAGTGTACATACCATCCATACTAGCAAGAGTCAGTCAAGAGGTGGAAGCAGAGTTTCTTATGAGGAGAATGCCAGGGCCATGTAGTTGAAGATTGACCGTTTGAGGAAAAATTTATGTCACGAACGATGAAGGCGACCTCCGTCCATTTCTGACTCTTCTTTTGGTGAGAATGAGGAGGGCAGTTACAGGCCTAGGTCAAGAACTCCCCCTAGTTAGTCTTACTCGTATGAAGAAAGTAACCCCCATAAACATAGGAATAGGAATTCGTCCAATAGGGGCCTGAGAATTGATGCTATGAGCAGGGCCCTAAATCAAATTTCTAAATCACCCTTCACACGTAAAATTGAAGGGGGAAGACTTCCTCGGCGTTTCACTCAGCCAACATTCACCATTTATAATAGTCAAACTGACCCTGTAAAGCAAGTAAGCCATTTCAACCAGAGGACGGCTGTGCACTCCAAGAATGAGGCTTCAATGTGCAAGGTTTTCCCATCCAGCTTAAGGCCCGTCGCGATGAGGTGGTTTGATGGCCTGGGATCAGGGTCTATTGATTCCTTTAAGGAACTCACTCGAGCGTTTGGGTCTCGTTTTATTACATGCAGTAAAGTCCCTCAGCCTTTGGATTCTTTGTTGTCTATGACCATGCGAGAGGGTGAAACCTTAAAAACATACACAGATAGGTACTAGGAGATGTTCAATGAGATTGATGGAGGCTTTGATGATGTGACGATAAGAACTTTCAAGGTCAATTTACCGGCCGAGCATGGTCTAAGGAAGTCGTTAATTGGGAAACTAGTTAACAGTGTGCGCCAACTCATGGACCGAATCAATAAATATAAACAGGTTGAAGAGGATTAGCAGTTAGCTAAAGGAAAGACAAAGGTGGTCTCTCAAGATAGGAAGGACTTCAAGTCGGATAAATATAATGATAATCGTCCTCGGTGAGATTTTAATAGATAGACTGGGGCTGCTATTGTGCCACAAGCAGTCAACACGGTGTTCCGAGAGCCAGTTCATCATATTCTAGAGAAGATCAAGAATGAGTCATATTTCAAATGACATAATAAGATGAGTAGAGACCCCACTAAACGCAATCAGAACCTTCATTGTCAATATTACCAAGAGTGAGGACATACCACTGAGAATTGCAGAACCTTGTGGTATCATTTGGAATGTTAAAACAGCTCTTTATAGGCCCAATGGGCAAGTTGATCATATAGGCTCAGGCATTCAAGAGAACAATAATTCAAGGCCTCCATTGGGCACCATTAATGTCACTTATTAAAAGATAGTTTGAATCCACACTTAAATAGGAGTTATGTAGCTCTAGCTTTTAGGACCATCGGTAACTTAACAACTATTAAGCTACAAGTGAAAAATTGAAAAAGATTAATCCAATATGAATGCATCTTGGAATTTTTTTTTTTGGTTGGATTTTCCTCCTAATGGTTGGATTTTCCTCCTAATGCAATTGAGGTGAAACATTTCTACATTGCCCTGTCCTTGGATGACTTTTTCTGCAGCAACAAGTAGCACATTTTGTTAAAATATTAATGTTAGAATTGTGTGGTTGGTAGTTTTTTTGGGTAAATAATGTGGTTAGTTAATTATTAGAATTCCTACATTGGATAATTACCCCCTAGTTAGTGGATAAAATAATATAACTAGATCAAAATCTATAGATTTAGACTTTTAGATTTAGTGTTGTCCTTATATATTAGAGAATATAGTTAAAAATTGATTGAGAATTAAAAATCAGATAAGTGACCAAGTAGATTAATTGGTGTTCTCATCCTCATATAGCAAAAATCTCATGTTGCCCAGTCAACGTGCAGGTGTCGTGATCCTCTGATTTTTCAGTGTAGACTGGCGACTTATCAAGGAAGGGGAACCATCCATGCAAAATGATCGAGGACCAAATCAAGTCAAGATCCTCTTACTGTCAAATAAATTTTCCGCGTCTGTATTTTTCTTTGAAAGATTTTTGTATTATTCGTAGTGCAAAGCAGCTAAATTTTCTATGGCTTGGGTCTCTTTGCATAGATTGACTATAGTCAATACAGACTTAAAATATACTAGCCTCATTAGTCATTACACGCGAGACTGATAAGGCTTTTTTATTTTAAATTTTAAATTTTTAATAGTGTCATAATTTTTCATTCATTCCAATTTGAGATTTACACTTTTTCTCATTAATATTATGCATTTAGCATTACTAATACAATCAAGAGTGTCATGAGGCTAGTTTCTAAAAATGAACAAATATTACACGTTTATTTTGTAGCGAAAAAAAAAATCTGTGTTTTTATTTTATATATATAATTTTTCTTTTGAGAATCTAATTTATAAATGGATAAAATAATTTGAAAATCAACAAGAAGGATTAGAATAGCAATTGCAGCTAATCTCAATCCGAATAGGACCATTAAAATAATTTCCACTTAGACCTAATTGAAGAAGATTCTTTATATTTCCCAATACTATGGGAATGGAACCACGGAGATGATTAGAAGAAATGTCCAATGCCAGTAATTGAGGGAGGTTTGCAAGTGAAAGAGGTAACACACCAGTTAAATTATTTGTACCTAGATCCAATTCAAGAAGATTCATTAAATCCCCCAATGAAAGAGGTAACTCACCTGTGAGATAATTATGGCATAGATCAAGGTGGGTGAGCTTTGAAAGGGTGCCTATCTCAACTGGGATGCTCCCCCGAAACCCATAATAAGAAACATTAAGACGGACTAAATTTGGGAAGGAAGAGAAGTTGAGTTTACTGAACTCATCTCCCTTATCTCCTAGATAGAACACTAGATCCACCCTAGCCATTTTTCCTCCATCATTGCATTTGATTCCAAACCACACGCAATGATTTAAGGACGTATTGTTGGACTCACCACTCCACCACCCATTCTCCAGGAGAGCCTTCCCTTCAAGCGTTGATGAATTAGATGCTGCCAGTCTGCCACAGAGCCAACTACAATAACCATAGTTATGGAGTGCATCAAGATATAAAGAACCCATAATGCTACTATCAGAATGGAAATGGATTGATGAATTTATTCACTTTGAATGAATACCAACGTGATTATCATTGTTAACGTGTAATGGGTTGTGGGCTTTAGACCCACTTTATTTACTTGTAGAGCACACTTACATGTACTACACACTTTGCCTCTTATATAAAGGCACTCATGTATACTCTATTACTTTTGAAATACAATACTATTCATTCAGTATTTCTAACATGGTATCAGAGTCACTGCTTTGACCTTCTCTTAGAAGTCTTGTCTCTATAAGTGCTACTCCATGCTCAACATTACTTCTGCTGTCATAGCAGCTACCGCAGCCCCTTGCCGTTGAACCTCCAACGTCACCCACCCGTCGTCTTAGAACATCTGTTAACTTTTCCCTTTAAATATTGGGTAGAAGTAAAAATTTAACAAAAACATGATCATAACCAACCCTATGGGAAATTCCACCATTACACAAGAATATGGCTTGTCATGCCCAGAGTCCATTACATAAGATTAATCTAGATCAAACTTCACTTATAAGGCCACATCCTCGAAACAGAAAGCAACCCTATGGAGACATACTTACATATAGCTATTGGACACGAGCCAATGCTCACTTCGCGATATTAGTCTTGATTACTGTTGAAATTATTTACCAATCAACCAAATGATATAAAAAATATAAAAGATAAAAATTTGCTTAATTAGTATGCAAATATTTCTACACACACGCTGAATAAAAATTTGTGCATAAAATCTGCAAATATATTATTTTGTAAAAGAAAAAAAAATTGTAAAAGTATTTCATGGTTTGCTTTTCTAACCGGCAAGATATGAGAGTGCTTAATAGTTAATACATATAACTTATCAAAAAAAAAAATAGTAATACATATAAAATTTTGCAAGGTCAATTAGAATGAAGGATTCAGGAAGCTAAACAATGAATAAAATTATAAAAACCTTCAATTTAATCGGGATGAAATATATGTTATTAGTCAAGAATTCCTTGCCTTGATCATGAGTATAGCAGCAGGCATGAAACATGAAGGTAGAGAGATCAAGACTGTCAAAAGTTGGAAGATAGAAGATGCTTAGTGAACAGTGTGAATCAAGCCTTACCATCACTTCCAAGGTTTCCGTCAACAACGTTCACGTGGAAGTCCTTCTTGTGGTCAAGCATACGGATGAGCCTTTGCAATCTCCATAAAGTGTATGAGGATTGTAGATGTGTCGCATTAGATAAGTGGTAAGAACATACATTTTTGATTGAAAATACAAGCTATAATTGTAAAGATGAACAGATATACCATACCGAATTACATTATTTTTTTAATTTACAGCTTTCTTTTCATATGAGTTCTTCAAGCAATTTGATACTAAACTTAGCAATAAGCACTTCATGATTGAGTTTCAGTATCTCCAACCATATAATTTTCTTGGTTCTTCAACTGCCATAGTGAAACTGCATGTAAGGACTTGGCTATTGATTTCTTACGAGAAAGAAATTCTTGGGACACCCAATTCATTGTTGGCCGAGACATTGGTTTGGTGCATAAGCATGCAAATGCTATAGATGCAACAAAGAAAATATCCCGTGCAACTATTCGATTTGGAGGTGGCAAGCGCTGGTCTAATATTTCATTTAACATCATATTTAGAGAAGATGACGATGACGATGATGATGACGATGATAATGTAGTCAAGAGTTCTCCTGGATGCGTTCCCATTAATATTTCTAATGCCTCCACACCAAAACTATAAACATCACATTTTTCAGTAAACACCATAGTATACGCCAATTCTGCATAGGAAGGAAAAAAAAAATGCTATTAAAAATGTAATATCTTTGTTCTTTCGTTTCTTTTATATATATATTTTTATAAGTTTTCTTCATGGAAAAGTTGGTCAAAACTTGTCATTGCACAAAAATTACATGGTGGAAGTGATTGCTTCATACGGTGCATGATTCAGTTCTTTTAACAAAAAATAAGGTAACCAAACTAGCATGATCATTTGCAATGCCTCACATAGCTAACCTTTTAAAATAATATGTTGGAAAATGGGAGAGATATAAGATATAGTATGAAAAAACAATTCACCTGGAGCAATATAACCAATTGTCCCAGCAACTAAAGTTTGATTGGAGGAGTTAGGATCAAGAAGTCTAGCTGTACCAAAATCAGAGACTAATGCCTGCTCCAACTTAGAGTTCAATAAAATGTTATTGCTGCTTATATCTCGATGAACAATTATTGGGATACAATCATGATGCATGTAAGATAGGGTATGTGCTATGTCTTTGATGATGTTCACCCTCTTTGTCCAATCCAATTCCATAGCTTCAACATCATTATTTAGCACACAAAATAAGCTTCCCCTTTCCATGTATTCATAGATCAAAACCATGCATCGTTTATGCAAACAATAGCCATGAAGTTTCACAATGTTCCGATGTCGAATTTCTGTCAACATTTTAACCTCGTTCTTGAAACTCTTGTCAACAATTGGGTCCTCAGCCTCTAAGCAATTAAGTTTTTTCAAGGCAACCACTTTGCCACAAGGCAACTGTGCTTTGTAAACACTACCATAACCACCAGTTCCAATACAATATCTAATGTCAAAGTCCTCTGTGGCTTCAATGATGTCTTCAAATGCAATATTGCCATCATAATTCCATATTGAGAACAAGTTCCCATTTTTTGTTCCCTTTAACTCAGCATGTGTTTTCATTGGAAGTACAAGATTCTTGACCCGACATTGAGAGTGGAGAAAATACCCAAAAAGCTGTAAAAGGGTAAAAAATGAAAAAGAAATAAAGAAAACGATGAGGGGAACCAATTTTTTTTTGTTGAAGTTTGGGTGTTCATCATTCTCTCTACCGTCTTCCATGCGAGACACAATATTTTCAGGAGCAAGAGGTGGAGTTGAAGGGGAAATTAAAGATGGAGATGGGCATTGAGCAAAACCTTTGATGTCACTGCACAAATCCTTGTTGCCGATAAATACTTCAAATCCATAATTTTTGAAAATAATTGGGACTCGACCCTCCAATAAATTATATGACAGATTAAATTCACGCATCTTAATAAAAGAAATGGGAACATTGCCTGTGAGGTTATTGTAGCTGAGATCAATCTTAATTGGGGCATAAAGGTCCATGACCCAAGAGGGAACACTTCCATTTAAATAGTTATGGCTTAAAGACAAGAATTTTATCAAAGAGCAATTAGCTAGTTCTGTGGGGATGGGACCACTGATCATATTCCAATTAAGGTTCAAAGTTTCCAACTTTGTTAAATGACCTATTGTCAAAGGGATTTGGCCAACAAGGTTGTTGTTATTGAGGTACAAGTATCTCAAATTCTTCATATTTCCTATTTGCAAGGGAATGGAACCATTAATTTGGTTGAAATCAAGAAATAAAAAGACCAATCTAGTTAGATGGCCTAGATATGAAGGGATCATACCTATAAGCATGTTATTATCGAGGAACAAGCCATTCAAATTCTTCATGTTGCCAATTTCTTGGGGAATGGAACCATTGATTTGATTTGAACTGAGAGATAGAGAGACTAAATTGGTCAGATGACCTAGTGAGGAAGGGATCGGACCAGTGAGCTTGTTTTGTCTTAGGTCCAAATTTAACAGATTTTTTAGCAGTCCAATTTCTGACACTATAGAACCGTTAATTTCATTGAAGGACAAATTCAGATCGGAAAGATTGGTTAAAAGGCCAAGAGTTGAAGGGATTGGTCCGGTGAATTTGTTATGACTCAGATTTAATTCAAGAAGATTCTTGAAATTTCCGAATTCTTTGGGGATGGAACCAGTAATTCCATTGAAAGAAACGTCAAATTTCACTAATTTGGTGAGGCTTGCAAGTGATAGAGGCAACTGACCTGTAAGATAATTGTGGGACAGATTAAGGTGGGTGAGCTTCGAAAGGGAACCTATCTCAAATGGGATGCTCCCCAGAATTTGATTATTACTAAGGCTAAGACGGACTAAATTTGGAAAGGAAGAGAAGTTAAATTTCCTAAACTTATCTCCATGATAGATATTACCAGCTACGTCAATCTCTGTGATGCTTCCACCAAAGTTGCATTTAATTCCTGGCCAGTCGCAATGACTTGAGGTATAGTTGGAAGAGCCACTCCACCGCCCACACTCCATCAGAGCTTGCACTTCTTGTTTTAGCGAGGAAGATTTAGATGTTGCCACTGAACCAGCTGCAATAACTATAGTTGGGACATTCATGAAGATACAAAGAACTACTACCAGAATGGAAATAGAGACAGAGGGAGCCATGTTGAAGTTTTTAATGAATGTAAGGGAAAATGGTCGATATATTGTTTTATTTGTGATTCAACACACTTCAATAACTCAGACACAGCTGGAAAGTGAGTTGTGAGTAAATGAATTTTCTTTTGACTTTATAATGATACAAACGTGAATGTGGAAATGTTGCCTTGTTGAACCCAATTGAAGCGCAGAAAAGTTCCTTGCAATCAAATTTTTCAAATTTTTCTGTCTTTGGTTGACTATATCTAGCGGACTTTCTATGAAGCTTGCAGTTCCAAATTCCGAGTCAGGAGTCGTTACCAACAATCTTAATGTGAACACTGTTAAAAGTTCCACATGAGGCACGGTCCCTCGGCCTTTACTCGTAGTCACGAATAAAAACAAATCCACTCTAAAAATGAATATTCCATCTTCCTTCTTCACATCTCTTTCTTGACTTAACTTCCAATTGTGAAAGATCAAATAGTGCAAAACATTGTTACTTATTTAGACCCCCAATTTTAAACTAGTGGCTAAATTGGTTTTACTCTACTTAACAATGTGGACTAAGAGTAAATGAAATGGAATAAACCGGAGTGTAATCTACCTACTGTACTTGAACCTTCTGAGTTTCAACTCTCAACGGATTTCACCGAGTCTTATCTTCACTAGTTATCCAAATCTCACGATTAACTCCAAATTGCATCCGCCAATCAGTGGCTTCTTCCAATACTTTCCATATACACCAAAACTTCTCTCAACACTCAGATTGAGTGAGGTAAGTGTTTAGGCTAAGAACCTCTCAAGAATTTGTAATTGGATTTTATTTTATTTTTTATTTTTTTTGGTTGGATTTTCCTCATGCAATTGAGGTGAAACATTTCTACATTGCACTGTCCTTGGATGACAATTTCTGCAGCAACAAGTAGCACATTTTGTTAAATTATTCATGTGAGAATACTGTGTTTAGTAGTTTTTTTTTTTTTTTTTTGGTAAATAATGTGGTTAGTTAATTGTTAGAATTCCTACATTGGATAATTACCCCCTAGTTAGTGGATATATAATATAAATAGATCAAAATCTTTAGACTTTTAGGTTTAGTGTTATCCTTATATATTAGAGAATATAGTTGAAAATTGAAAATCGATTGAGAATTAAAAATCTGATAAGTGACCCAGTAGATTAATTGGTGCTCTCATTCTCATATAGCAAAAACTTCATGTTGCCACCTCAACGTGCAGGAAGAAGTCGTGATCCTCTGATTTTTCAGTGTAGACTGGCGACTTATCAAGGAAGGGGAACCATCCATGGAAATGCAATAAGGACCAAATCAAAGTCAAGATACTGTTACTGTCAAATAAATTTTCCGCGTCTGTATTTTTCTCTGAAAGATTTTTGTATCACCCACTATTGACTGGGTCTCTTTGCATAGATTGACTCCAGTCAATACACGCTTAAACTATACTAGCCTCATTACATAGGCTTTGCATGAGGTCCCTTTTTTTTAATTTTTAATTTTTAATTTTTTATAGTATTATAATTTTTCATTTATTCCAATTTGAGGTTTATATGTTTTTCTTATTAATATTATGCATTTAGAACTACTAATACAACTATGAGTGTTATGAGGCTAGTTTCAAAAAATGAACAAATATTACACGTTCATTTTGTAGCAAAAAAATAAAACCCTGTGTTTTTATTTTTTATATATATATTATTTTGAGAATCTAATTTATTATTGGATAAAACAATTTGTAAATCAACGGGAAGGATTAGGATAACAATTGCACTGGATTTCAATTCGAATGAAACCATTATAAAAAATTTCCACCTAGAACTAATTCAAGAAGATTCTTTATATTTCCCAATACTATGGGAATGGAACCACCGAAATGATTAGAAGAAATGTCAAATGTCAGTAATTGAGTGAGGTTTGCAAGTGAAAGAGATAACACACCAGTTAAATTATTTGTATCTAGATCCAATTCAAGACGATTCTTTAAATTTCCCAATGAAACACCTATGAGATAATAATGGGATAGATCAAGGTGGGTGAGCTTTGAAAGGGTGCCTATCTCAAATGGGATGCTCCCCTGAAGCCCATAATAAGAAACATTAAGACGGACTTAATTTGGGAAAGAAGAGAAGTTGGGTTTACTGAACTCATCTCCCTCATCTCCTAGATAGAACACCGGATCGACCCTAGCCATGTCAATCTCTGTGGCGCTTCTACCATCATTGCATTTGATTCCAAACCACATGCAATGATTTAAGGACGTATTGGTAGACTCACCACTCCACCACCCATTCTCCAAGTGAGCCTTCCCTTCAAGCACTGATGAATTAGATGCTGCCACAGAGCCAGCTACAATAACCATAGTTGGGGAGTGCATCAAGATATAAAGAATCCATAATGCTACTATCAGAATGGAAACGGAAAAAAATGGAGCCATATTAGAGTGTATGATTGATTGATGAGTGCAATGCAAAGGACGGTTGATTGTTAGAGCATCCACATTGGCGGAGTCATAAATTTAGCAATATGGCTCCACAAAATAACTATTTTATTTATCTTACCTTCTCACTTTACAAAACACCCAACATCAGTAGTTTTGTTTTAGCTTTCAACAAAATAAAATAATATAAACAACACAATAAAATAATATATCCACTACTGACGAGTAGCATATAAATGGTCGTCCATACTTGCAAACCGTCCATAATAATAACGAGTAAGAGTATGGACGAGAGTAAGTGCATTAATTCCAAATAACATTCAATGATTGAGTGATAAATGAGCGCAAAACCGTTATTACCATTCAATAATGTGCATTTAAATGACCGTTACGGACAGTAAAAGGTTGGGATTAAGTGGTCATCATTGAGCCATAACTCCTCCAGCTGTGTACAACGTTACACAAAGCATTTATTCACACAGAGGCTATATAAAGCCAAGAATGCCAGGTAAATGATTCATACAAACACATATACACACAAATTGCTCTACAAATTACTTATTTTCTAAAGAGCCTAAGCTAATTGAGGCATCGGAAGGTCCTTAGTAGGCCCCAAACCGATGCCATTATCCACTTAGTGTTTTCTCTTACACAAGATCTAAAAGTCATCCATCGTGCTGACGAGGAATATACTTACAAGGTGAAATCTTGCTTCATCAGTTTGGCGCCGTCTGTGGGAATCGACCATAAGCCGTTGAATTCATTGTTGATTAAGATCCACAGAACCAATGGACCCAACCACTACTGCACCACCAGATCCGGTGGTAATGGCTCAACAAATTCAAGCACTAACAGCTAATGTGCAAGAATTGATGAAAAAGAATGAAGACTTGAAACAGAAAGCACGTCCTGAGGGCACAAGTATGTTGCAGTCTCAACGTAATCGCAACGACAATGATGATGAAGCCCACAGCCCGGGAACAAAAGAGAAACTTTAGAACACACTATGTAGTCAACTCGTGGCAATGATCAAATGATGAAGAACATGAGGAAGGAGTTAGACAAAGTCAAAAACGTCATGAAGGGTAAGACATCAGTAAACCTTGATGGCATGATCAAAAGGACGGACTCACCCTTCACTACCAGCATTTTGGAGTGCCCCTTGCCTCCCAAATTTCGTCTCCCTCAGCTAGAAGTTTACGACGGCACTAAGGATCCCCTGGATCACATAGGGGAATTCAAGAAAATTCTAAGCCTCCAATAGACCCCAGATGAAGTCATCTGTAGGACATTTTTAGCAACCCTTAAAGGAGTAGCAAGGGTGTCGTTTAGTAAGCTGCCTGCGGCATCTATTGCAATTTTTGACCAGCTAAGTGACTCCTTTGTTCGTTATTTCATTGGGGGCCAACACCATAAGAGGCCCACCTTCTATTTGTTGACTGTGAAGCAATAAGAAGGGGAAACCCTAAGAGAGTATGTAAAATGTTTCAACAAAGTAGTACTGGAAATTGACGAAGTAGATGATCAAGTGATAATGACGACCTTCCAAGCAGGGTTGAACCATTCTGACCTTGTCTTCTCTCTAAGGAAGACTCCTCCAACTTCAATGACGGATCTGTTGTTCAAAGCACAAAAATACATTAATGGGGAAGATGCATTAACTACAAAGGGACTGATGGGTAAGCGAAAGAAAGAAGAAAGCGTTGAGTCCCAAGGCAAGAAGAGGGATCACAAAGATAATCTCACTGAAGTCAAGGCCAGCAAAAGTGGTCTAGAGACATCATCAAAGAAAAAGTTGAATTCACTCCTTTGCTAATGCCTATGGACAAAATCCTCATGTAGATAAAGGATGACCTTGCACTGAAATGGCCCAAACCATTAAGCTCATCCTCAAAATGGAGAGATACAAAGAAATACTACTGCTTCCACAAGGATCATGGTCATTATACTGATGAATGTCGAGATTTGAAAGAACAGATAGAGGAGTTGATCCAGAGGGGAAAACTTCAAAAGTTTGTCAAGAAAGATTATTAGGTCTGCTAGCAGATGGAAGAGAAGTCTATCGACGACCATAAGGAAGAAGATCGAGACAATCCCAAGCAGATCGTGGGATAAATAAGGACAATCACCATAGGACTGATTGTTGGGTGATCATACAAGTCCCTAAGAAAGGCAGTCCAAAGGCAAGTGAAAGCTCGGTTTTGTGTTAAAAATACAAGAGCTATTTAGACCCCGAAATTAAAATTACGGCTCAATTGATTTTACTCTAACTTAAACTAAGTGCGAAATAAAGTAAATGCGAGTAAATAAACAATACAACTACTCTAAGCCATATTCATTAAAGCACAGCAGTAAAATGAAAGCTAAGAGAGTAAGGAAGAGAGATGCAAATACAAGATAACACTCCGATGTGTTGTCGAAGAGGAAATCGAAGAACTCGGCGAAAAACCTCTCTGCCCCCTCCAAGCGGTAAATCGATCCATTAGATAATAAGTTGGGATACAAGAATAGCAAAAGACCCTCCAAGCCTAGTCTATCCAATGCACCTAAGCTTTCCAAACTCCTACTCTAACAAGGCTTCTCGGAACCGTGTCTTGTTTTGCTTTCCAGATCCCATAATGCTCCCAATTGCATCCGCCAAAGCTTGGCTTCTTCCAATGCTTCCCAGCAGCACCAAAAACTTACTAGACAATCAGTATGGGTGTGGTAAGTGTTTGTGCTATCAACCTTTGAAGGATTTAGAAATGGAGATGTAGAAGTAGAGAAAAACTACAATGAATGGTGTAGAGAATTGTGAGTATGACAATCTCACACTCTCAAGGGTTTGAGGCTAGGATTTTCTCTTCTGAAAAGCTCTCTACTCAATATGTGGGTAATGATGGTATATATATAGTGTGTATGAGGATGTAGTGGAGCAAATAGGACAAAATAGTAAAACAGACTGTTTCACGGGTATCTCACGAAAAGGCCTTACCCGCGAGACGCTCGCGAAAACTAGCCATCACCATCTATCATGACTCTTCGCATTCCAGTCAGGTGAAAGGTACATGCATCACTTCGTGGGATGCTTAGTCGCAAGCTACTCGTGAAAACTCTTCTGTCTTCAAATGCTTGAGTCTTCACACTCTCTCTATCTATCACACAACCCTTACAATAAAATCCCACAATAGATACAGGATATAAAAGATTGAACAAAATTACAATCAAATTTGGCATAGAATTAAAGCCAACACAAAATAATTGTAAATCACAACTTTACAACAAGTAAACATTGTTCATATCATACACCCAATAGCAAAACATCATCGTACCGGGAATGATGACATTGTTTTTCCGAGTGAGATGTGAAGGGGATCAAGCAGCCCTATGATGACCCCTTTGTCATTATGCTAACCATTGAAAGGTACAACACCTGAAGAGTGTTGGTGGACAACAGAAGCTCAATAGATGTAATGTACATGACGGCTTTCCAACAGATGAAGTTGGATCCAAAACGCCTCAGACCCTTTGGATCCCTGTTGGTCAGTTTCAGTGGAGACCGTGTTTATCCAAAGGGCATCATTTCATTACAAATTACAGCAGGGATTTACCCCGCTTAGGTGACAAGGAAGGTAGATTTTTTGATACCCGATTTCCCTTCATCTTATAATGTGACTCTTGGATGACCAACCCTTAATCACCTTAAGGTTGCAACTTCCACATATTGCTTAAAAGTAAAATTCCCGACCCCCCACGAGATTGAAGAAATCTGTGGAGACCAACTTTTAGCCTATGAATGTTACTAAGTAGTCCTTGCGTCTAGAGAGAATCACACCTAGATGGTAGAGGAGGAACCACCCAAGGCCATGGGGGAAGCATAAAACTTAGAGTTGGTGGAAGGAAACCTATTGAAAACTACCAAGCTAGGAAAGGAGCTTCAACAGTCATTAAAGGATGAGCTAGTAAAGTTTTTGAAAAAAAACCTGGGTGTCTTTGCATGGAGCCATAAAGATATGCCAAGGATTGATGAATAAGTAATAGAGAACAGCCTTAATGTCAACCTAACAAAGAAGCTCGTTCAACAGAAGAGACGAGTATTCGCCCAGAGCGCAACAAAGTAGTTATGAAAAAGGTGGAAAAGTTCTTAGCCACTGAACTTATTCGAGAGGTTTACTACCCCAAATGGCTTGCCATTGTTGTCATGGTAAAAAAGTCCAACGGAAAGTGGAGAATGTGTGTGGACTTCACAAACTTAAACAATGTATGCTCCAAAGATAGTTTTCCCTTTCCCAGAATTGACTAGCTCTTTGATTCGACAATTGGTCATGAACTGCTAACCCTCATGGATGCTTTTTCAGGTTATAACCAGATCCTAATGAAGAAGGAAGATTAGGATAAAACTACGTTCGTCACTAGCTAGGGCCTATATTGCTATAAAGTCATGACTAAAGAACGCATGTGCCATATACTGAAGATTGGTAAACCAGATGTTTAGTAAGAAAATAGGCAGCAATATGGAGGTCTATGTGGACGACATACTAGTAAAAAGCAAGGAAGCCAAAACCCACTTTGAAGACCTCTAAGAGAAGTTCGATACTTTGAGAAGGAATAGAATGAAGCCCAACCTCGCGAAGTATGTTTTCGGGGCCTCATCAAGAAAATTCCTAGGCTTCATGGTATCTCAATGAGGAATTGAGGCAAATCTAGAGAAGGTCAAAGCCATACTTGACATGACTTCTCTCAAGATAGTCAAGGAGGTGCAAAAGCTGACAGGGCGAGTGGCATCATTAAACAGGTTTGTCTCAAAGGCCACTAAGTGTCTCCCCTTCTTAAAAACTCTTAAGTTGGCGTTCCATTGGATGGATGAGTGTGAGGCAGCCTTTCAGAACTCACGGAGTACTTGTTAGGATATGTGCCCTTTAAATCCTATTATATGATGCTATGCATGACATTATGTATGATATGTTATGATTAATAAAATTGTTTTTATTATTATCTAAAATAATAGTAACATAAATATTTGGATATTATCATATAGACCATGAAATGCATAATATGTGATTTAGTCATAGAAGATATAAATCACAAATTTTTTGTAAACTCAGAATTTTAGTTTGTAGTCGGTGATGAAATTGGGTATTTCATCTGTGAAGACTATAACATATCAACTAAGATGATTTGTTTTGATCATGAAAGTGAAGACTTCTAGTTGATATGTTGATATGTTTTAAGTGTTAAGACATATTGAACTAGACCGCTGTGAGATTTATTATTCTACTAACAACTATCAAATGAATAATAAATTTCACGACTTCTATTTATATGAACTCTCAATCTTGAGAGAATAATGAACCTGATCATAATGTATAGGTTGCTTTGATATATCAAAAGTGAGATCTAAAGCCACGATCAAAACCTCAGCATGTTGGGCAGCCATATTTAATGTTGAAGAAACATATATTTTCGAGATGGAATTCATAATCTCTTAATAGAGATATAAAATATTCATTTGAGATAAGTTTAATGGGTTTGGTTATTCAGCGTGTTAGGCCTAACCACTTTAATAAGAAATTACTAAAGTATATATTAAATTGGATTTCATTAATATATGATGAATAATTTATAAGATTAAACCAGATACTTAAGGATTAAGATATAGTAATCTTCAAAATAGTAGTCAACATTCATGACTTTGTATTACTACGAATATTTTAATGAAGAGGTTAAATGTATAATAAAGTCTTGGGAAATAATTTATTAATAACGCCTAAAATGCAATTATATTTATATAGTGGTATTAAATATAATTAATGATAATTTTGGACTTATCAAAAGTTGATAGAAAGGCCCAAAACCCATTAGAGCTAGTGTTTTATTTGTCCCTTTTGGTTCCACTCCAAGCCACACACTAAAGCCCAATTGAAATGGCCTAAAAGGCAAACCCAATTAGATAATCAGTTATATATAAGAAGAAAAACATACAGAATTTTAGTGTGTATGGTAAGATATGAAAATTGTGCGTATGTGAGTATAAGCCACTCTCTTATTCTTCCTTGAACACATACGTATAACCTGATTAAGAGACCACACTTCTTGGGCATAAATGGAATTTGAGTGAAGATTAAAAGTGTTCTCAAGTACTTCTAATCTTTGGTTTTGAATTTCACTACACCAAGATACGCTCTCTTGTTCTTAAATTATAAATTTACATAGTACATGTTATCAACTACGAATGAAGTAGATCCATTAATTTTTCACTACGTATGTTTTGTATGCGATACAAACTATATTTTTCCTACAGTATTTGGCCAAGCCTCCATTATTGAGCTCGTCAAAAGAAGGACAAGATATTCTTTTCTATTTAGTTGTGTCACAAACAGCCGTTAACTTGGCGTTAATCTGTGAAGAATCCAAGGTACAACGGCCTGTGTACTACACAAGTTAGGCTTTTCAGGGTGCCGAAGCAAAGTACCCACGAATAGTGAAGATGGCCTTCTCGTTAATTATGGCTTCAAGGAACCTTCGTCCATACTTCCAAGCTCATACCATCATGGTAATGACAGATTAGCCAATCTAAAAAGCATTGAGCAAACCAGATGCTACAGGGCACATAGTCTAGTAGGCTGTTGAGCTAAGTCAGTTTGACATTAAGTACAGGCCAAGAATAGAGATCAAAGCTCAGGCTTCAGCAGATTTTATTGCATAACTCACTCTTCCATATCTAGATCAAGAGGTAGAGTACTGGACGATCTGTGCAGATGGCTTGTCTGTTCTAGGGCTTGGAGGCATTGGTATCATTATGACGTCACCGGAGAACGACGTCCTTAAGTGTGGAGTTCAACTCCAATTTCTAGCAACGAACAACGAAGTAGAGTATGAAGCTGTCCTTGCTAGCCTAAGAATTTCAAGAGCCTTGGGAATCAAGAATTTGAGATTAAGGATTGATTCTAAGCTAATTGTTGGGCAAATAAAGAACGAATACGAAGCAAAGGAAGAGAGAATGAAGAGGTACCTCAGGCTGACTACACAACTTATTCGAGCAAATCCTAAGGGAGAACAACTCAACTGTTGACGAGGTTGCTAATCTTGCGTCAACTAAAGATGCCTCAACAATGGTAAAGTTGCTCATGGAAGTGCAGACAATCCTTAGTATCAATGGATTACAAGCCTTTGCAGTCCAGCGGCCAAGCACCTAGATGGACCCAATTGTTTCTTACATTAGAGATGAACAACTACCATCTGACCCGTCAAAAGCAAGGAAGGTAAGAGTCATAGCAATTAGATTCATTGTTGTAAATGGTGAACTTTACAAGAGAGGATTCTCATTGCCACAACTGAAATGTCTAACTCCTAAAGAAGCAACGTATGTGTTGCATGAAATCCATAAAAAAGTATGTGGAAACCATTCAGGACTTCGATCTTTGGTGGGAAAGATGATCAAGGCAGGCTACTTTTGGCCAACTATGCAGAAAGACGCGATTGAACTAGTCAAGAAATGCAATAAGTGTCAACGGTTCAGAAATGTGCAGCATATACCTAGAGAATTACTAACAAGTATCTCCTCACCTTGGCCATTCTCCTTATAGAGGATCGACATCGTTGGTCCACTCCATCGGGGGAAGAAGTAGGTCAAGTTCTTGCTCGTTGCCATTGATTACTTCACCAAATAGGTTGAAGCAGAGCCATTGACAATAATCACTGAAGGTAAAATACAGAGCTTTGTCTAGAAGAACATTGTTTGAAGGTTTGGAATCCCAAAGGCGATCATCTTTGAAAATGGTCGACAGTTTGAAAACTGAAAATTCAGGGAATTTGGTACAGAACTAGGAATAAAAAACAACTATTCATCACCTGGGCACTCACAGGCTAATAGACAGACAGAGGTAACAAATCATACTTTGCTCAAACTCATCAAAGCACAACTTGAAGGGGCAGAAGGTGCATGGCTAGAGGAGTTACCAGGATTGCTATGGGCTTATCGAATAACTGCAAGGACACCAACAAGAGAAACGCCATTTAAATTGGCTTTCGATACAGAAGCAGCCATTCCTATTGAAGTAAGGGTGTCTAGTCTTAGGCGAGCTCACTATGACGAAGGATCAAACAATGACGAGCTAAGATTAAACTTGGATTGTTTACCTAAAGTTAGAGACAAGGCAGCCCTAAGGATGGCCCAATATCAATAGAAGATGGCAAAGTACCACAATCAAAAGGTAAAACTTAGAAGGTTCAGCCCCAACGATTTGGTACTGCGAAAAGTCTCACAAGCCACTAAGGACCTAGCTCAAGGGAAATTGGGCCCTAATTGAGAAATTCCATATAAGGTCGTGCATTACTCAAGGAGAGGAAGCTACTACCTGAAGGACCTTGATGGTAATCCACTACTGCGTCCCTGGAATGTGGAACACCTCAAAAAGTACTATCAGTAAGAAGTACTTGGATTAATAAGCTCTGTCTATAGGAGTACCTTGCTTGGCGATGCATCAGATAAGCGAGATTTCATTGTTTTTTCCTTTAAGCATTTTTTCCTTTCAAGTATTTTGGTCAAGTTATTTTTAGTAATTTCCTTGTAACCCCCTCGTAAATGAGGGTGCATGAAATAATAAGGCTCCATAAGCCATCTCTTTTTTAATAAGTTTGACAAAGCTTCAAATTTAAGTTTATAGACGAGAAGGAGATATCCATGGCCAAGTGGTACAAATTCAAAATTCGAATGACGAGTTTAAATCATAAACATGGTAAAAACTCGAATGACGAGTTTAAATCATAAATATGGTAAAAACTTAAACGATGAGTTTAAATTATAAACATGGTAAAAACTCCAATAACGAGTTTAAATCATAAATATGGTAAAAACTCCAACAATGAGTTCAAACCATGAACACAGCGAGAATCCAAAATGATAAGAATCACAAAAGTATGAAAATTCCAAGTTCATATCATTTATTCCCAAGAAGAATATCATGTATGGACGAAAGAGCCTCAAACAACGAAGTCTAGTATTGTAACTTCAAGATTTAAGCCATAACAAAGACTCCTTGAGCAAAAGCTAGATAAAAATAAAAATAAAATAAAATAATAAAAAAAAGCCTAGATAAAGGGCATTGCTTATAAAAACAAAATCCTCAAAACATAAGGCATCCAAAATATTCATTGTTTCTAAAAACGTCAAAACATAAGGCATCTATTGCCTTGAGTTAAAGCCTCAAAACACGAGGCAACCAGAGTTTTCCCAAAAAAAAAAAAAAAAAAGAAAGCAACAACAAAAATTTATCTTCCTTTCAAGGAGCAAAGACGACCTCCTTAACATGGGCCTCGTCCATGTGAGTCTCATCCACAACTCCACCTAAGGTAGTACCATCTCCTTCAACAGCATTAGCAACAGTTTCACCTTCTTTCTCTGTAGTCTCGTCAGCAAGAATCTCAGTATCAATGGCTTTGAAGTCAAGGTTCGCAAAGTCTGATACCTGGCCATGGTGCTTCATCATCCACCTATGAAGAAGCTCGAAGCCCTTTTAGTACTGGACGAATTTGAGATCAGAGAAGCGAACAGACTCAAGAAATTTGGTGATCACCTTCACACGCTCTTCATCTGTCTTTAGAAGGGCAGCTTAAACTTCCTCGTCCTTTTGAATGATGAGCTTCTTCTCCACCTTCAGTGTGTCTTTGAGTTCCTTTACCTTCTCCTTAGTCTTCGTTGTCTGGTCCATTGCCTTTTTTAGATCCTTCCTCAACTTCGTGCTCTCAGCCTCAATTGAGTCAACCTTGGAATTGGCCACCACTACCTTCTCTTCAATGCTTAGGTAATTTGTCATTAAACACAGGGATTCACCAAGAACCTAAAAAATGAAAGAAGGGTCAAAACTTTCAACAAGTGTAAATACTCAATGAGCAATAAAAAGTAGCCGAGTAAAATACCTACACTGGTTTATAAATGTGACGGCTGACCAGTTCATAAGAAGGGATGGACGAGAGACTTAGCTCGTCGTCAATAATAACATTATGAGCTCGTCCAAGGGTTGGGACAAGATCTTCCTAGGCACTCTTGCCAACCTTACCTTTCCCTTTGAAGCGAGTGGTTGGACGAGTGAAGGTCATCATCTCGAGGGAAAGCGTAGGAGAAGATGGGGTGCCAAAAAGAGACAAAGGGGCAGGAGTTTTTTCTTTTCCTTCATCTAGCTTGCGTTTCTTCGATCCAGGGGTAAGCTAAGACAAATGCTCGTTCTTCAAGTTCTTCACACGAGCATATTTATCTTTGCTATACTTGGTATCCATTTCTACAAAACAGAAAGTCAGAAAACCAAGTTCCTATAAAGAAAAGGAGAATAAGAGAAGAAAAGGTCAAGTTATACATACTCTTCTCTGCCCAAACAATCTTCTTTAACACAAATGTTGAGGGTTCAAGTCCAAGACAATAGTCGTACAAATGACAAAGGTCTACCAAGTCGTCAAAACCTTCGATTGTAAGGGCAAACTCAAGAGTAGTTTGAACTTGTCCTTGATAATGGTCTTCCAACTTAGGATGATCAGAAACTGCAAAATAAGTTGGAGAATCAGAAAATGATAAGTTAAAACAGTTGGTCTAACAGAAAGGTAGAGGAACACACCAAGAGAGGGGATTTCCCATTTCCGTAGCAACCATAGGACCTCACCCCACAAGTTGTTAATCATGGTTTCCCATTTAGATCTAGAAACAAAAAAGTATCGTGATTTCCAGTCACAAAAAGAAGTAAGAATACTACAAACTATCCTAGACTCCCTACTCCAAGGAAAAAGTTCAAAATACCCATAGTGGGTAGAAGGTTTCAAACGTTATAAATAAAGGAATTCATTCAGGGTTATCATGTCCCCATCGTGGGCAGATACCAAAACTAACATATAGCCAATAATCGTCTTCCAACCATTAGGGACGAGCTGTCCTAGTGCAACATCAAGAATAGAAAGAAGTTGCATGATGAAAGGGTGAACTAGAAAACGAAGGCCACACAAAAAAGTAGCCTCATAAAAACTAACCTCACCATGGGCAAAGGAGCAAGCATTTTCATTTGGACGAGGTAATCTTGTGACAACCCTTCTAGGGAATTGAAATCTTTTTTTGATAGATTCCAAGTGCCTCTGCTCTAAAGAGCAAGATTCGGAGAGAGCATGGAAAGGGATTGAAGACAAAGAAGATGAGGGTTTAGAAGACGACAAGGGTTTCAATACTACACTTAAAGATAGACCAGTACCAAGTTCGGTAGACCTAACATCGTTGTCCCTATACTCTACAGCAGTCATCTCTAAGTAATGAGCAATCAAGGAATGACGAATTAGAGGGTAAAGAGTGGTCAAAATAGGTCTGATAGCCCCATAATTGCTAGGTAAAAACAAACCTACTTGAGGACAATGCCCACCAGAGAACTCTAAGAACACCTCTAACCTAGCAAAGAAGAATGAAATAGAGGGAGCTTCCTGCCTAATGAAAGCAAAATCATCCATTAATGGAGTTTTAAGGAAAAGGAGTCTTATCGTATTGTGAAAGCTCGGATTTGTGTTAAAACACAAGAGCTTGTTTAGACCCCAAAATAAAAATTACGACTCGGTTGATTTTACTCTAACTTAAACTAAGTGCGGAATAGAGTAAATGCAAGTGAACAAACGGATAACTACTCTAATGCATAAACATGAATAACAAACAATAAAAGTAAAGCACAAGAGTAAGGGAAAAAGGATGCAAACACAAGATAATATGCCGATGTGTTATCGAAAAGAAAACCGAAGAACTTGGCGAAAAACCTCTCCACCGCCCTCCAAGCAATAATCGATCTACTAGAGAATAAAGTTGGAGTACACGAATAACAAAAGACCCTCCAAGCCTAGTCTACCCAATGTACTTGAGCCCTCTAAGCTCCTACTACCACCAACGGACTTTATGAAGTCATGTCTACTCTAGCTTTCCAGATCTTGCAATACGTCTGATTACAGCCTCAAAGCCTCACCGACTTCTTTTGGCAAATCCCCAAAAGCTTCCCAAGCTCCAAAACTCTCTCTAAACTTTGAAAAGGGTGTGGGTTGTGTTTAGGTACAAATCTCCTCTCAAGATATGACAATGGGAGAGGGAAGGAGAAGAAGCTACAATGATTTCTCACTAAGGATGGGTAGCTCTCTCTCTAAAAGATGGGTGTGTGTGTGTTGTAGAAAACCTATCTAGGGTTTTTCTCTTTGAATGGCCTTCTTACATATTTGTGGGTAATGAGGGTATATATAGTATGGGTGAAAAGTAAAAAAGTCACACTTAAAAATCCTCCAGGCAAAGAGTTTCGCGCGTATCTTGTGAGAAGGCCTTACCCGCGAAACACTCGCGAAATCCTCTAGGCTGGCTCAACACTTCAGCTTCCAACATGTGCTTCTCATGTGGCCTTTTCGCGAGTTAGCACTTGTCGCGAGCTACTCGCGATCCAATCACGAAAATGCATTGATTCTTCATTTCAAGCTTGATTCTTCACCAACTTAATACTAAACCCAATACAATAAAATCCCACAAAATACAATGAACAAAATTAAAGCAATTACAACACTTTTTGTCATGGAATAAAGCCAACATAAAACATAGTTATAAATCACAACTTTACAGATTGAATGTGCAGGAGCTTTCTTTTTTGAAAGTTTCAGACTTCAAATATAGCCCACATTGAAGAAGAATAAGAATATGAAGAGTTTTTGTTGAAAAAGGGAAGCAAAATCAATGCATAGGAAGCACAAGGAAAACACACATATGCGACCAATCCAAAAGGGAAACATGGCAATCACTTGATGCGAATATCGCCTCACAATAAATGTGATGAGACGAGAATCTCAGGGCACGAACAAGCTGGCCTGCTAAAAAAGACTTTCCATATTCCTTTGCTCGGCCAAACGAATGACGACAAATGAATAAAGGGGGAAACTGATGAGTAGTATATAAATGGTCATCTGTACTTGCAAACCATCCACAATAATGACGAGTAAGAGTATAGACAAGTGTAAGTGCATTAATTCCAGACAACATTCAATTATTGAGTGATAAATGAGCGTGAAGCCTTTACTACCGTCAAATAATGTGTATTTAAATGACCGTTACGGATAGTAAAAGGCTTGGGTTAAGTGGTCATCATTGAGCCATAACTCCTCCAACTGTAGTACAATGTTACACAGAGCATTTATTCACACAGAGGTTATATAAAGCCAAGAAAGCTAGGTAAATGATTCATACAAACACATATAGACACAGATTACTCTACAGATTATTTATTTTCTAAAGAGCCTAAGCTAATTGAGGCATCGGAGGGTCCTTGGTAGGCCCCAAACCGATGCCATTATCCACTTAGTGTTTTCTCTTGTACGAGATCTCTAGGTCGTCCATTGTACTGACAAGAAACACACTGACGAGGCGAAATCTTGCTTCATCAACTACAATAAAATAATATATTCACTACAAAGCAATGTGAAGATGTGAATAAAATACTATACTTAATATAAAGTAGTGTGGACACAATTTAATAATACTTCATTTCTAACACTTAATATGATGTAATGGTCGTGATTTATTTCTAACACTTCATTAAAGGTTTCATATGAGTTCCTTAATTAGATTAATTAGTGGAATCAGTAAATGGTGTGATAGCCATGATTTACTTCTAAAACTTAATTTATAAAACGTTTCATATGAGGTTCTTAATTAGATTAGTGGAATCAGAAAATGGTGCATAGCCCTACACTTTAATAAAGGTTCCAACTTTTAGCACTAAACGGATAACTTCAAATGATTATTATTATTATTATTATTATTATTATTATTATTATTATTATTATTATTATTATTATTATTATTATTATTATTATTATTATTATTATTATTATTATTGATAATTTTGTATCTTCTCCCTCAATGGGATGCCAAAATACTAATTAACTTTGTATATTAGTCTTAAGTTATTCTAAGATTAGTCAAATATTCTCTAGTATATAAACTCTAAATTAGGTTCATTGTAAAAAGTATTGCTTATATTAATACCATATGTAGTCCTTAAGGGTTTTCTTAATGTTGACGTAGGTCGTTAAACCGAACCACGTAAACCTTTATATATGCTATTTCTTTCATATTTTTGCTTATCATTCAATTATATCACACAATCACACAACTTTAATATGTGGAGTTTGGTGTCATAAAGAGTAAAAATGATGCCAGACCTGTAAATCTCAGTGACGCTTCCTCCATCATTGCATGTAATATACCAACCCACTTACAGTGACTAGGTAAGAAACATTAGCCTTCGCTTCTAGATAGTGACACAGACCCAGCCGTACTAACCAATTTGTGGAATTGTACAAGCCCATTTACTATATGCTCGGGCGGCGATTCAATTAAGGACCTGTCAAGGAAGAGGAAACTCCCATGCAAATGCAATGAGGACCAAACTCACCTAGCCCCAATCATGGGTTAGCTACTTAGCTCATATAAACGTCAAGTCAAGATCCTATTACTATCAAAGAAATATTGCTCTCTGGATGATTTTGGGATTTTTCATTGTGTCATCATCTCCCGATCAAAGCAAGCTAATTTTCTATTGCATGGGTCCCTTTGCATAGATTGACTCCAGTCAATACGGCCATCAATTCTTCAATTTTTGTGGTTGTTGGCAATTACGTGTGGAATAAGTTGGTTTTTTTCCTATTGAAATTGAACAGTGGTTTAAAATTAGTGGAAAAGAAGAAAGAATTGTTAATTTTTGCTTGAAGTTTATAATAGCTAACCCAAGTTTGGGGCAAGGTGTGATTGGTCAAAAGCGAAGAAGATTGAATTAATTAAGAATGTCAAAAATCATATAATCAAGGCTGTTGGTATACTATTCAAGATTTAATTGAAGTTAAATATAACGGTGGCTCCATAAACTACAATTCCAAGATTTAATTAATTTATTCAAAACCATATTGTTTTGGATAATGTGACATTTAAAGGTTGCCTCATTCATGAATGGGGGCGGAAAGGTCATTTTGCAAACACTATGCAATGTTAGGGGTGTAAATCCAAAATTTTGAAACTTTAAAGATAAAATTCAAATTTCATGAATTTAAGATTGTAAAATTTTTTTGATAAATGAATTTAAGAGTGTAAATTGCAATTTAGCCTAGCCAAATTGACAAATCAACTTAAGAGTGTAACTTTTTATTTAGTTTGACTAAATTGACAAATCATATGATCTAAAGAAGTCCTTCAAAAGCTAAAATAAACAAAATTTCATAAAAAATAAACAAACTAAAGTTAATGTTTAACTATGAGTCACAGGGGCAACCTGTGTAAGTATTGAACTCATTACCACCACCCTCCATCTTATTTTTACAAGGACTTTGTAATAAAGTCTCTTGATTACTTATATAGTTATATGTTCATTCAAGAATAGAATTCACTTAGTTATTGTTTAACTATTTCAGCAATGTCAAAGAGGCTGAGTATCCCAAAGTGATCAAAGTTTATAAATCTTTTCCATCCATGAAAGAGCAAAAGACACATTTTAAGTTCAAATGCATATGTATGGATGATGATTATTAAGTAGGACAAATTACAAATTACACCCCTAAAGTTTGGGGGTGTTTGGATTTTACCTCCTGAAGTTTCAGAATTTGAAGTGTTTGGATTTTACAACCTGACATTTAAGAATTTGGATTTTACTTCTTAAATTTTAAAGGTGTTTGGATTTACTCGATAAAGTTTTGGAGTGTTTGGATTTTATACCCTAAAGTTTCAAAATTTGGAGTGTAAAATCTAAACACTTTCAAATTTTAAGGGATAAAATCCAAATTAAGAAAAGTCAGTTGTAAAATTCAAACACCCCAAACTTCAAGGGGTAAAATCTAAATTTTGAAACATCGGAGTATAAAATCCAAACACTCTCAAATCTTTTAATTCAACTTATTTTAAATGCACTGAAATCATCCATTCATATTCCTGACTAAACCATATTAGGCATCAAAACCCATGAAATTCTTTTATTCCTATTCTTAGATTGCAAAACGCCTATGGAACTTAATAAGGTGCCAAATTGCCAATAAGCTACCTTTTGCATGGAACTGAGAGTCTGGCTTTCAATGCCAAACTCTCTGGCCACACAATATTTGCATGGAATTGAGAGTCTGGCTTTCACTGCAGATTATTTTATTTTATTTTTTTGTTTAGTTATATTTACAACTCAAAACTTAAAAGAGTTATTTTAAATTTTGATTGAAAGAGCTTGGAACTTCGCATGATTGGATTTTTAGAAATTCAACAAGTAGAATCCAACCGCCGCATACCCTTGGTGCGATGGTCACTCCACGAGTATAAGTGCTTGTGAGGTGTGGGGGGGCAAGGGCCGGGGTTCAAGTCTCCAGGAGGGAGCTTCACACACATATACACTTAAATTAGACTAGAGTAGAAATTCTATCTTGTATTCAAAAAAAAAAAAAAACAAGTAGAATCCAAGATTTCGTTCTTTTTTATTTTTTGTTTTGTTTTGGGTCAGAGTCCGAACCACAATGATGAAAGGCTTTGTACAACAAACAACGACGGTGTAGTGTCACAAAATCTCACCAAGTATGACTTCGCTTGATCTGGTGCTCTTCGCAATGGGTCTTGCTAGCGTGGGTCGGGTCCAGCACAGTAAGATGGGTCTTGTGGGAGAGAATTAGGGAGTTTTTTAGGAAAATTAGACGAGTTACAGAAGACAATGGATAGGGTATTTTAGTTCATGAGGAAAATATATAAGGTTATATTTGGGTTTTTAAATTCATTGTTTTTTTTTTAATTCTATAATTGGAGGTGTGAGAATTTAAATCCTAGATGTGTCATTTAAGTTATAAGGCTCTTGAAAAAGTTATATTAGTCTTTCAAATCACCGGAGGGAGTACAATAGTAAATTAGTTTCTAAGTCTCATGCATCATGCAACTCGTTAACCATCAATTGGATGTATGATTTAATTTGAAAATTTTTTTATGAATAGAATATAAATTCTCACAAGGCAATCTGTAATCACCAAGAGGACGTGGTTCATGCTCTCTTCCTTTTCGCAAAATTGGCGGTTTTTTGGAATACAATTTCAATATGAAATCACGGCACTCTCAATTAAGTACAATATGATTTAATCTCTAATTGGGTAAACAAACGATCACCCTCGGCCAATTGTTGGAACAAACGAAAGAATGAATACTGGAATTTTCAACCCTCCCTACGAAGGCACCTGTACACCCAACTTGACAAGTACCCTCATGGACAGCTCTTGAATCCCTGTTCCAAAATAAATTTCGATGGAGCTATCTTTGATAAAGATAACAATGCAGGTCTGGGTGTTGTCATTTGGAATAATGAAGGTTTAGTCATGGCTTCTTTGTCACAACTAATATCTTTGCCTCCCGTCATTGAGGTGGAAACTTTGGCAACAAGATGAGCACTTGAACTGGCAGCAAATGATATTCACTTCCTTACCTCGCACTTTTCAGCTTTCAATTTATCTCATGTATGTAGGCATTGTAATAAGGTTGCTCATTCATTTGCCAAAAAAAAAGCAATTCTTTCCCACCCTTGTCAATTTGGATGGAAGATGTATTACCAGACATTATTTCTGTGCTACAGGCTGATTTGAACAACCTTTCTAAATAATATGCACCAAACATTTTCTATAAAAAAAATAATTAAAAAATTAAAATAAAAAAGATTGCCAATTGAAATTTTATATAATTTGGGATGTGGATTGCAAGTATTCCTTAGTTTAAAGTGATATTTTATTAATTAACCCTTTTGATTCGTTAGTCATCAAATTTGTATTATTATTGTTGAATCTTCAATAAGGAATAGCTCGCACGAGTAAATCTTTTAAGTCAAGCATTAAGCTACTTCTCAACCAAAAAAAAAAAAAAAAGCATTAAGCATCTAAAAAAAAAAAAGCATTAACCATGTGAACGAGCCTTTAATTGCAACCACCACGATTACAAATGAGAATTCTAAGTGTGTGACATTATAAAAGTGATGAAGACTTCTATTTTATGTTGCAAAATACAAATTCATGAGGACTTCAATATAATGCTACAAAATACAGGTTACAAATCATAAAAGAAATATAGATACAAATTACACAAGGTTTTTATATTTTAATGTATTTTTATTGTGATACACAATTTTTTTATTTCTTAAGAAGTTCATCAAACAATATGGTTTGCATCCAAAAAGCAAGCACTTCCTGATTGAGTTTCATTCTCTCTAGTTGTATGGGTTTCTTGGTTCCTCAACTGCCATATTGAACCTGCATGTAAAGTATTCACTATTAGCTTCTTGTGAGAAAGAAATTCTTGGGACACCCATTTCATTGTTGGCCTATACATTGGTTTAGTTTGTAAGCATGCAAATGCAATTGTAGTAACAAGGAAAACATCTCATGCAACTAGTCGATTTGGAGGTGGGAGGCGTTGGTCTAATATTTCATTTAGCATTAGTTATTGAGTTGATGATGATGGTGATGATAGTGATAATGAAGTCAAGAGTTCTCTTGGATGTCTTCCCATCAATATTTCTAGTGCCACCACTCCAAAACTATAAACATCACACTTTTCGGTCACCTCTAGAGTATGTGCCAATTCTACATATATATATATATATATATATATATATATATATATATATATAAGAGAAAAACACGATAATATTAACAAAAAGTGATGCCTTTCATTTTTCTTTAATTTTGTTTTTGTACTTGTCTTTTTATATGCTTTTTTTATGCAAATGTTAGTTCAACTATGAAAGAAATTGTTTGTTTCCACATGGTTCTGTTCATATAATAAACAACAAAATAAGCTAAATAGCATGATTATCTAGAAAGCCTTGCATGGTTGACCGTTTTAAATAATAAATGAAAGTGTAAGGTAGAATATGAAAAGAATAATTCACCTGGAGCAACATAACCACGAGTCCCAACAATTAAAGTTTGATTGGAGGAATTGGGATCAAGAATTTTAGATGTGCCGAAATCAGAGATAGAAGGCTCCAACTCAAAGTTCAATAGTATATTGTTGCTGGTTTTATCTCGATGAACAAGTACTGGGACATGTTCATGATGCATGTAAGACAAGGCATCTGCTATGCTTTTGATGACGTTCATCCTCTTTATCCAGTTCAATTCCATAGCTTCAACATTATTGCTTAGGACACAAAATAAGCTTCCCCTTTCCATTTACTCAAAGACCAAAAACATACAATGTTTATGAAAATAATAGCCATGTAGTTTGATATTTCGATGTTGAATTTCTGTTAACATTTTGATTTCATTTTTGAAACTCTTGTCAAAACTCAGCTCCTCGGCCTCTAAGTGATGAAATTTCTTTAAGGCAACCACTTTACCACTAGGTAATTGTGCTTTGTAAATTCTACCATAACTGCCTATTCCAATACAATATCTAATGTCAAAGTCTTTTGTTACTTTAATGATGTCTTCATATGCAATTTTTCCATCATAATTCCATATCGAGAATATGTCCCCATTTTTTGTTTCCCTTGACTCGGATTCAATTTTCCTAACCCCGCATCAATGGCCAAAAAAATACCCAAGAATTGAAAGCATAGGAAAAAAACTCAATGGAACAAGAATTTTTATTTTGTAGTCAATTGATGTATTCTTGTTTGGGGAAGATGAAAGACAAGGAGGGAAACTTTTGATGTCACCACATAAATCGTTGTTGCTGATAAGTGTGTCAAAAATATCATTTTTAAAAACATCCGGAATTCAACCCTCCAAAGGATTGTATGACAAGTTAACATATGTTTTTTTTGAGAAAAGGGGGGATTTTTCCTGTAAGGTTATTGTAGCTAAGGTCAATCCAACAAATTGAACAAGGGCCACCAATTTGAGAGGGAATGGTTTGAGTTAAGTAGTTATGGCTTAAAAACAAAGTGTACAAAGAATGGAAATTAGCTAAATCAATGGGGAAGGAACCACTAATTTGATTCCTATCAAGGTTTAAATGGCTCAACTGAGTCAAATAACATATAGTTAAAGGTATTTTACTCGTAATGCTATTATTACTGAGGTACAAGTAATTTAAACTCTTCATATTGACTATTTTTTGGTGGAATGGTACTGTTGATTTGGTTTGAATCGAGATCCAATTTTATCAAATTGGTTAAATGACCTAGAGATGAAGGTAACAGACCAATGAGCTTGTTATATTTGAGGGATAAGAGCTTCAAATTCTTCTTATTGCCTATTTTTAGTGGAATGGAACTGTTGATTTGGTTTGAATTGAGACACAATTTTGTCAAACTGGTTAAATGACCTAGATACGAAGGTATCAATCCAATGAGCTTGTTATGTTCCAATTTCAAGACTAGCAACTTCTTTAGCATTCCTATTTCTAACACTATAGAACCATGGATTTCATTATAAGACAAATCCAGATTGGAAAGATTAGTTAAAAGGCCAAGAGCTGAAGGGATTGGTCCAACAGATGTGTTATTACTCAGATCAAATTCAAAGAGATTCTTTAAATTTCCTATTTCTTTGGGGATGGTACCAGTGATGAGATTACTAGAAATGAAAAACAAAAACAAAAAATACACTGAGTAAGATTGGCAAGTGAAAGGGGCAAGTTACATGTAAATTTATTCCAAGCCAAATTGAGATACAAGAGTTTCGAAATACTAGGCTTTTAGTGACGAAAATTTTTGTCATTGAAAATACATTTTGTTGTAGGATGCTCCCTCGAAGTCCAGTATTAAAAAGATAAAGCATGACTAAATTTGGGAAGGATGACAAGTTGAATTTTCTAAACTTATCTCCCAGAATGAACCCACTCATGTTAATCTCTGTAACGCTTCCGCCATCATTGCATTTAATTCCATGCCACTCACAATGAATTGAGGTATCATTGGAATAGCTACTCCACCACTCACTCCCCTGCAGAGCCTTTGCTTTAAAATCCAACGCAGTAATCATATTTGTGGCATGCATGAAGATACAAAGTGCCCATGCTACTACTAGAATGGAAATGAAGACCGAGGGAGCCTACCAAAATGGAAATAAAGACTGAGGGAGCCATATAATTGGTATCAAGGCTCTGATACCAACTATAAAGAGAGTAGAGGGATAAACAGACAAACGAACAATGGGAGTGTAAGAAGATTATGGGAAGATTATAAGAATTGGTTAATGGCATATATTGCTAGGAACGTATAAAAGATAACTTGAACATAAGGAATGGAACACAGAACAAGATACAACAAACCAAGGGATATTATTAGATTCAACAGCTTTTTTACATCAGACATAAGAGAAACTGAAACACATGTTACAAGGGCTTTCTTCTTTCTTCACTCTCTATGCCCTTTCTAAAGATACAAGAGGCCTATTTATAGGCAATAAGTGAGAGAAATATTTTACATTCAAAAGATAAGGAAACTCTTCAGCAGGTGGTAGGGGTTAGATCGTTCTTGACAGATGTCCAAGAGAGTAGGGGTCCTGCAAATGGATTGACAAATGTCATCTGGAGTCAGGGGTCCAGGTTTAGTAGTGATCTTTCTCCGGATATGTTGCTGACAAAGAGATAAATATCATCTGGGAGGAGAAGATAAGAACTTCTTGCATGGTTGACAATTGTCATCATAAAGTAATAGAAGTATGTTCTCAACAAACATCTGGCAAGGAGAGTAAGGGCTGGTGCAAGAAAAGTCTTTGATAGTGCACTAGGGTTCAAATAAGATGTAAAGATGTTTCTAGTTCCTTTTTTTTTTTAAGTATTGGAAATGTCTGGTCGTCCCATCCATCTCTTCCTTGGAACCATTCTCCATCAATGTCAACATCTGGATCATGGTTATGATAGTAAGGGTCATCATGCCCAATAAAAGGATTGGGCATTTCCCAATGGTCTTCATATGGCTATTACTATCTACAGGCATTTGGATTAGCTAGTACTATCTCAGGTAAGATTCCCTAATTAAGGGATTCTGCCATTGTGAGAGAATAGTGACAAGATATCCAAGGCACATCCATGTGTGTGTGAAGAGTACCATCTACATCAGTTAACCAATGCATTTCAGTAGGGTGGAGGATTCCTTCTGCACAAGCATCATTTTTGGAATTGAGTTTGGCAACTAAACGCGCTGAAGTAATTTTGTGACCGAAGCATGGGTGCTCTATTTTAGAATACTTGAACCATTCACCATTATGAGCATCATTTTACAAGATTACAAACTAGAATTTGTGAAAATACTTATTTTCACAAGGAAAAATATATGAGTAAAATTTTGGCTCAAAATGGAGACATAAGTGATACTCATTAAGTACCACATGTAGAGGTAATGTACAACGGTCCAATTGGTTATGCAAAAGGCAAAAGGGGTTTTCCATGGTTGTTCTGAAACTGGGAAAATAGCAAGAAAATGGTGCTGATGCTTTTTAAGATAATCATGGAGGACTCTAATGATTCATTTGGATCTAGCTTTAACGGTCAAGTTTTTTATTTGGTCTTTTATTTCCGGGGGAAGGGTTTCTACCATGCGAAGGATATCATAAGGGGTTGTGGAGGAAGACCTTGAGGATGAGGATGGATCTATAATTGGATATACACACAAAGGTGGATGAACAATTGTGGTGTTAAGGACTGGAGGTTTTCTAGAAAGATAGTCAGTGAGAAGGTTATCTTTTCCTTTGAAGTGTTTGACATGAAAAGACCATTGTGAAAACCAATTTGACCATCTGAGTAACTGAGGATGTGGAAGCATTTTTCTTTTGAACTGGAGCATTTTGGGAAAGGAGGAAATGTCCATTTCTACTAGAAAATTGTGCCCAAGAAGGTGAAACTGAAAATTTTCAATTCCATGTTTAACTACCAAGATTTCCTTGAAAGTAGAATGGTAATGAAGTTCTGAAGGCTTGAATGCACCGTTTTTGTAACCACAAATACTTATCTTTCCATCAACTTCTTTAAAGAGAGCTGCTGCCCAACACTCATCACTTGCATCTGTCTGCAGAATTCATTTGCCTAGTCCTGGAATCTATAAAGGGGGAAGTTTTTTTGCTAATTTTTTCAATTGTTGGACTACTTCTGTAAAACTGAATTCCATTCTGGAAGAGATTTTTTAAGCAATTGCACCAAACAATCCTTGTATTTGGAGATTTTTGGGATGAAGTCTGACATGTAATTAACAATTCCAAGAAACTGTTGCATCTATTTGGTACTTGTGAGCTTATCTGGAAATTCACCAAGAGAAACTACTATGTGGGGCTGCAAAGTGTACTTTCCATTTGAAGTGTTTACTCCCAAGAAATCTATAGAAGACACTCCTATAACCATTTTCTTTTCTAAAAGCATTTTCCCTTGAACTTTTACTAAATTGTAGAATTCAGTAAAAAAATTTTCATGGGATTCTGCATCCTTTGAAAATAGGAGGATATCATCTACGTAATTTAATGCATTTGTCAAGAGTGGCTGGAACAGCGTTACCATTGCTTTTTGGAACTGAGATGGAGCATTTTTAAGACCAAAAGGCATAACAGTCCATTGGTAATGGTGGTCTGAGATGCAAAACGCTGTCTTGTACCTCTCTTCTGGATGGATTCCTAATTGCTAAAATCCTGCTTTGAGATCAAACTTTGAAAATACCTTAGCATGTGAAAGATGCTGGAAAAGAGCACTTTTGTTTAGCAAAGGGAATTTGTCATCTATAAGGAAATTATTAAGATCTTGGGAATTGATTACCAATTTAAACTTTCCTCGAACTTGCTTAGCATGTTTGTTGACATAGAAAGCTTTACACGCCCATGGAGAAGTTGTGGGTTCAATGAGGCCTTTTGAAAGAAGAGTAGATAACTTTTGCTTAGCCAAGGACAAATGTTCTGGTTTCATCACTTTGTGACTAGCTTTTGTGGGGTTAACATCTTCATTCTTTCTGAAGGGTATATTTATGAAGAAAGATGGATTTTTCCACAAAGGGTTTGGATTTTTAGGGAGGAATTCAAAGTGGGTGGTTGCACAACATTTATTGATAATCTGACGTCTCAAAGAGTCAAAGGGGTCTACTATGAATAGATGGGGTACTTAGGTCCAAGTGAGAAGATGTTGTCTATGCAGAAGTCTTTTTGATGACCACCTGAGGCTAGGTATTTGATGAAGGAGATCAAATCCTATAAGAAGGTCTCTGCCTATGAGAGAGGATCCAAGGACTTGGTATTTAATGGTAAGGGTTGGAAAGATTCTAACGAGAATAGGTTTACTTTTCTGAGTGATCAGAAATGTTCCTCCATTTGCTGCTCTGAACAGTTGATGATGGGGTAGCCAAAATTTTTCAGGTAATATCTTAGGATGGAGAATTGTTGCTGCTTCTGTGTCAAACAAGTCTATTACTAGAATGGGTCTGGAATAAGTATCAAGGAGGATATGCACTTGGGCTATAGGTGTGGGGCTAGTTAGGGGGGTTATAATAGGCTGGGATGTGTAAATGGTTTGGATTTCTGGGTCTGAATTATATGGATCTAAATCATCTTCTGAGGTAGAATAAGCCATAACTGCCAAAGCTTGGGAAGAGGAATCATCATCCAGTGAGAAGAGTGATTCTACATCTAAGAAGGGGGTATCGTCTGTATGAATCTGAGCTTGTTCCAAAAGCGTTGCTACCTTTTCCCTTTTTGGACAATTTTTTTTGCAAAGTGACCTGGTCTTCTACAAACAAAACAAACTTTTGAAGTTTTTCCTTTGAACTGTGTTCTTTTGAGAAACTTCCATTTCTTTTTTCTGAAGGATTTCTTCTTTTGACTTACATAGTGTCTCTTCTTCCAAGAATACGTTTTGAAAATGTCTCTCCTTTTTGTCGAACAAGCACAATTTTTGTCATAACACTTTATCTACAAATCTTTTCTTTTACAGTTTTCTTTAAGCTTGCTATGGACCATGTCAATTTCTGAAAGAAACTTTCTCTGATTGCAGAGTTTTTTAAGAGCAATAATTTCTCCCAAAGAAGCTCGCTACAGTGTTATTTTTTGAAGGTTCATCATACGGAAAGTTTCATCTTCTAATGGCTCTGGGAAGGAATTAAGAAAGGTGTGCTTAGAATTGACATCATCCATGCCATTAAAGGAGTAGTATTGGCTTAACATTCTGTCAAAATGTTTTTCCAAATCTTTCCTTTCAAAAGAGCAACATTTCATCAGTAAGAATTCTTCTCTTGCTACTTCTGTATAATGGGCTACTAAACCAAGGAATTCACTATGAATGATCATGAAAAAATCTTCTAGATTATTACACTGAGCTGCTTGTCTTTGCATGTATTCTCCAAGATTGATCCACCTGTTAGGACATATGTAGTTCAAGTCTGTGAACATATGTCGCTATTTTATGTAGTTGGCTAATCCTTTGACAAAACGCACTTTACTTGTATTTGCATAGATCTAGGATGTGTTTAATACTTCAAAGAACATGTTGTTCAAGTCTAGTATTAAAGTCATGAAGATTAGACCAAGAAACAAGTGAAGAAAAATTGTGTACTAAAGCTGGACACCTGGCGGACACCTGGCGGATAGTTGCTGGACACCTGCGGATAGCTGCTGGACAGATAGCTATCTATCAAGCTATCTATCGAGGTATCTATCGAGATTTAATGAGGCTCGACAGCTGCCCGATCGATCGAGGTATCTATCGTGGTTACGGGAATTCAGTTTTCCAGATCTGATTTTTGGGCCAGGCTTTTGTATTTGTGTAGGGTTTCTTTTCTCACAACCCTAGGCATATATAAGGCATATTTTTAAGGCCGTCACATAAGAGAATACAAGGAGAACACAAGCAAAAGGTGACCGAAGCCTAATTCTCTCTGAAAGAAGCTACTGCGTCTTTGCTTAGGGTTTTGTAACTAAGTGCTTCTTGATCTTCATCGTGTGTATGAAGTGAAGAACTTTGCAGCCAACATTCTTCTTCCTCAAGTTGGTGAGTGAGTCACGTACTGGGATTCGTGCAAAGGAGTAAGCCGCGTACTGGGATCCACGCATCAAATTGGTTAGTCACGTACTTGAGAGCCGTGCATTGAAAGGAGAAACTGTCACTACAGAACAAGTCTAATTGGGTATTGGGGTAAGAGTTCAACTGTAGGTTGGTGAGGTACTTGGGATTCCTTGCTTGTAACTGCTTGTTGTGATAATAGTGGAGTTTCGGGAGTGGTGACCTTAAATCACCCGGTGGGGTTTTTGCCGTAAGGGTTTTCCCCATTCGTGAACAAATCACCGTGTTATTTATTTTCCGCTGCTTAACTTAGTTTGGTGATTTGTTTGTGCTGCCACGTGATATTGCATGTTAATTTGATTAATTAAAAACTGGGCTAATTAATTAATCTAAGTTATCACAAGGGGTCAACGCATTTGTGGCCTGTCAAGTGGTATCAGAGCAGGCACACTCTGATTAGGGTTTAATCTTTAATGTGTGATCTATTGACCCCTGTTGTCATGGAAACTCTTGATTGTTTTGATTTGCATGATCTTGTGTTGAATGATGATGATGATATTCATGATGCCTATTGCAAGCTTTATAATTTTTGTATGAAATCTCTTGAGTGTTCTACAAAATTAAAAGCTAAATTTAAAAAGGTCAAGCTTGAAAAGGATGATTTGATTGGAAAATTAGATGAAGCCACTAATTTGAATGAGAATTTTAAAAATCAAATTTCATCTCAGGTGGACAAAATTAAGAGTTTGGAAGAGCAACTAGTTGAATTTAAAACTAAAGTTGAAAAATTAACTAGTGCCAAACTTGTTGTTGAGCCTAACTCAAAAGAAAAGGATTTTTATATTCCCCCGTTCAAAAGGAATAATGAAGAGTTAAAGGCTAATATTGCTAGGATAGACAAAGGTAAACAATCTGATGTTAACGCTGAAATTTCTAAACCTATATCTAAAACTCCTCCTAGGTTGAATGATAAATCTATTTTTGTCCCCACTTGTCATCATTGTCACATGGTTGGTCATATTAGGCCAAATTGTCCTAATTTGAGGACTCTGTCAACCTCTAAGGTTAGACCTCCTTCTAGGAAGCTGAGTAGCTCTAAAACTGCTCATGTTTGTCACCATTGTGGTGTTTCTGGACACACTCGTCCTAATTGCTTTAAGTTGTATCCTCATAAGCAATTGTCCAAACGGTCACAGGTTTCCTCTCAAGGACCTACACCTTTGTTTGGAAAGTTATTAAAAGTTTTGAGCTTTTTAACTCAATTTCAGGAGAATTTTAATTCTTCTATGTCCTTTAGTAGTCATACTAGGACACGTGCCTTTTCATCTTCACGGCCAAAGACTCGTGCTGTGTGGGTGAGAAAGGAGCCTAAGACTTAATTGTCTTTTCTGTTTGTCCTCTGCTTTAATTCTTTCTATCTAAAGTAGGACTCTCTTTGCTTGATTTCTTATCTTCTGTTGAAATCATGCCTTCATGCATATGCATCTTTCTTTCATGCATTCATGTTGTTTGTCTGTTTTTGTTTGGTTGTTTAGTTTTTATTTTATTTTGCTTTTCAAATAAAAATAAAAAAAAAATTTGAAAAATTGAAAAAGACAAAAACAGTGTGTGTTTGTATGCATTAGTTCATGTGAACTTTTGATATGGCCATTGAAACAGAGTTTTCTAAACTTTGTATCACCTGTAGCTTAGATGAGCATTTTTCTGCACAACTAAGCAAGTGAGCTTTGTAGCTTTTTGTTTGTGATGAGTAAGGTTAAGTGATCTCTTCTTCTTAACACTCGTATCACTCTTTTTGACGGGTTGAACTAGAAAATCCTAAGAGAAAGCATAAATAACCATCTCACCACTGTTACTCGCCAATCATAATATGACATCTGTATGCTTCAGCATAGCAAAAGTGCAATGTCAAAAGCTTAACATAATTGGGTATTTCTTTTCTTTCTCTTGTATGCCCGTGCATGATATGCTTGTTAAAAAGAAAATATGCAAAGATATAGAAAGCAAAAAGAACAAAAATGCTTTAAAATATGGTTGTAAGCGTGTTTTCTAGGAGATGTGGGAGTTATAGGATGTACCTTGAAGGTGATAGTCCCCATCAAACGGTTATGATTGTGTGTGAGTTAAAGTGATTTTCTCATATCTCAAATCGTCATAACATTGAGACACTTATGCAATCTTGCGATGTTTTCACACACAACACGTAATACTCTTTGCTATTCTTGATACATGTGCAGGTACAATGTGATTTGGCCATCACAAGGTTTACATGCGTTAATGTATGCTCACTAAACTGTCTTGACTTATTTTTGAAATATAAAATTGGTTAGACTTGTTTAGTGTGTGTGTGTGTGCATGTTTTGAGATACATGTGCATCATTTTTTCTTGTTGAAAGATGTTTTTGAGAGGTTATTATGTTGTTTGGATCTCTGGTTGAGTTGCATGCTTGATTGCATTCACATCTGTGTTTTTCTCTTCTTGAAAAACTGTTTTTAAGCCATCTCGACACATCCTCGACACCTCTCGATACCTGGCTTATCTGTCGAGATCTTCAGTTGCATGTTATCACAATCTCGACACCTCTCGATAGCTAGGTGGATCGATCGAGAAAGTTTCTGTCTCCTCGATAGCTTCTCGATAGCTGTTCGATCCATCGAGGTCTGCTCGATAGCTCCTCAATACCTCTCGATCAATCGAGACTCTCTGCATGCATTGTTTTTCACATGTTTTGCATGTTTCTTTTATCTTGTCATCCATAGCATCTTATTTCATTACATTCATGCATTTTTATGGATTCTTTGTGCCCCTTTGATCATCCTTGATCATCTTTGTGTTTCTCGAGTGCAGCGTTATAACTTCTCGTACCCTCTGTCAATCGTGACAAAAAGGGGGAGAAATTGGAGAATTTGTGGTTTCTTTCTTTAGGATTCTACAAGTTAGGGGGAGAAATACACGCCCTTGTAAGGGGGAGTTGTTTTTCATCTTGTTAGGGGGAGTGTTTATCTCCTTATTCATGTACCTAGGTCTTGTGACCATTTTTACATACAGTATGGTATTTATCAAGTGGTATATATATTATGATTTACATACAGTATGGTATTTATCAAGTGGTATATATATTATGATGTATGTTTTTCTTCACCTATCTCTACATGTGTTGTTTCTTTTCTATCTTTATACACATGTTTCTTTATTTGTATGCAATCTATTATTTTTCTTCACCTATCTCTACATGTGTTGTTTCTTTTCTATCTTTATACACATGTTTCTTTATTTGTATGCAATCTATTATTTCTGCTTCACACAAAGATGCCTTGATGTGTTTTGTTTAAAGTGTTTCAAAAATACAGGTTGTCAAAGTCTTCCATGCCATGAACTCTCTTCTTGCAAAGTTTTTCAAGAGTTTGTGTTAGGGTAGATTTTATTGTATTCAACAAGTGAGTATGAGTTGAGTGATTTATGACTTCTCTCATATGTTCATTTGTTTGTTGTGGTTTTGTCACGGATTGCCAAAGGGGGAGATTGTTAGGACATATGTAGTTCAAGTCTGTGAACATATGTCGCTATTTTATGTAGTTGGCTAATCCTTTGACAAAACGCACTTTACTTGTATTTGCATAGATCTAGGATGTGTTTAATACTTCAAAGAACATGTTGTTCAAGTCTAGTATTATAGTCATGAAGATTAAACCAAGAAACAAGTGAAGAAAAATTGTGTACTAAAGCTAGACACCTGGCGGACACCTGGCGGATAGCTGCTGGACACCTGCGGATAGCTGCTGGACAGATAGCTATCTATCGAGCTATCTATCGAGGTATCTATCGAGATTTAATGAGGCTCGACAGCTGCCCGATCGATCGAGGTATCTATCGAGGTTACGGGAATTCAGTTTTCCAGATCTGATTTTTGGGCCAGGCTTTTGTATTTGTGTAGGGTTTCTTTTCTCACAACCCTAGGCATATATAAGGCATATTTTTGAGGCCGTCACATAAGAGAATACAAGGAGAACACAAGCAAAAGGTGACCGAAGCCTAATTCTCTCTGAAAGAAGCTACTGCGTCTTTGCTTAGGGTTTTGTAACCAAGTGCTTCTTGATCTTCATCGTGTGTATGAAGTGAAGAACTTTGCAGCCAACATTCTTCTTCCTCAAGTTGGTGAGTGAGTCACGTACTGGGATTCGTGCAAAGGAGTAAGCCGCGTACTGGGATCCACGCATCAAATTGGTTAGTCACGTACTTGGGAGCCGTGCATTGAAAGGAGAAACTGTCACTACAGAACAAGTCTAATTGGGTATTGGGGTAAGAGTTCAACTGTAGGTTGGTGAGGTACTTGGGATTCCTTGCTTGTAACCGCTTGTTGTGATAATAGTGGAGTTTCGGGAGTGGTGACCTTAAATCACCTGGTGGGGTTTTTGCCGTAAGGGTTTTCCCCATTCGTGAACAAATCACCGTGTTATTTATTTTCCGCTGCTTAACTTAGTTTGGTGATTTGTTTGTGCTGCCACGTGATATTGCATGTTAATTTGATTAATTAAAAACTGGGCTAATTAATTAATCTAAGTTATCACAAGGGGTCAACGCATTTGTGGCCTGTCACCACCATTGTCTTAATCTTCCTGTAAGTCTTGCAACAAATTTGGCAATGATTTATGCAACAGTGTTATTTGGGGCTTGGAGTTCAGCTATGCACCATGAATACATGTTAAAAATCTCATCATGCCATTTTGAAGGGGGGTATTATCAATGGTGAACGAGTGCTTTGAATCTGTGGTTGATGAGTAGGTTAATCTTGTTTGGTAATCAGGGATTAAAGGAGGTAGAGGAAAAATTGGTGGTGGGGGAGGTTGTTCAGGGTGATGGACATCATCATCTTCTTCTACCTTTGGGTCTGTCATAAATACTCCTTCTAGTTCAAGATTAGACAAGTCTAAATTCGTGTCATTAATGACTGGGAGCACAAAAGGCTCTTTTGGTTCTTGAAAGGTAAGGGTTTTGAGAAATGATGAAATTGAGTTTGGAGGGTCAGGGTCTATAGCCAACATGTTCATATCTGGAGGTTTTGAAAAAGCATCAACAGTTGGATCTGGGGGTTGTTATATGGTTCTTTGTCTTTTTTATAGGAGAAAGTGCATTGGTTTGAGGCTCTAGTTGGAGTGGTGCTGAACATGTTATAGTAGGAAAGATTCCACTTAATTTAAAAGGATTGTGATCAGGATGTGTCATGGCTAGTGGTTGGAGGTTTTGGTAAAGAGAAACTGGGGAGAATGATGAGGTTAAAGGTATGGACAGATCTTTATAAAATGATTGGCGAGGTTGATAAGACATGTAGATTTGCATTGGAAGAGCTTGGCTAACCTCTTTCCTTGAATTCTCCATAGACTGAAGTTGCATTAGCAACTATTTTCTTTCTTTTTCTTTTTGCCCAATGAGAGGGAAGGAGACAGACAAGTCTTTTACTATGGAAGCAATGGTTGTCAATTCTTGTTCGACTATCTATATTTTCTTCTTCAAGTCTTCAATAAGAGAATTTGAGGACGAGAAGGTATGAGTAATTGCTTCAGCCATCTTTTGTTGATTATCAAGAATTTTTTAAAGGACCTAAGTTTGTGCCACGACATTTTCTACCTGCCAATTTAAAGCTGCTTCAGCTAAAGAAACCTGTTTCTTGGTTCCATCTGGATTGTTTCCAACAGGATTTTTGATTTTCCAAATATGTTTGATGTTGGTTTGGGGATGGTCAAAACGTTCAAGAGGAGGAAAATTTTTGTGAATAGGAGGGTGAAGCATGGTCAAACATATAACAAGGTAAAATCTTCTGTGTATGGGGTTGACTAGTAGGTTTGGGTTGACATTTTGGTATTTGTGGAAGGACTTTCTGGTAGTATGGGATTAATGGAGGTTGATTTTCTTTGCATGGAGAAGGAGAAGGAAGATTTTGTTTCTTAGTTCTGGGATAGAGGACATAATAATTAAATTTCCAAAGAGTTCTTCAAGGAGGTCAACTTCTGGATCTCCTACTTCATATCTTTCTTTGAGAATCTGCTAGAAGGACTTTTTCTTTTTTTCCTGAATGATCTTTTTCAAAAACTTCTTCTTCTTGACAATCAGCACAGTCACAAATATCCCCCCATATGTCACCAGAAGATAATTTTCCTTCATAAAAAGGCTTTCCATCTTCTCAAAATGCTTTAATTTGAAGGCCATCGAGACCCTTGTATGACACCGGCTGGATCACAGCACTTTGAGTAGGAAAGACTGTTACCTCTTTCTTTTCTGGTGTGGCCGCCAAGAACCTAATCTCAACTTCACCGTTTGCTTTTTTGATAAAGGAAGGATTATTGGACTGTATTGGCTTAGCTGCCTGATGAAGCATCTCATATTTCGTAATCCATGATTCTGGAAAGAGAGTAGTCATCTGCTCTCTGTTTAACTATCTTGAAACAAATGTGCACATAGGCATCATGCCTGGATCAACTTGGATTAATAAAGCATCATTAGATTTAGCTATTTCTGGGATAGCCATGTCAAAAGCATGGTTTTGAAGTCTGTATCCAAGCTAGTAATGGAGTGTGGCTGCAAAAGTATCTTACCCTTGCGAAGCACCTGTAATCTGATCTTGGACTTTAAGGGTGTGTTTGGTTGAGGTGAAAATAGGGAGGATGGAAAATAGAGAGTGGAAAATATGGTGGAAAATGGTATTTTTCACTGTTTGGTTAAGAGGGAGAGGGGGAGAGAAAAGTGGTGGGGCCCACAAGTTTTCTCTCCTCCCCATTCAAAATACAATCTCTCCAAATTGGAGAGAAAATTGGAGTGAAAAATGAGAACTCTTTTTTTGTCAAAATTGTCCTCACTTTTCTGGTTGTTGTTGTTATTGTTGTTGTTGTTGTTTTTTTTTTTTTTTTTTTTTTTTTTTTTTTTTTTTCTGAACGTAGGAACATTTTTTTTTTCTTTTACCTTTTCCACTTTGACGTTTTTGTTTTTTTTTTTTTTTTTTTTTTTTGCTCTTTTGCCTTTTCCACTGAAACAGTGAAACATTGGTTTTTTTTTTTTTTTTACTTTTACTGTAACGTTGCTTTTTTTTCTTTTCTTTTTTTTTCTCTTAATTTTTATTTTTATTATTTTTTAAGAAAATACTTTTAAATAATTTCTTATGCTATTTTTTTAAAATATCCACTTTCATCTATATACAATTTTTTTAAAAGTATAATATATTACTTTTTCTTTTATTTAAGAGGGACATAATGGTAAATTTATACCAATCTTATTTTCAACCAAACCAAAAAATTTTCCATCCCTCTACTTTTCCACCCTCTCAACCAAACACAACTGAGGAAAACTAAAAATTTTTCTATCCTCTCACTTTTCCATCCTCTCTCTATTTTCTATCCTCTCACTTTTCCATCCTCTCAACCAAACGGACCCTAAGAGCATCACAAAGGTAAGGATCTTTCAGAGACATGTTAAAGTTAGGAAAGAGTGTGACAAAGACTGTTCCTGCATTAAGAGTGGTCTGGATAGTTCCTATAACTACATTGTGATATTCCATTAACCTAGAATCAAGGAGAGAAACTCTAGAGGCTACAGGGAGTCCTTTTCTTCCACGAAGGGTTAGTGCCAACCTTATTGCACCAAAATGGAGGTGGGTGTACCGTTGTTTTTGCCATGCGATTATGAATTCTCGAGGAAGAGTAAAGGTGATAAAATTTTCATTCTCGCTTGCTGGAATATTGAATTGGTCAAACTTGGAAGCTTGAACATGTTCTTTTACAGTAGAAGGATGAGAAGGACCTAAAAATTTTTTTATGGATTTTCTGAAAGAATTTTGAGATTTATCAAACACAGTGTAAGGATTTACAATAGGAAAATCAGTAATAAGAATCTTACTATCTTCAGGTGCGTGGGAAATTTCATACAAGTAGTCTAACCTATTTGCAGTGGATTTACGCAGAGAAAGATTAAATGTAGAGATAGTGGTATCAGTAACTACTGAGGATGAACTGGCCATGATGGTTTCTTTCAGAAAGAACTATTTACCTAAGACCTAACAGGACAAAAATGCCAATTCTAGGCTCATACATCCACAAGATGACTTAGGAAAACTAGGTTCTTTGAAACGTTGAGAGTAACTCCTTAGTGTTCTACTTGATTATCAAATCCATTGTTCTGATGTGATGAATACAGAGGATCCACGTATTGTGGCAACTGTAAAAAGTTTCCCTCCCATTGTCTGTTTATACTTTGATTTTTTATGCTCTGTGATTTACAGTTGCCACAATACGTGGATCCTCTGTATTCATCACATCAAAACACTAGATTTGATAATCAAGTAAAACACTAAGGAGTTGTTCTCAACGTTTCAAAGACCTAGTTTTCCTAAGTCATCTTCTGGACGTATGAGCCTAGAATTGGCATTTTAGTCCTGTTAGGTCTTAGGTAAATAGTTCTTTCTAAAAGAAACCATCATGGCCAGTTCATCCTCAGCAGTTATTGATACCACTACCTCTACATTTGATCTTTCTCTGCGTAAATCCACTGCAAATAGGTTAGATTACTTGTATTAAATCTCCCACGTACCTGAAGATAGTACGATTCCTATTACTGATTTTCCTATTGTAAATCCTTACACTGTGTTTAATAAATCTTAAAATTCTTTCAAAAAATCCATAAAAAAAAAAAATTTTAGGTCCTTCTCCTCTTTCTACTGTAAAAGAATATGTTCAAGTTTCCAAGTTTGACCAATTCAATATTCTAGCAAGCGAGAATGAAAATTTTATCACCCTTGCTCTTCCTCGAGAATTTGTAATCCCATGGCAAAAACGAGGGTACACCCACCTCCATTTTGGTGCAGTAAGGTTGGCACTAACCTTCCATGGAAGAAAAGGACTTCATGGTAGCCTCTAGAATTTCACTCCTTGATTCTAGGTTCTTGGAATATCACAATGCAGTTATTGGAACTGTCCAAACCACTCTTAATGCGGGAACAGTCTTTGTCACACTTTTTCCCAACTTTAACATGTCTCTTAAAGATCATCACCTTTTTGATGCTCTTAAAGTCCAGGTTCAAATTACAGGCACTTCACAAGTGCAAGATACTTTTGCGGCCACACTCCATTACCAGCTTGCCTATAGACTTCAAAACCATGCTTTTGACATGGCGGTCCCAGAAATAGCTCAATCTAATGATGCTTTATTAATCCAAGTTGATCCAGGCATGATGCATATGTGCACATTTCTTCCAAGATAGTTAAACAGAGAGCAGATGACTACTCTCTTTCCAAAATCATGGATTACGAAATATGAGACGCTTCTTTATTCGGCTAAGCCAATACAGTCCAATAATCATTTCTTTATCAAAAAAGCAAATGGTGAAGTTGAGATTAGGTTCTTAGCGACCACGCTAGAAAAGAAAGAGGTAACGGTCTTTCCTACTCAAATTGCTATGATCCAGCCGGTGTCATACGAGGGTCTTAATGGCCTTCAAACCAAACCATTTCGAGAAGATGGAAAGCCTTGTTATGAATGAAAATCATCTTCCGGTCACATATGGTGGGATGTTTGTAACTGTGTTGATTGTCAAGAGGAAGAAGTTTTTGAAAAAGATCATTCACGAAGAAAGAAAAAGTCCTCCTAGCAGACTCTCAAGGAGAGATATGAAGCAGAAGATCCAGAAGTTGACCTCCTTGGAGAACCCTCTGGAAAATTTGATTATTATGTCCTCTATCCCAGAACCAAGAAACAAAATCTTCCTTCTCCTTCTCCATGTAAAGAAAATCATGGTCAAAACCAGAAGCCTCCATTAATCCCATACTACCAGAAAGTCCTTCCATAAATACCAAAATGTCAACCCAAACCTACTAGTCAAACCCATACACAGAAGATCTTACCTTGTTATATGTTTGACCATGCTTCACCCTCCTATTCACAAAATTTTCCTCCTCTTGAACGTTTTGACCATCCCCAAACCAACATCAAACATGTTTGGAAAATCAAAAATCATGTTGGAAACAATCCAGATGGAACCAAGAAATAGGTTTCTTCAGCAGAAGTAGCTTTAAATTGGTAGACAGAAAATGATGTGGCACAAAATTAGGTCCTTTAAAAAATTCTTGATAATCAACAAAAGATGGCTGAAGCAATTACTTATTCCTTCTCGTCCTCAAATTCTCTTATTGAAGACTTGAAGAAGAAAATACAGACAGTTGAACAAGAATTGACAACCATTGCTTCCACAGCAAGAGACTTGTCTATCTCCATCCCTCTCATTGGGTAAAAAAAAATAGAAAGAAAATAGTTGCTAATGCAACTTCAATCTATGGAGAATTCAAGGAAAGAGGTTAGCCAAGCTCTTCCACTGCAAATCTACATGCCTTATTAACATCGCCAATTATTGTATAAAGATCTGTCCATGCCTTTAACCTCATCATTCTCCCTAGTTTCTCCTTACCAAAACCTCCAACCACTAGCCATGACACATCCTGATCACAATCCTTTTAAACCAAGTGGAATCTTTCCTACTATAACGTGTTCAGTACCACTCCAACTAGAGCCTCAAACCAATGCACTTTCTCCTATAAAAAAGGACAAAGAACCATTATACCAACTTCCAGATCCAACTGTTGGTGCTTCTTCAAAACCTCCAGATATGAACATGTTCACTATAGACCCTGAGCCTCCAAACCCAATTTCATCATTTCTCAAAACCCTTACCCTTCAAGAACCAAAAGAGCCTTTTGTGCTCCCAGTCATTGATGACACGGATCTAGACTTGTCTGATCTTGAACTAGAAGGAGTATTTATGACAGACCTAAAGGTAGAAGAAGATGATGATGTCCTTCACCCTAAACAACCTCCCCTACCACCAATTTTTCCTCCACCTCCTTTAATCCCTAATTACCGAACAAGATTAACCTACTCATCAACCACAGATTCAAAGCACTTGTTCACCATTGATAATACCCCCTTCAAAATGGCATAGCTGAACTCCAAGCCCCAAATAACACTATTGCACAAATCATTGCCAAATTTGTTGCAAGACTTACAGGAAGATTGAGACAATGGTGGATCAACCTTGGAGAATACAGGCAAAGACAGGCAGCTTAGTGTAATACTCTAGAAGATTTTTTCATGATCATTCATATTGAATTCCTTGGTTCAGTAGCCCATTATACAGAAGTGGCAAAAGAAGAATTCTTACTGATGAAATGTTGCTCCTTTGAAAGGAAAGATTTGGAAAAACATTTTGACAGAATGCCAAGCCGATACTACTTCTTTAATGGAATGGATGATATCAATTCTAAGCACAACTTTCTTAATTCCTTCCCAGAGCCATTAGGAGATGAAATTCTCCGTATGATGAACCTTCAAAAAATAACACTGTAGCAAGATTCTTTGGGAGAAATTATTGCTCTTGAAAAACTCTGCAATCAGAGAAAGTTTCTTTCAGATAAAGTATTATGAAAAAAATTGTGCTTGTCCAACAAAAAGGAGAGACCATTTCAAAAAGTATTCTTGGAAGAAGAGACACTATGCAAGTCAGAAGAAGAAATCCTTCAGAAAAAACAAATGGAAATTTCTCAGAAAAACACAGTTCAAAAGAAAAACTTCAAAAGTCTGTTTTGTATGTAGAAAACCAGGCCACTTTGCAAAAAATTGTCCAAAAAAGGAAAAGGTAGCAAAGCTTTTGGAACAAACCCAGATTCATGCGGATGATACCCCCTTCTCAGATGTAGAATCACTCTTCTCACTGGTTGATGATTGCTCTCCCCAAGCTTTGGAAATTATGGCTTATTCTACCTCAAAAGATGATTCAGATCCAGATGATTCAGACCCAGAAATCCAAACCATTCACACATCCTGGCCTATTATAGCCCCCCTAACTAGCCCCACACCAATAGCCCAAGTGCATATCCTCCTTGATACTTATTCCAGACCCATTCCAGTAATAGCCTTGTTAGACACAAAAGCAGTAGCAACAATTCTCCATCCTAAGATATTTCCTGAAAAATTTTGGCTACCCCATCATCAGATGTTTAAACCTATTCTCGTTAGAATCTTTCCAACCCTCACCATTAAACACCAAGTCCTTAGATCCCCTCTCATAAACAGAGACCTACTTATAGGATTTGATCTCTTTCATCAAATACCTAGCCTCAGATGGTCATCAAAAGGACTTCTGCATAGACAACATCTTCTCACTTGGACCCAAGTACCCCATCTATTCACAGTAGACCCCTTTGACTCTTTGAGACTTCAGATTATCAATGAATATTGTGTAACCACCCACTCTAAATTCCTCCTTAAAAATTCAAACCCTTTGTGGAAAAATCTATCTTTCTTCATAAATCTACCCTTCAAAACGAATGAAGATGTTAACCCCACAAAAGCTAGTCACAAAGTGATGAAACCAAAACATTTGTCCTTGGCTAAGCAAGAGTTATCTACTCTTCTTTCAGAAGGCCTCATTGAACTCACAACTTCTCTATAGGCGTGTGAAGCTTTCTATGTCAACAAACATGCTGAGCAAGTTCGAGGAAAGCTTAGATTGGTAATCAACTACCAAGATCTTAATCATTTCGTTGCAAATGACAAGTTCCCTTTACCAAACAAAAGTGCTCTTTTCCAGTATCTTTCACATGCTAAGGTATTTTCAAAGTTTGATCTCAAAGCAGAATTTTGGCAATTAGGAATCCATCCAGAAGAGAGGTACAAGACAGCGTTTTGCATCCTAGACCAACATTACGAATGGACTGTTATGCCTTTTGGTCTTAAAAATGCTCCATCTTAGTTCCAAAAAGAAACGGTAACGCTGTTCCAACCACTCTTGACAAATGCATTAATCTATGTAGATGATATCCTCCTATTTTCAAAAGATGCAGAATCCCATGAAAAATCGGTTACTGAATTCTACAATTTAGTAAAAGTTCAAGGGATAATGCTTTTAGAAAATTAAATGGTCATAGGAATGTCTTCTATAGATTTCTTGGGAGTAAAAATTTCAGATGGAAAGTACACTTTGCAGCCCCACATAGCAGTTTCTCTTTGTAAATTTTCAGATAAGCTCACAAGTACCAAACAGATACAACAGTTTCTTGGAATTATTAATTACATGTCAAACTTCATCCCAAAAATCTCCAGATACAGGGATTGGTTGGCACAATTGCTGAAAAAATCTCCTCTAGAATGGAATTTAGTTTATACAGAAACAGTCCAACAATTGAAAAAATTAGTAGAAAAACTTCCCCCTTTATAGATTCCAGGACTAGGCAAACGAATTCTGCAGACAAATGCAAGTGATGAGTGTTGGGCAGCAGCTCTCTTTAAAGAAGTTGATGGAAAGAGAAGTATTTGTGGTTACAAAAGCGGTGCATTCAAGCCTTTAGAACTTCATTACCATTCTACTTTCGAGGAAATCTTGGCAGTTAAACATGGAATTGAAAAATTCCAGTTTCACCTTCTTAGGCACAATTTTCTAGTAGAAATGGACATGTCCTCCTTTCCCAAAATGCTCCAGTTCAAAAGAAAAATGCTTCCAGATCCTCAGTTACTCAGATGGTCAAATTGGTTTTCACAATGGTCTTTTCATGTCAAACACATCAAAGGAAAAGATAACCTTCTCACTGACTATCTTTCTAGAAAATCTCCAGTCCTTAACATCACAATTATTCCTCCACCTTTGTGTGTATATCCAATTACAAATCCATCCTCGTCCTCAGGTTCTTCCTCTACAACCCCTTATGATATCCTTCGCATGGTAGAAACCCTTCCCCCGGAAATAAAAGACCAAATAAAAACCTTGACCCTTGAAGCCAGATCCAAATGAATCATTAGAGTCCTTCATGATTATCTTAAAAAGCATCAATGCCATTTTCTTGCTATTTTCCCAAATATAGAACAATCATGGAAAACCCCTTTTACCTTTTGGATAACCAATTGGACCGTTGTACATTACCTCTACATGTGGTACTTACTCAATGAGTATTAGTTGTGTCTCCATTTTGAGGCAGAATTTTACTCATATATTTTTCCTTGTGAAAATAAGTATTTTCACAAATTCTAGTTTGTAATCTTGTAAAATGATGCTTATAATGGTGAATGGTTCAAGTATTCCAAAATAGAGCACCTATGCTTTGGTCACAAAATTACTTCAGTGTGTTTAGTTGCCAAACTCAATTCCAAAAATGATGCTCATGCAGAAGGAATCCTCCACCCTACTGAAATGCATTGGTTAACTAATGCAGATGGTACTCTTCACACACACATGGATGTGTCTTGGATATCTTGTCACTATTCTCTCACAATGGCAGAATCCCTTAATTAGGGAATCTTACCTGAGATAGTACCAGCTGATCCAGATGCCTGTAGATAGCAATAGCCATATGAAGACCATTGGGAAATGCCCAATCCTTTTATTGGACATGATGACCCTTACTATCATAACCATGATTCAGATGTTGACGTTGATGAAGAATGGTTCCCTTAATCTTTCCAAATTAATATTAAATATACTATTAGGAAAATTTTTGTTGAGGAGCTCATCAACCCCAATGAAATTGTAGTATTTAATGTGTTCAAGTTCAAACTTTAGTAGATTGAAACTTAGTTCATCAATAGAGAACTCATCTACTGCTGAACAAACCAATTGTACCAACGTATGATTGTAATCAATAAAATCAATAACCACTTGTTTTTTAATGTTGAAAGTCTCATCAATGGTGTGAGTTATGGGCTCACCTCATATGTATATGCTTTATTTTGATCAAGCTCAATCTTGTCTCCTTGACTATAATCTTCAAGATAGTCATCATAAATTAGTGGAGAATCCCAATTTACTATACAGACTCTTTCAACGTATTCATCCTCCTTTTTAATATCGTAGTCCTTCTCCTCAACATTGAAATACTCCTCCTCCTCCACATAACGTGGATTTGGATGGCAGTTTTGAGGTCGATTTTCAACAGCTAAGGCGGTGAGCTGCTTTGAAAGTGCATCAACTTTTCCAACTGATGCAGCGTAAGCGTGTAGAAGTAGAATCTCTAACACGCAATTACTACAACCCTTCCACGCCTCTTGTTGACCTCTATCAATTCTTGTTCAATAAAATCATCCTAGAAGGGATCAATAACATTTTCCATTAATATTTCCAAATTAATGTAAACTTTATTAAAAAAAATTGAGAGAAGCTCATCAACCCCAATGAAATCATAGTGTTTAATGTGTTTAAGTTCAAGCTTTAGTAGATTGAAATTTTGTTCATCAATTGAGAACTCATCTACTACTAAACAAACCAATTGTACCAACCTATGATTGTAATCAATAAAAACAATAACCTCTTGTTTTTTAATGTTGAAAATCTCATCAATGGTGTGAGTTATGGGCTCACCTCGTATGTAGATGACTTTATTTTCATCAACCTCAATCTTGTCTCATTTACTATAATCTTCAAGATAGTCATCATAAATTGGTGGAGAATTCCAATTTACTATACAAACTCTTTCAATGTATTCATCCTCCTTTTTGATATCATAGTTCTCCTCCTCAACATCAAAATACTCCTCCATATAACGTCGATTTGGATGGCAGTTTTGAGGTAGGTTTTCAACGGCTAAGACGGTGAACTGCTTTGAAAGCGCATCAAACCACTCCTCTGTTTGTTGAAAGAACGCCTCTAATTGTGCATCGCGTGCAACCTCATCGCGTTCATACACGTCATCTATGGCAGCAGGTCTTCCCCTACATGCTCCTCTTTGTGCCATGGTAGGAACCTAGCCTTGCTCTGATACCAACTGATGCAGCGTAGGCTTGTAGAAGCAAATTCGGTAACACACAATTACTACAACTCTTTCACGAAATCTAAGTTCCACAAGAACACTAGGCTAGTAGGCAAAATAATAGAGAAAACATCTCTAACAAACTTTTATTAATCAACACATATCAACAATAATCAACCTTTCTATAAAGAGTATTTATAGGAATATAATTTCTCCTACTCCTTTTAGGAAAAAAAATAATAAACCTACTTCTACTTGAGAAAAGAAAAACAATTTAACTAAGAAACAATTAAAATCCTAATTCAACTAGGAAAAAGATTTTATTTGAACTTATAAAAGCAAATAAATCCTAATTCTTCTAGGAATGATAAAATAACATAAAATATTAAAATATTTTCTTCTCTTTTAACCGATCTGCATCATCATGCTTTGTGTTCATAACTTCAGCCCTACTTTTCACCAATATGTAAGGATCTAGAATGCTGATTCCTTGACTTTCTTTCATGTTAGAACTTAGAAAGTTGAATAAAAGAATTTCCGTTAATAGCTTTGGCTACAATGGTTTTATCTTTTTTGAGGCTTTCACAAAATGCTTGGATCATTAATTATTTAAAGCTTTTGAGCAAGGATTTTTTTTTTTTTTTTTTTTTTTTTTTTGGGGGGGGGGGGGGGGGAGCTCTTTGATCACAGCGTTGACACATTCATACATTTGTAGTTGAAGTGTTGTAAAATCCTTTTTCCTATCTCTCAACTGAAACAGAGGTAATTTACCAACAATTTTCTTGCTTTAGTTCACATTGCTAAACCACATTACAGAGGCAGTATTTGGAGTCCATAGATTTTAACCATACCAATTAATTTCTTGTAAACAAGAAAAGATCATCTTCTCCAATCCAAATAGTAGTACACCAAAGTTCATGAGAGAAAATGTTCGCAGTTATAGGTTTTGTCAAATTTGCAATTGCATTAACTGTAACTCTTTGGTTAAAATATTTCATTACTTGATGGTGTTGCCAAAGCATACACAGTATCATTCTCTAGCAACAATGCTGTTAGAAACTATAACAATGGTGTCATCGATGATCTACAATTTACTCAGAATAATGGTTTTTCTTTCATGAATCTTGAACGTGTCAATTGTCGGAGCTGTTTGCTGGAAGCCTCATTTTGGCTGTTCAGGATGTTTTGGTTTGTAAGATGGTATCCCAAGCACCTGAAACATGAAAGATTCACTGTCTGACTTTCAAGGGGGCTGCTATTATTGGTTTGCATCATAATCTTGGCCTTCGTTCAAGAAATATCCCTATGGCAGTTACTCTTGGATGATCTCCTCAAGAATTCAGCCACCAACTTTGAGAATGAAGAGGACTTAACCCTGAGTAACTGAGCTGGGGAGTCATACTCTACAACATTGCCTGTATTAAGCAAAATATCAGCACTAGTAAGCTCAAATTGTTCACAGTTCAACCTAATATTAAGTAATTCTACAGTGCTAATTTATGTTTTTTGGATTTTAATTCATCTGAATCTTTTATAGTTAGTGAAATTAAATAGATAGTGGTGCTAGTTTCTGTTCTTGTAAGCAGTATGCTTATGTTTCAAACCAGGTCAATTTGTGTGTGTGTGTGTCATCTACTTGTATGCTGGCAATCAATAAAGTGACAAACTAAATATTACATTTTTAAAGCCCACTAATTGAGTTCTACCAATTTTTAAGATGGAATGAACTTTAAAGTTTATTGGATTTCCTATATTTACCTTCATCAAGAACCAGAACCAATTCATTGTCAATAACAGTGGGTATACGATGAGCAACAGTAATGACTGTGCATCCCTTTGTCTCTTCTCTTATTGTTTCTTGAATTAAATTATCTGTTGCAGTATCTATAGAAGCAGTAGCCTCATCCAACACTAAAATTCTTCTCTTCTTGAGGAGAACCCTGGCCAGGCAAACAAGCTGCCTCTGTCCAACACTCCAATTTTCCCCATCTTCTGCCACTGCATCATTACCCACATTCCAAAATGAAAATCCAAGCAATAAAAGATAAATGGCTTTGTAAAGAGTGGGAAAAGAAAAAAATAAATTACTAAAACTTATTTACTAAGTTCTATACCCGGTGCATCAAGAAGCCTTTGGTCCTGTTTCACTATCTCTGTAAGATGACACTTGTTGATAACCTGACATATCAAGCTAAGTTAGTGAAGGAAACTTTCCCCCACCCCCCACCCCCCCCCCCCCCCCCCAAAAAGAAAAAGAGAAGTTTCTGTGATTCTTTCAAAAAAGTGTTTTTGAGTTCCAACCTCCCAAATTTCTTGATCCGAATGCTGTTGCAAAGGATCTAGATTACTTCTCACGGTTCCTTGAAACAGTGTTGGGTCTTGCGGTATTATACCCAACCTAGACCTTAAATCCTGTAAACCAATTTTACAGATATCAACTTTATCGATCAGAATCCGTCCTCCTGAAGGCTCCACCACCCTAAAGAGTGCTTGAATTAAAGTTGACTTTCCACTTCCTGTCCTCCCCACAACTCCAATTTTCTTCTCTCCCGGGAAGGTGCAAGTGATCCCTTTTAGAACCATTGGAAGCGCAGGATTATACTGGACATGAAGGTTTTCAAGTTCTATCCTTCCATCTGTTGGCCATTCAGGCTTTGGCCTGTGATCTTCAATCACTAGGGGTGCTTCACTTGGTATATTTGTAAATTGGAGAATTCTCTCAACTGATATCATTTTGTTCTCAACATTGCACAGATTCCATATCACCCATGCTTGAAGAACATTTAGGTTCAAGCCATAGGTAGCTGCCAGTCCTGCTAAGCCTGATATAGTTCAACCAGTGCATTAGTATAACTTCGACATTTAATGGATTTAGTCAAATGAATTGAAGGATGACTTGATTATTGAAAAAAAGAGAAGAAGATCTGTTGAGCACTTTAGAATGGATGGTATCAGGTATCAATAGTTGGCAGAAGTACTCAATGTGTACATTTTCACACGTTATCATTGAAGGGTTTTAATCTTGAGTAGAAATAAATGTAAGATGGTCTTTCTTTGTTTATGTTGTATGTAGTTGCCAATTGCTACACTTTTTCTGTTTTTTTATTTCTAAGAAGAGAGGCAGGAAAACTTACTGGGGTCAACAGCTGACCTAGGCAGGCTCACCAGAATTATCAGAACAAGGAAGAAGACAAGATTAAAGAGAAAGTTGATCCGAACACACAACCATTCCATTGTGGCAGAATTGTGAAAGGCTACGCGAGAATAGTCATCAATCAGGCTTAGAATTCTTGTCACAAAGTGCTCTTCCTGATTGAAGCAATGAATAGTTGCTGCCCCAGAAACTGATTCTGAAAAGTGATGCAAGATTGGCGCCTTTCGAATTCCAACCATTCGAGCTAGTTCTCTAGCAGTGGTAATGTAATAATCCTACAGAAAGGTGAAATGACACCACAGTTTAGTGATGCACCATTGTAAGAAACATGAAATTTTTAAGGATTAAAAGAAAATGATGCGTGCAACATATATCTTTAAGAGTATTGTTAGATAAAACATGTATAGTCTTTTTCATTAAGAATTACATGATGTGTGATGCTTTGGTACGTTTTCTTTCGAAACATATATAGCTTATATCATAGTGAAGCTGTCAAAATGCAAAATAAAATTTTAAAACAGGATTTGTTCTTGCCTGATACCACATAGAGATGGCAAGAACTGCAAGGAAGAGAAGGAAGACTTGCCATGCGACCTGGGACATTAGAATGATGATACTTAATAGCTGAATAAGTGCAAATGCCAATCCTGCTAATCTGTAGGGAATGTCTGTGTCTACGGTGCTTTGATCTGTAGAAGACTGCAATGGTGAAAAGAAAAAAGGGGAAAGTTATTCTGGAGTTTTCACACAAACTTCAAACAAAACAAAATCTTTTGTACTTTGAGATAAACAAAAACGTACCCTACTAAGGATTCGACTTGAAGGTGTAGAATCAAAAAAGGAAATGGGTGCTCGGAAAACTGATGTGATCATTCCACAGAAGAGACGCTGAGCAGTCTCAACAGCAATAGTAGCTAGCAAAACTGCCCTTCCGAGTATGAAGATTGAGCTCCCACCAGACATCAAAACGAATATCCCTATCATATGCTTTCTACTGACTTTGCCTTCCTCCTCCGTTGCCCATGCAATCCAATAATTGCTGCCCATTTGTAGTCCTTGAAAGAGAACTTGACAGAGAAGAATAACAGGAACTAGAGCTCCTTTATAAGCAGAATTAACGAAGGTCGAGTAAACACTCCATTTCACTCGACCAGTTTCTGTCTCTTCTTCTTGAGTTCTTGCTGTAAGTTTTCCATTATCGATGTGAGCTTCAAAATTTTCTTCTGCAACTTCTATCTGATTTATCTTACAGGGTCTACAAGTTAAGGTATTATCAACTTGGAGTGGTTTAACTTGGTTTAATGATTTTCTATGAGCAGCCATTTGTCTAACAAGTTCACCATTTGAATCTACTATCAGATCGTCATACTTTCCTGACTGAACTATCTTTCCAGCTTTCATCACCTATCAAAGTAAGCATTTAAAACCAAGTGATAAGAAGCTTGAGAGGACAATGATCTTAATTTCAGAGAGGGGCTGGACAAGGAATTCAATAACTTACCAGAACAAGGTCGGCATCATCTAAAAATTCCACTTGATGAGTAGCATAGATGACAGTCTTTTGGGACAATAGTTGCATGAGACACTTCTGCAAAAAAGAATTCTATATTTAATTGAAATCCACGAATGGTGCATCCATAGCAAACAAGCAATTAAGACACAATGAAAAAAATGCAACTTGCCTTGAACAAATAGGTTCCAGTATGTGCATCAACAGCACTGAAAGGATCGTCCAAGAAATAAACATCGGCATCACTATAGACAGCTCTTGCCAGTTGAATTCTTTGCTTTTGTCCTCCACTCAAGTTCATCCCCCGCTCTCCAACTACACTTAAATCTCTGTCTTGCCAAATCTTGATATCCTGATTCAAAGCACAGGCTTCTAGTACATCCTCATAATATGCCTTGTTCATTTCCTTGCCAAACAGCACATTCTCTCTAATTGTACCTGTTTGAATCCAAGCAGTTTGGGGGACGTAGGCCTTCCTTCCATAAACTGTTATTCCTCCCCCAGAAATCCCAGGAATTTCACCTAGTATACTAGAGAGAAGACTTGATTTTCCTGACCCAACCGGACCACAAACTGCAACCTTGTAACCTTTCATTATCTTCATCTTCTCCAAAATTTTTATTGTAGGTCTCCTTAATTTTTCTTCACTTGTTTCCCAAGCATATTCCCCTATATCAATTTCAATTGCGATATTCGAAGAATTTGAAGTATGATAATGTATTAGCTTCTTTTGATCTTCTTCTCCAATGAAATCTTGGATACGATCAATTGAGACCTTTGTTTGAGCAATCATTGAAATGAGCTCAGGTAGGTTGTAGATAGGTTCTTGTAAAATTCGAAAAGTGGCCAAGGCTGAGAGGACTGTGCCTGTTGTTAATGGCGTCTTCAATACAATGCAGACACCAAAAGTGACGACTGAAACAAAAGTTGGTGAAGCCCAAAAGAGAAAGGCCACTGCTGAGCAAGAATACAGGTATTTTTTCAGCCAGCTTCTCTCGGTATCCCTGAGATGAAGGAGCTTCTTTAAGAATGAGGGTTCCCATGAATGCAGTTTCAAAACTCTCATGCTCTTCAAAGTCTCTGAAGTCACTTTGATTCTTGAATCCTTAGCTTCCATGATCTTGGAGTGAAGCCTTTCTTGCATGTTGGCCAAAGGCGTGTTGCATACCATCACCAAAACTGTGGCAAAAAGAGCGGCAATGGAGGGGGCAGCTCCTAGATTCCTGTAGAGGATGATCAAGGCCAGAATGACCTGGACTGGAAGCAGCCAAACTCCATGAATGTACCAGCAGAAGTCTCCAATTCTTTCAGCGTCCACATTGATTAAATTTATAATTTTGCCGTTGCTTAAAACAACATACTTAGTGAATAAAGATTTCTTGTAAATTAATACCATTAGAGCTGCCCTTAGTTGTATACCAATTCGCTGGGCACCAAAATACCATTGTCGTTGAGTTAGTGACTCAACTGTCTTTGCAAAGAAAAAAATGAATGCAAGAATCAGACCATAGTGAGTGCTTGAATTATCTTCTTTTACCAACACGAAATTCACAAAGCTTGTGATCAAGAGGGGACCCGTATAGGATGCAATTGTGTTAATTCCTATAGGGAAGAAAAAGAACAAAAGCATATAAATTATGTGGAAGGGAAAATAAAATAATTATAAGACTACAAGGACAGAGTGGTACCTGCAAAAGCTGCATTCATGACCAAGGATTTCCATATGGCATAGGCTATGGCCTTTGGCAATAACGATGCTTCAAATTTCTGTTTTCTGAGCGATTCTTCCAGCAACAAGGAAGCATTTTCTGCTGTTTCTGATTGTGGAATTGAAGGAATATGCGGTAATTCAAGCTTTTGAACACGACCTCTTCTAAAAATTGGGTTTAACCATTGGAAGGTAAGCTGGCTCCAAATTCCAGCATTTGTGAATGCACCATCTTCACCATAGAAAGTTTCATTTTCCTTTTGCAGTAAAGGCTCTACTACGTCACTGTGTTTCCTAGTACAACTAGCAGGGAAAGCATTGAAACAAAGAAGTATTGCCAAAGGAAAGGAAACAAAATCAACTATGTTAGGTTCTGGCAAAGGACTTGGAAAATCTATGGATTTCAAATGTCTGATAGTGTAAATGGAGAGAGAAACTGAATCAATGAAGAAGGAAAAGACCCACCAGAGGATAAGGATTAATGGCCACCTTTTGTCTCCACTAAGAATTCTATTTTTTGATAGGACTGCTACTAAAGTAGCTAAAACCCAAGTCATGAACAAGAAGACAGAGTTAATAGTGACAATCCTATGATTCCAATATTCATCCAAACCAAAACCAAGGTACAAAGCTGAGATGATGACATTAGATATAACAGTGATCATTGTAAAAACTCTAGACCCTCCAGCTGGTCCATGTTTCTCATTTATATCACCATCTCTCCTTTGTCTCCAAACATTTTGCAAAACCCATGTCAGAAATGCTATAACAAATGTTAAGTTGAGAAACTCTAAGGAGATATCAATCATGACAGGCTCCATATTCTACAAGTGTCCCAGTTCAAGTGAGATGAGTATCGTGGCTAAGAACTAGAGCAAAGTGAGTCTGCAGAGAAAGCAAGACCTGCATATCAATGCCTTGATAATACAAAACAATGGCAAGAAAAGGAACCGAATAGAAATTGAAATTGAAATATTCATAAGTAAAACAATAGCAAAAATTCAGAGTATATGGATTTAAAGAACTAGTACCACCAGTAGGGAGTAGGGACGTGTTAAAGAGGAGCAACCTGCGAAAATTTGAAGGACCCACGTGGCTCTTTTAAGGGTAGGGGCAAAAGAGTGTTTAAGTATTTGTACACAGTACAGGACTGAGAGATTCTTATATATAATAAACAACACGCATAAACCGTCCCCATCACCACAACTACCACCACCTTGGAGCCTATCTCTGACACTTTTAATTCTGAATGGAATAACATTTGTGGATGGAGATCAGGTGTAATCTCCAGAATATTGCACCTGATGCAATTGATATAGATGGTTGAGATTTAAAGTTGTAAAAAATAACTTTAAATCTCAACCATTTAATATAAAAAATGAAAAAAATAAAAAATAAAGGTGAAAAAGTAAAAAAAATTATGAAAGACTTGGCTGAATTGCACGGTGCAATTGCAAAAATGCATTTGCACCGGATTCCAATCCAATATTTACGAAGGAAAATGGAATGGAGACCAGAATCTTAACAGTCATTGCATCTCTTTGATTGGATTGACCATATCTATTTTCCTAACATCAAGCTGTCATTTTTTTATTTTTTTTTATATGCAAGCTGTCATTTTTTGAGCATTAAGAAAGTAAGAATGTGTTCATGTATGTCTTCATTACAATGTCATACAACTCTTTTTATAAATCTTTTATTTTTTCAGTTTTTAAAGGAAAATTAAAAAATAATATATATATCTATATATATTTATTTATATATAAAAGATCTTACTCTGACACTATAGACTGATAGAGCAAATATATGTACAAAATCTATTTCAAATACTTTCTTTTACAACTTGTTTAGTTATAAATGGAAAACAATATTGGTATTGATTGGAGTTATGGGCCATGCTTCTTTCTCAACGAATTTCAACATAATGCCATTCTCTAAAAAAAAAAAAAAAATCAACATATTGCCTAAATAAATTGTGAACTCTATTGTATTCTAACATTGATCTATTCTAAAATAAGGTTTTGAAATTTATGCACCCTTATTTATTTCTTTCTTGCTTTATATATATATATATATATATATATATATATATATATATATATATATATATTTCTCTCTTAGATGACATAATTTTTTAAGGAAAGGTAAAGTCCACCACAAGTGTCAACGGGATGTCTTGGACAAACTGACGTGTGCTCGTGCCCAAGTGGACCCATGTTTTTCTACTAATTTTTAAAAGAAAAAAATGTTCAAGGACCCCAATTCATGCTACTGTCGGCAAAACATAGAAAAATTACGGTGATGTACACATGTGCACAATTTTGTCCACAACTCATCCATTTAGTAGGTTGTAGTTAGTGAAGAAGTGATGGCGGATCCATGTGCCACACCCTATTACTAATCACAACTTACCACATAAGTGAATTGTGAGTAAAATTGTGCAATTACGCGTGGCATCAGAATTACAATATATAGCCAAAAAAAAAAAAAATTGGAATTGCAATTCTGCGCCACTGATATCGGTCACTCCTAGTCCCGTGACTTTGTACCTATGTCACAAAAGAAATCATAGCCGATGGTCCTGCCAAGTGGCGGCCATTGAGTTGTAGACTACCCAGATTGGACTGGACACGTGGTAATTTAGGGTAGGAGTGTGGAGAGGAAAAGCCAGTCGGCAGTAAAAGTGTGCACTTCTTGCGCCATCTTAGGTGTAATAGTAAAATGGGAAAAAATCTAAGAAATTGTTACAATATTTCTAGCTCTTAGTGCACGTGAAAAGGAAAGCAAACGCCCATTTGTGTTTTTGCGTAAGTCTTGTGCATGATATCTATAAGTACTTTTTAAAAAAAAAAAATTTTTAATTAAGTCTTACGGTATTATTTATATATTTAAAAATTATTTTACTACAATTTTTTAGCAATAAGCAGTTTCTCAAATAAACATTTATTATGCGTTGTGGGCACTATGTTAAATTAGCCGCTCTTATTGTTTTTTAAGATGCCGAATTGTGATTGGTTTATGTATGTATGTGTATATATATATATATGTATATATATATAGACACTTATCACTATTATTATTTGTTCATTCATCATTTAAAACTATTTTAGTACTTTTCCCTTGAGGAAAGTTTTTTTTTTTTTTTTTTGGGGGGTGCATTATTGCTTTTATTACTCACTCATCTATGTAAGTTTGTAACTAAATTGGGAGGAAGTAATTGTGATTAGAACAATGATATCCAAAACTAAGGTTATATTTATGGGATTCGAATCACCATAAATCAATTGATATATTAGCCTGATAATAAGACATCTCATACAATTATGAAAAATGTATGAAAATGTACATTCATAATTTCTTGAATCAATTGTATATTTTTAGTACTTTTCTCTTGAGGAAAGAATTGTTTTCTTTTCTTTTTTGTGTGTATTATGACTTTTATTGCTCACTCATCAGTGTGAGTTTATAATAAAATTAGGAGGAAGGAATTGTGATTAGAACATTGATATTCCAAACTAAGGTTATATATATATATATATATATAAAAGGTTTGAGTTCAGCATACACAAAAATTAATTAATTTTTTAGTTTAATAATAAGAGTAATTATTATGGAGTGATTGTCATTCTTATTAAAAAATCAAAAAAAAAAAAAACCAAAGGAATATATTTCATATCTTTTGCGGGTCTGTTTTGATATTGGAAAAGCAAAAGGTAGAACCTTTCTAATCAAAACCTTTTCTATTATTAATTATCTTAGTATTATCTTAAGGAATTTGATCACATGAGACAGACATCATTATCTCATAATATCTTTTTTTTTGAGTGAATGTTTCTCATGTTTCCAATAAGGGGGAAAAAAAAAGACATAGTTTTGAATTATAATATTTGTTTAACTTTATTAAGTTTGAATATAAAACACCACCAACCGGAGTTTTGTAATTTAATGAAATTAATAGGTCTCTTTTACCAATATTCAAGATAATCAAGGTGCAATATTCGTTTCAAAAGAAAAAAAAAATGTTTTTTTTAAAGAAAAAAAAATGTTTAAGTACTCTCCTCCCACTTATTGTAACATTTGAATTATCCAAAAATAAATTCATATTAAAACATTTTTGTTAGTAAATCAATGTCTAATTAATGGGTTAATAATTGAAATTGTAATGTTCAAAAACTAAATTAATATTAATTCAGGGTAATGTTTGTAAAAATCTCTATTTTAGTTTGGTGGTTTTGTAGTTTTCTGAAATAAAATAATGGTGTCTAACCTTTTATAAAAACAAAACAAAAAAAAAAGGATGGTGGCCCTTTCTGCCCTTGAATTTAAAAAGAGGTCCTTTTGTATGCACGTAAGTTAATGTTATATTGTTATTCAATTTATGTGCATTTATGGAGTTAGGGACCTTAGGTTATCCAGTGTGCGTTCATAAAAAATAAAAAAGGTTATCCAGTGTGCGTTATCCGAACCCACATCACTCTTTACAACTTGATTTAGCACTACAACTTTTTTCTGAAATATTAACACATAACACCCACTTTCCCCACTCAATAAAGTTTCTGCTTTCTGGCGACTTGTTTATTTATCTTTTCTATTTCTTTGTTTAAGAAAGATTTTGGATCAAACTTTCTGTTTATAGAAATAGTACTTTAGTATGTTTTTTGTTTTGATTGAATAGAACTTATACTATTATATTCAGTTTAGGGTGCCTAGTGCATATATGGACCCGGATTGAAGAGAGAGAGAGAAATGATTTTTCTAAGTCTGTCTCTCACCTATGATGGTGATTTTATTATGCAATATAGGATTCCTTGAATGGGAGAAGGAATTCCCTGCATTGTCAAGTATATGTTTCTCCTCTCTCACAACGGGTAAATCCTATTTTTTTATCTCTCATAATTGGTGGCTCAATGAGAACTACCAGTTGTAAGAGAGAAGAAACATCTACCTAATATCAAAATTGTAAAAATCGGGATCTTACGTAAGATCGTTGAAGGTAGGTAGGATTGGATCGTGAATCGTAAGATCGTGAATCGTAAGATCTTTCATATTTTTCAGATTTAAAGCAAAAAAAAAAAAAAAAAAACACATTGATAATGACTTTGTATGTTGAATAATCACGTAAATTATAAATTCATCCATAAAAAAGCTAAGATTTTTATCATAAAATGTAATTTGCATGTCATACATCGCTAAGTCTATATTAATAAAACAAATATATTTAAGTTTTGACCTAATGTGTCTAAAAAGTTTAATAAATGTTTAATTAGCAACCAAATACCAAAATATTTATCAAAACATATGGAAAATATTTTCCAAGTTCTAAGTTTGAAATCTAAAATAAGTTAACAAATGGAAACTAGCTAACTACAATATGAAATCCAAAAGCAAGATGAATATTAAGGTGAAGTGAATATTTAATTGTTCTCATTCTAAAGTTCTTATAACCATCGTCCTAAATTCTTAATCATTATCATCCATTTCATCATCTATATAAACATTATATATTTGCATACAAGAGTTACAAAAGACATCAAGATACAATTCCACACTCGACTATTCAAGTTATACCACTCAGTAATAATTAATGAGCATGCTCAAAAAAATCAATCAATCAATATACAAATTCAAGCATAATTGATAAAATTATATATAAAAAAAATATTTTAGTAATATTAGAACACAAATTAGTATATTGATTAAACAAATTTTAACAACATTATAACTTAAAGGTAGTAAAGCCAACATCAAATTCTTCATATAGAAATGATGAAGCATTCATTTATTTTGATTACAAGTGAACTAGAAATTAGAAAACATTTGCTTAGGTCAACATAATTTTATAAAAATAAAATAAAAAGTCATACCATCACAACATAAAAAAATAAAAACCCTTAAAGTTTCATTAAAGCAAAAAATTTCTCCCATAAAAATAAAAAAAATAAAAAAATAAAAAAAACCAAAATTTTTTGTTTTTGGTAGGATCAGTAGGATTGGTAGGATCCCATACGATCCTACCATTTTTATGATCCTAATGCGATCTTAAATGTTTTGATAAAGTAAGATCATAAAATTGTGCGATTTTTCGATCCAAATCGCAATTTTGACAATCATGCCTGATACAGGGTATATTTTTCTCTTAATGAGCTGCTAGAATAACTCAATTACTATAAAGTTGAACCTATTTTTATTTTATTTTACATAGTTACAATATGCTACTAATTTCTTAAATTATTTTCGTTAAACCTTCAAACACTTTATGGATGAGAGATGCTAATTAAGTTATAAGACTCTTAATCTAAGTTTAAGTAATATCCACGATTCATGTTACATCCATAATTCATGTTGGAGTAATTTTGAGTTTCTGCCATATTTAACTCCATGATTCATGTTGGGTCAACTAATATTACGGTTTTTTTTTTTATTTTTTTGAATGACAACTAATATCACGTTAAAAATGTAATAAATTTACCAATAACAACGGCCTCAATAATAACAATAATTATAATAGCAAGAATAAAAACAGTTAACTTCAAAAACATGGTATACTAAAGTATTCATTTGAATATGGCGTTTCACGCGTTTTTAATGTTTGCGTTTTTTTTTTATTTTTTTTTTGAAAAAGTGCATTTGAGCACTTCTATTAAAAATGAGTCCTATAAAATTATTTACACACTTAAAACTTATTTTACATAATATTTTTTATTTTTTATTTTCGACAAAATAAACCATATCCAACAGGACTCTATTTGTTGCCAAAAATGATGATATCAATGAGTACATGGTGTCGTCATTTCTGAGTAAAGGGGGAAAAAGAGACTAGATGTAAACTTTTCCTTGGTAGGCTCTTAACTTGGAAAGGACCACTTACTTTACTTCCCAATCTTTTGAATTTCGATTCACGCCTACTAGTCACATGTACTATCTTCTGGAAAGCTCTGGACCTCCATTCCATTTTCCTACTTTTTTTTTTTGAGAAACTCATTTTCCTACTTTGATCATTCATGCATGATGATTTTCATTTGACAATGCAAACTTCTTTTCTTGGCCAGAATTATTTTACACCACCATGAAGATTTTGATTTGTCAATTTCAACTATTTTCCTTGGCCAGAATTATCTTACACCAACTTGAATCATCAATCATGGAGTTACATGTGCTCCTTTCATCTTTCTCCCTCATAAACATAAAATCATAAATACAGAATCCTATCCTAATCTTTAGAGAGCTGGTGTATAATTGGATAGTGGTTGAAGGAAGCTGATCACACGTCAAAAATTGATTAGATGTTTCATAAACAAAGTTTCTCACTAAACTAGTTTGGAAATAAACTCTACAAACTCATCATATATATCTATACTAAGTGTGAATTTTAAAAATCTAACAATTAGATTGCATATTTTTATTATATTTTTCATGCATGTAAGATTTCAAGAAGATAAAAAAATCAATTGTTATCTCATCAAACAAATATTAAAATTTCAAATTTTTGTGATCTAAAATTATGTATAAAAAATAAGTTTATTGATTGAATAGTAAAAATATTCAATTTGAACAAAATTTGATATGCATGTTAAGAATATAAAAGACATAAAATTTAATAATTAAATTTTTAAAATTCATATAAAAAAAGACATATATATAAAAAGTTTGAAAATTTCTTTTCCATACTAATTTGAAGAGAAATTTTATTCATGTTTCATCCTTCTTTCTATATAACGAACACTTTTGACAAACAGTCATCTTGTGCTGACACTAATTTTCTCTGCTGATAAAAATAATTCTATTAGTCCTTTATCTGTCAAAAGTTTTTTTTTTTTAGACATCCTTAGTTGTGAGCGGGAGGATTTGAGTTTTGAATGCTTCCCATTGAAAACACTGGGAAATCAACGCGTGTTGAACTACAAAGCTTTTGATTTAATTAGTCTAAATACATGAATGTTAGCGGCCTTTAATTGAACGAGCTCATTCATATATGACCCCTTTACGTCCTATCAGTCTATCACAATTAAAAAATTCCCAAATTACTGAAATTCGAGCACGTTTTCTCTTTAAACACGTGTAAAAAGGTGTGTTGCACCTTTGGTCTAAGGTTCAATTATTATACATGGGGCTAACTTGAAAAAATGGAATCAGAATAGTGGAGTATGACACACATGCTTTTATAAAGATAGATGAGATTTACTGCCGAGTTCCCACATTTTATTAGGAACAATGATTATCTCGCTCAGTATTACAGATTTCATGTACCTCTTTGAAATTATGTCTATCTTAAAAAATATTTACTAAGTTTGCAAAGAGTATGTAAAAAGATTTTTCCTTTTTGGAGTACTTGAATAGTACGTGGTACAATTTTTCATGGGTTGATTTGATTAGGTTTGGTGCTAACCCATCACTTGACCCAATTTCATTGGGTTTTACTGTTAGTTAACAAGTCTGCCCAAATTCAAATGACCCAAAACATTATGGTTATTTTAAAGTTGTGAGTTACAACTATGTTTATATGTTGATTTTAATTTCATGTTAAATTTAATTGTAATTCTATTCAATCATTTCCTTGTATTTTTGTGGAATTTAATGTAAAGGTTGTGTGTGAGAAATTGATAAAGATTCTGTGAAGATGAAGAATTTGCGACTAGCTTGTGAATGCCAATCAACAAAAAGGCCACATGAGAAGCACACACGGGAATTTGAAGAGTCTTTGTCAGGCTGGATTTTGCGAGTCAGACCAAGTCACGAGTGACTTGCGAAACTCTCTACCTGATGATTTTGAGTGTGTCTTTTCACATACTTTTACCAATACTATATAAACCCTTATTACCTACGAAATTGTATAAAAAAAATTTAAAAAAAAAAAAAAAGGGAGTTTTCTCAATGAAGTTTTTTAGAGAGAAAACCCTAACCAAACACTTGAGAGTTAGAGATTGTTTACCCACAATCATCTACACCATTTCTCCAAAGTTTCCTTTACTCCTACCTCTCCATCTACACATCCTTGAACAGTTCTTAGTCCAAACATTTACCTCACCCATTTTGAGTGTTTAGAGAAGTTTTGGTGTATATAGGAAGTATTGGAAGAAGCCATTAAGTGGCAAATGCAATTTGGAGCAATTGCGGGATCCGAACAACTAATGAAGATATGGCTCCATAAAGCCCGTTGGTTGCAGAAACTTAGAGAGTTCAAGTACATTGGGTAGATTAGGCTTGGAGGGTCTCTTCATTATTCATGTACTCCAACTTTATTTACTAGTGGATCGATTTTGGCTTGGAGGGTCACAAAGAGATTTTTCACCAAGTACTTTGGTTTGCTCTTCAATAACACGTCTTAGTATTATCTTGTGTTTGCATCTCGCTTCCCTACTCTTTAAACTTTACATTTATTGTTTATTGTACTTGCTTATGCCTTAGATTAGCATTCCGTTTTTATTACGTATCATTTACTCTTGCTCCGCACTTAGTTAAGTTAGATTAAAAATAACTAAGCCGTAATTTAATATTGGAGGTCTAAATTGGCTATAGTGTTTCACACTATTTGAACTTTCAATTGATATCAGAGCTGGTACACTTTTTGGATTTCGTTATTCTTATGTGATCCTAGACCCTATTTGAGATGAATAGATCTCAAAGGATGTAAGCGAGTCATCACCGCCCCGAAGGCATTGTTTGCTATGAATGCATTGGACATGGGCATTTGAAGAAGGAGTGTCTGAACTATTTGAGAGAGAAGGGTAAGGTGCTAACAACCACCCTTAGTGATTCGGAGAGCTCAAACTCAGATTTTGAAGAAGGATGTGATGGTGATGGTAACTACTCTGCGTTTATGGCAATTACCTCAATTGATTCAAAAGAAGAATTGAGAGAATTGGTTAAGGAACTTAGTGTACACACCGATGTTGAAGAAGATGAAGTTTTGGATGGTGAGGAAGTGTACCTTAATGAAGGTGATAAGAAACTTCAAGATGTTTATTGTAAAGTTATGTTTTACAATTATGTTTTATGTTGGCTTTAATTTTGCGTCAAATTTAATTGTAATTCTGTTAAATCATTTCCCTGTATTTTTGTGGGATTTAATGTAAAGGTTGTGTATGAGAGTTTGCTGAAGATTTTGTGAAGATGAGGATTTTGCGACTAGCTTGCGACTGGCTGGCAAGTGCCAACCCACAAAACAAGTCACGTGACAAGCACATGCTAGAATTTGAAGAGTTTTTGACAAGCTGGATTTTGCAAGTCATTCACGACTCGAGCCAAGTTGCAAGTGACCCGCAAAACTCTCTGTCTGATTATGTTGATTATATCTTTTCACATTCCTTTATCAATAATATATAAACCCTCATTACCCACGAAATGTAAGAAGAAAAATGAGTTTTTACAAGAAGCTTTTGAGAGAGAAAACCCTAGCAAAATACTTGAGAGTGAGAGATTGTTTACCCACAGTCCTCTACATCATTTCTCTAAAGTTTCCATTACTTCTACCTCTCCATCTACAAATCTTTGAGAGGTTCTTAGCCCAAACATTTACCTCACCCATTCCAAGTATTGAGAGAAGTTTTGGTGCTTATGGAAAGCATTGGAAGAAGCCATTGAGTGGCAAATGCAATCAGGCGGAATTGCGGGATCCAGATAACTAGTGAAGATAAGACTCTGAGAAGTCCGTTAGTAGCTGGAGCTTGGAGGGCTCATGTACATTGGGTAGATTAGGCTTGGAGGGTCTTTTTGATGTTCTTGTACTCCAACTTATTTACTAGTGGATCGATTTCGGCTTGGAGGGCCGTGGAGAGGTTTTCACTGTGTACTTCGGTTTCCTCTTTGATAACATGTCTCAGTGTTATCTTGTATTTGCATCTCTCTTTCCTACTCTTTAAAGCTTTACATTTATCGCTTATTGTACTTGCATATGCATTAGAGTAGTGTTTCAGTTTATTGCGTATCTTTTACTTTTGTTCTGCACTTAGTTAAATTAGAGTAAAAACAACTAAGCCGTAATTTAAAATTGAGAGTCTAAACAAGCATTAGTGTTTCTAAACTAATTGAGCTTTCATTTATGAAGCATTGCTTGAAGATTGTGGCAAGTATGCCAAAGTTGGTAAGAGTGCGGTCAAGAAGATGAAGAGAATTGAAGAAGACCATAAATCCACTCTTGCACAACTCAAGGATGCCAAATGTGAAGTTAAAAAATTGAAAGAGGAGCTGCTGAATGCTTACTTAAAGATCAAGTTTCTCAAACTTGAAGTGATTCAAGCAAATGTTAAAGTAGAGCACATCACAACCAAGAAGCTTGATAATGTTCTTTCATCACAAAAGCCCTTTTCAGAAAAAATTGGACTAGGTTACACCAGTGAAGGAAGTTCAAGTGAAGAATCAAGAAGGGAGATGAAATTCGTATCGGCAAAGGTTGTAGAAAAGCCCAGGATTGAGATCCCTATCGTTGAGAAGTAGGAAATTGAGCCAAAATCAAAGGCAAAAGGAAAGTCACTGCCTAAGAGTCAAAGGGGACCTTAAGTGAAGCATTTTTGTCACCATTGTGGTATTCGAGGGCACATAAGACCAAATTGCTTCTAGCTTCATGCTCTCAAAATGGCCGATTCTTTGCATGCTCAAGAAAATGAAAGAAGAACGCCAAGAGGAAATCAAGGTAAAGGAGAAAATGAAGGTCAACTCATGGGAGATGTCATGGAAATGCTTAAGAACATCTCATCATGCCTAGCTAGCTCCACCCCGAGGTTTAAGAGTTATGTTGGTCGTAACCCTCAGTTTAAGGATCTCACCCAAAGCACCCGTGTGGTGTGGGCAAAGAAGGATACTCATACATGATTCATCCATTATGCCCATGCATTAATACTTCCAATGTCTTAGGGTCATCGTATCATACATAATATCATGCCCACTCTTCTTGCTACACTGCTTCTTCTCTAGCCTTTTTCTTTTAAGTTTTTTTTTTTGAAAGGTTGTTTTATTTGTTTATCTTACTTTATTGCTTTTGTTTTGTGTGAGTAAAAATCCAAAAACTCATAAAAAGTAAAAAATCCCAAAAATTTTGATCGCTTGTGTTGTGTCATATCACATGTGAGTTTAGCCTAGTACCTTCATACCAATGGCATAGTATATTTACGAGCTTAACTTGTTATGTATGCACATATTGAATGTGAGTAAAATCTAGAAATCTATGTTTGATTGTTGTAAATAGATCTTCGAGCTTGTTATGAATGTCTAGCCAATAGTCTTGATTGATATTGATACATGCGTAGACTTGATCCTATATATCTCCTCACATTAATTTTTATGTCAAAAAGCTCTTCAAAAATCAATCTCTTAAAGGAGAAAGAGCTGAAAAAGCCTTGCTACGAAAACTAGTTAGACTAGGAAAACGTGGAGCAAAAACGTATTCAAATTGTTTGATGCCAAAGCAAAAGGTTTATTCTTCAAAGACATGTCACAATTTTCATAGCATCGTTTTTCAAAAATTGAGTTGTATTGATCAAAAAGTATGAAAAATGGAAGTCAAACGAAAATCTTTCAATCATTGTAAACACTTCGGTGAGGAGTCATATATGTTCATTTCTACTAGTGAGATAGGTCACTTGACTTCATGCTATTTGTGTATAACTTGATTGAATTGACCATTGAAACTTCATACTAGACTATAGACTAATTCATACTTGATACACACACACAATACACAAGTCTAATATTCAATGAATAGCTATTTCATTTATGTGATTGTACGTGTTTAAATGTGGTGTATGCTCAATTGCTTGATGATCAAACCCAAAATGATTTTTTGAGTATTTTATTTGTTTCTGAAAGTGATTTTTGTCACTTTAATTATGAAAGTTTTTCTCAAAATGTCAAATTCTTTGTGTTGAAAAACTTTTTGTTTGGCCATTTCGTGACTCCTTTCGCGACTAGCTCCAAGTTGCGAGATTTTTAAGATATTTCAATTTCTTATTAATTTCAAGTAGAGAGTTTCATGGCTCCCTCGCGAGTGCTTCGCAGCTCAACCCTGACCCGCCAAATTCTTTCCTGTGCATCTGCACATTTCGCTAGTAGGCTTATGACTAGTTCACGAGTCACTAACTCATGAAATGCAAAAGAAGATAGTTTTTAAAGGGCTTGAAAATTTAGTTTTCAAAAGCCTTGCTTTTTTGTACGCCGTGATTCCCACCCACCAAAACTCAAAATTTCTTCAAAAACTCAACCAAACTCTTTTGGATTTTTATTCTAAGACTTCTCTAAGATATTATTCATCTCTTTTAATCTTTCAATTCCTTAGATTTTGTTCTAGAATGCTTAAAACCTAGGGTTGGGGTTTATTTGTGTTGGGTTGAGAAAACTTAATTTCTTGTAAAATTTTTAAATTTTGTTGATTGGGTTAGTCCCATTTGTGTTGATGTTGTTTGTGTTGGCCCCTTGTGGCATTTTAACATGTATTTAAGGCATATTTTCATATGTTTATGCATTTTTTTTCTCATATAGGATAATTGTATGCATGCTAAGTGTTTGATAAAATGCTCCTTAGGCATTTTTGCACTCATTTGGACTTCGATGAGTACCACACTTTGGGGATTGTCATGTTTACTTAATTGTAACATGTTTCTATCATTGCTTTTATGTTTTACACACTTTACCGCATGGGTGCTTGTTCATGCTTTGCTCATGCATTGCACATGCACACTTGATGCACACACCCTATCACAATTGACATGTCATGCATATTTTCATGCTCTTTGTCTAATTAGACTTCTAGCATTGTTTTCATGTCTTTGTGTTCTAGTATATGCTCTTTTACTTAGTTTTTAAGAGTTGTTTACTTGGTTTTTGTTCTAACTTGCATTTAATCAAGTTTGTTTCCATTTTTGTGTATGGTTGCTATTTGTTTCTTTTTTTAGATGTCTCCTCACAAGAAAACCACTGCCAAGAAACCTCTTAAGAGTCAACGATACAAAGAGCATTGCTTCCGAAATAGAGATGTTTTTGAGGCATTCTCAGAATTCTATAAGGAAGTGGTGATTATTGTGGAGGGAGAGGTGGACCTTGAGTCTCTTAAGAGCACCTTCATTCCTAATGTGTTCAAAGACCGCACTTGGGCTCCTTTTCTCACAAGCATAATAGAGGTGCATGATATCTTGATTCAAAAGTTCTTGTCAAATGCCCTTATGGAAAAAGATCACCTCAATTTCTGGGTGAGAGGAAAGGAGTTCTCTTTCTCAACCATGTCAATCCAATACTTGCTGTAGATTCGACCAATGATCCCTGAGTTATTTCTTCCTTATGACAAGAGAAAAACACTAGTTTCGAAAGTAGTTTCAAATCTTGGGGGAGAACAGAAAAGACAATCCCTACACACTACTAGCTTATCTCCAGATTTGAAAACATTGGCCTACATCATGCTCTTCAACCTTTACCCAGTGCAAAATTTGACAACTCTTTCTCAACCATGAGCACTGTTTCTTCATGACTTGTACAAGAAGGACATTGACATCTATGCTCATATATATCATCTTCTCGCAAAGTGTGTTAGCAAGAAGAAGACCTGGATGACTCTGCCATTCCTAAGATTGATCATGTCTAACTTGCATCAAGAGAGGGTCAAGATTCCTTCAAGTTTGCCAGTCATGAATAGGGAAGATCCTATTTCTGGTAAAACCATGACTAGGAGCAAAGCTTGACTTCGTGGTCTTGAAGAGGAAGGATGAGCACCAGGTGAGGGCACTACTCATAAGGGTGGTAACACTGATGATGAGATTGGCAACTTCACCCTTGGACCAGAAGATATGGACACCTCACCTACTCAGGCTCAGCGCCAGGAGCAGCCACAAGCTCAGCCTCAAGTGTAGCCACAGGCACCAGCTCATGCTCTAGATTGCCTTGATCTTATTCTTAACCGTTTAGATCACTTGCAGCAATCGTTTGATGAGCATTCTATTTACACCACATGTCAGTTAACCTACCTCCAAGAGCAAATCATCTCTCTCTCTACCCAAATACAAGATATGGGGAGCAAAGACTAGCATCTTTGGCCATTTCAGTCAAATAAGGGGAGTGGTATTAGCTTTAGGGGGAGTATATTTGAAGGGGGAGCAGAATTTTGAAATTTTTACAGCTCTTGTAGCTTATTTACATTGCTTTATTCAAAGCTTTAAGTAGTTTAGTATAAAACTATGTTTTCTTTAGTACTTGTGTATTTTGGTTTTTATAGCCATTTCTTGTTGCTTTTAGTTATCTGTTGCCTCTTGCTCTAGTTTCTTTAATGCATCATGTGTTTGTTGGGTATGTAATTAATTTTTGCACTGCTCTTAATTGCCTGCGTGTTTGGATGTTCATTTACTCGTTAAATGTTAATTATGGCCATTTCTTAATAACTGTTCATGTTTGATCAAGCTATGTTATATGTTCATATATCAATTGTTTTTACTTGATCTCATTTCACTTGCTTTATATACATGCCTTGTATTCTACTTGTCTCAAACTTAATGAATCCTATTTGTTATGTGTAAGTGTTTCAAGATACATGTGTATATGGTTCAAGTGCTTCACAAGTTTTAGATTTAGGCGTGAATGAGTTTTGTCTCTATTTCCAAACTCACATTTTAAGTCTAGAGCTTCTTTAGGGGTTTTGTCACGGAATAGCCAAATGGGGAGATTGTAAATTTGTGATTTACAACTATATTTTTATGTTGGCATTAATTCCGTGTCAAATTTGATTGTAATTTTGTTCAATCATTTTCCTGTATTTTTGTGGGATTTAATATAAGGATTATGTGTGAGAGATTGGTGAAGATTCTGTGAAGATGATAAATTGACGACTAGCACAAGACCGACTCGCAAGTGCCAACCCACGAAAAGGCCACATGAGAAGCACATGTTGGAATTTGAAGAGTCTTTGCCAAGCTAGACTTTGTGAGTCATTCGCGACTCAGGCCAAGTCGCGAGTGACCTGCGAAACTCTCTGCTTGATGAATTTGAGTGCGCCTTTTCACATACCTTTACCAATACTATATAAACTCTCATTGGAGAATCCACACCAATTCATTTATTTTACACATCCATTTTTACACTAAAAACCTACTTTTTCTATTTTACACATCCATTTTTACAAAACACCCACATCAATTCATCTATTCTATCACCTCTTTTAATTAAATAATCAATTTTCTCAAATTTTTTATTATTTCTCTCAACTGCCCATTTATATACACGCGCTTCCTCTCTCTTTCTACCCATGTTTGATTTGGCTCTCTCTCTATACCCATCTCTCTACCCATCTCTACCCATCTTTCAAATCAACTCTCCCTCTCGGTCTAATCCACATCATCTTGGTCACAAGCACCGATCCACAGCTCCGATCAGGCAAGTCCCATCTCGGTTAAATCCGATCAGCAAGAACCATCTCAGTCACAGCTCTAATCAGGCAAGACCCGACAGCTCCGATCAAATCCACAAGCACTGATCCACAGCTCCAATCAGGCAAGACCCGACAAGCACCGATCATATCCGAGATCTCCCTAACTCCGATTCGGCTTTGATCATGCAAGACCCATCTCGGTCAGATCTCCCTAGCTCCGATCAAGCAAGACCCACGAGCTCCGATCCAGTCAAGCACCAATCATTCCACAAGCACCAATCGTTCCGATCAAGCACCGATCTGTATTTGTGTATCTCTGTGTTTTTTTTTTAGCAAGTGTATCTCTGTGTTGATCCTGTTGATTTGTCTGTGTGGATGTGTTTGTGTGTGGGTGTGTTTGTGTGCATCTGAGGAAAAAGAAGAAGATGAGGAGAGAAGTTACTGAGTTTGTTGAGCACAGCGAAGAGAGAGAAAAAAGGAGCGAACGGGAAATCAATAAAATAATAAATGGACCAGCTACAGTAGCCGTGTATATTTACACGGTTACTGTAGTTCGTGGATGGATTTGCACAATTTTACACAGCTTTATGCCCACTGATGGGGGTGTTTTTTTGACTAAAATGTGTAAAATGAAGGAGTTTTTGTATTATAGAAGATTTTAAAAGAAATAGTGTGGATGCTCTTACCCACGAAATTGTTAAAAAAAAAAAAAAGGAGTTTTTTGAAAGAAATTTTTGGGAGAGAAAACCCTAGCCAAACACTTGAGAGTTAAAGATTGTTTACCCCCAATCATCTACACCATTTCTCTAAAGTTTCCTTTACTCATACCTTTCTATCTACACATCCTTGAGAGGTTCTTAGCCTAAACACCTACCTCACTCATTCTAAGTGTTGAGAGAAGTTTTGGTGCATATAGGAAGCATTGGAAGAAGGCATTGAGTGGCGGATGTAATTTAGAGCTAATTGCAAAATTTGGACAACTAGTGAAGACATGGCTCCATGAAGCTCGTTGGTAGCAGCAATTTGGAAGGTTCAAGTACATTGGGTAGATTAGGCTTTGAAAGGTCTCTTTGTTATTCATGTACTCCAACTTTATTCACTAGTGGATGGATTTTGGCTTAAAGGGCCGTGGAGAGGTTTTTTGTTAAGTACTTCCATTTGCTCTTCGATAACACGTCTTAGTATTATCTTGTGTTTGCATTTCTCTTCCCTACTCTTTAAGCTTTAGATTTATTATTTATTGTACTTGCTTATACCTTAGAGAAGTGTTCTGGTTTTATTGCATATCATTTACTTTTGTTTCGCACTTAGTTAAATTAGAGTAAAAGCAACTAAGCTGTAATTTAATATTGGGGGTCTAAATTGACTATAGTGTTTCACACTATTTGAGCTTTCAGCTATGATACATGGATACATTTATCAAAGTCATTTGTGAATACTCAGTTCATACAATTTAGGCAAATTTGGCCAAGTATATGAGTAGCCCTACTTTATGAGGTGTAATGTGTGGTGTGATGTGAGCATCATTTGTAAATCTTAAGGGGTTTTTTAAAAAAAAAAAAAAATTCTCAAGATATAAGGCATTAAATCAAGGGCTAGTAACACTTTGAATATATCTTTTTTAAGTACTCAAAATTCTTGACAGGGCAGAATGGCCAAGATTCATAATAAATATCATTTATTTGAGAATGTTGGTGTAATACACATTATGTCCCATTCATAAATTATATATTTAACTATTATAGAAAACCTCATTACAGTTTCCAAATTCACGGGTTTTAAATTTAGGTGTGAATGAGTTTTGTCATTGTTCCTAAACTTACGTTCATGTCTAAAGTCTGCTATAGGACGTTTTTGTTACGGAATAGCCAAATGAGAAGCTTATTAAGTTATGGTTTTTGACATCATTTATATTGGCTTTATTCCATGACAAAAAGTGTTGTAATTTCATTAATCTATTTCCTTGTATTTTGTGGGATTTAATTGTAATGGGTTTAGTATTAAATTAGTGAAGATTGCTCAAGACAGTGAAGTTCGTGACTTGCTCGCAACTGACTCACAAGTGGACAACCCGCGAAAGGTCACGTGAGAAACACATGCTGGAATCTAAACAGTCTTTTACCAAACTGTATTTCACAAGTCACTTCGCGTTCGCGAATTGGCCAACTCGCGAGTGACATGCATAACTCTCTGCCTGAATGATTTTAAGTATGACTCTTATACCCTTTACTCATACTATATATACCATCATTACCCACAAAATTGTAAGGAGACTATTCAGAAGAAAACCCCATACAGGTTTCTACAACACCCACCTTGTTAGAGAGAGCTACTCATCCTCAAGGGAGGAATCCTTGTAGTCTCTTCTCCTCACCTCTCCCATTTTCATACCTTGAGAGGAGACTTGTACCCAAACACAACCCACACCTATTCAGAATGTAGAGAGTGTTTTAGAGCTTGGAAAGCATTGAGTATTTTCCAAAATAAGCCAGTGAGGCTTGGCAGATGCAATCAGATAGTATTGCATGATCTGGATAACTAGTGAAGACAAGACTTTGAGAAGTCCGTTGGTAACTGGAGCTTGGGAGGCTCAAGTACATTGGGTAGATTAGGCTTGGAAGGTCTTTTTGGTTTCCTTGTACTCCAACTTATTCACTAGTGGATCATTTCGACTTGAAGGGTTGCGGAGAGGTTTTTCTCCGAATTTTTCAGTTTCCTCTTCGATAACACACCATTGTGTTATCTTGGGTTTGCTATTCTTTTACCCACTGCCCTTTCCATTTTAGTATTGCACTTATTTGTTCATCCATGCACTTTTTGAGTGCTTTGATCAATTAATTTGCTAATCACGTATATTCCTCATCAATTGTTTAGATTAAAATTAATCAAGCCGTAATTAAAAATTGGAGGTCTAAACAAGTTACAGTGTTTTACACTATTTGAGTTTTCAATTAGCATTTATTGTTGTCACACTCTTGTTGAGTTGCATCAACTAGCATTTCGATCCACTTTAGTCCATATTCATCCAATTTGATCCACTTAGGTCAATTCAATCCAATCTGGTCCACTTTGATCCATTTCAGTCTAGCTCGGTCCATTTCAGTCTACTTCGATCCATTTCGATGATGCTTTGGGATGATAGATTTTTGTAGAAAGAAGAGTTGTTTTATTGACAATTTTGTTACATTCTCAACGTAATATTGATAGATTTTTTTTATAAAATTACATTTTTCTTATGTTATTAAAGTCCTGTATTTTTTTTTTCTAATGCAAATAATGGATTTACTTATATTTGTTGCCTCTTTATGTCATTTGAGAAGTATAAAGGAATGAACCATTTGTAAAGGGCACTAGAAACAAATTCTAACCACACATTACATTATTTACAAATTATCTTGCTTTATATAATAATTTAATATAAAATCCATTATATTTCCTTTTATAAAAAAAAAGTTTACTAAATTTAAAACAAATTTAAATAAAAAATAAATAGCTTAATTTAGAAAATCTAATATATCGTGCCAAATATAATTTGTTATAAAATAATCACATCATTTCAAGTAGGGTTTGAGACCAATAAGCGAAATGGCAAAATAGAACTTTTTCACAAAATACTTAGTAAAATAGCATTGTTCGTAAAATATGTAGCAAAATACCACTCTTTTGGAAATTACTCAATTTTAAGGAGATTGAGTTCCATGAGATTTTTGCCATGGTGGCACCCACTGATGTGGCTTTTTGCAATAAAAAAATGCCACGTTGAACTTGATTTTGAGAATTGAGTGGAACTTGATTTTTAGAAAATCAAGTTCTTGTAAATTTTTTTTTTTTAGAAAAATATAGTGGAAGTTGATTTTCAAAAGATCGAGTTTTGTGTAAATTTTTTTTTTTTAAAAAAAAAGTGGAAAATGCCTATGAGGAATTTTATCAAACACCTTACTTGCAAACATACCATCTGTATATGAAGCAATGCATGAGCATGTGAAAATCTACATTTTCTGCATGTTTAACTATTTGACAATGACCAACATTCAAAGAACTTCATAAAAGATGAACAAAACATGGATAGAAAATTTGACAGGAAATTATGTTCCCATAGAGAGAAGTCCAACTGAGAACTCAAAATCTCAAAAACGAACTGTTAGGACATATGTCACTATTTTATGTAATTGGTTTATCCTTTGACAAAACGCACTTTACTTGTAATTGGGTAGATTTAGGATGTGTTTAACGCTTCAAGAAACAGTGTTTCAAGATTAAGTGTTGAAGTCATCAAGTTTGTCCAAGAAACAAGCTGGAAAGTGCAACTTACTAAAGCTCGACATCTGATCTCGACACATGTTTCTATCGAGCTTTAGAAGCTGTTTCAGCCCCGAGGCTCGACAGCTTCTCGACAGATTCTCAACACCTCTATCTGTCGAGATTTAAAGAAAACAGATTTTCAGTTTTGTTTTTATTCCAATCCGTGAATGTGTCTTTGGGACTTCTTTTCTCCTAACCCTAGACATATAAAAGGATTATTTTAAGGGCCGTCAAACAGATGCAAGTTGCACAAGCATTGAGTAATTCTTGTTCATGCAATTTGTGATCAACGACAAAGTTCATGCCCTAGTTCATCTCTTGTGAAGAAGTTGCTGTGTAATGTGCACCGTAGGGTTTTGTAACCAAGCATCTTCTTGAGCTTCATCGTGTGGATGATTTGAAGAACTTTGCAACCAACAACTCTCTCTCTAGTTGGTGAATTGAAGTTGCGTACTAGGATCCGCGCAATTGGTTAGTCACGTACTCAGAGCTGTGCATTAAGAGGAGAAACTGTCACTACAGAACAAGTCCAATTGGGTATTGGGGTAAGGGTTCAACTGTATGTTGGTAAGGTACTCGGATTCCTTGCTTGTAATCACTTGTTGTGATAATAGTGGAGTTTCGGGAGTGGTGACCTTAAATCACCCGGTGGGATTTTTGCCGTCAGGTTTTCCCAATTCGTAAACAAATCACCGTGTCTTTTATTTTCCACTGCATTCTTTAGTTTTGGTGATTTGTTTGTGCTGCCATGTGAATTTGCATATTAACTTGATTAATTAATAACTCGGCTAATTAATCAATTTAATTAATCACAAGGGGTCAACGCATTTGTGGCCTATCAAGTGGTTAGACTTGTTTGGAAGGGAAGAAAGCCTAATGCGAAGTATTTTAGAATCTTTGGAAGTACTTGTTTCATCCTTAAGGATAGAGAGAATGTGGGAAGTTTGACTCCCGAAGTGATGAAGGAATATTTTTGGGATACTCCTCCACAAGCAAAGCTTATTGGGTGTACAACAAAAGAACCAAGAAGGTGACGGAAATGGTCAATGTTGTTATTGATGAGGTTTCAAATTTTGGTTCTGAGAAAAGTAGTGAGGAAATACCTAAGGAAATTCTTCCTTCAGAGCCTAAAGTTGTTCAAGAACATGTTTCTCTAAGTACTCCAAGTGTTATAGAAGTCTCAGCAGAAATTCCTACATCACCTAAGTCTGAATCTCATGAAGAGAAAGGACCTTTCTCAAGGATCAAGTTGAATCACCGTCCTGAAGTTATTGTGGAAAATATGAATGAACTTACACTAAGAAAGCGTATAGTTGATAAATGTGTTGCTAGTTTTGTGTCTTGTTCTTGCTATTTGTCGCAAGTTAAACCTACCAAGGTTGAGGATGCTCTCCAAGATGATAGCTGGGTTGAGGCTATGCATGATGAACTGCTCCAGTTTCAAAGGAATGATGTATGGACCCTAGTACCTAGAACGGAAGGAAAGCACATCATTGGCACAAAGTTGATATTCTGCAATGAAATTGATGAGGGGGGAAATGTGATCCACAACAAGGCTCGTCTGGTGGCCTAAAGATACTCTCAAGTGGAAGGAGTAGATTTTGATGAAACATTTGCTCCTGTAGCTCGCATGGAATCTATTAGGGTTCTCCTAGCCCTGGCTTGTCACTTGAAGTTCAAGCTTTACCAAATGGATGTGAAGACTGCGTTCTTAAACGGGTTTCTTAAAGAAGATTTCTATGCTGCTCAACCTAAAAGATTCATTGATCCACACTTTTCGGATTATGTGTTGTACCTCAAGAAGGCTCTCTATGGACTAAAGCAAGCACCTAAAGCTTGGTATGACCGATTTACACAATACTTGGTCTCACATGGTTTCACAAGAGGACAAGCTGATCAAACTCTCTTTATCAAAAGAGAGAATGGCGAGTTGATAGTAGCTCAAGTCTATGTTGATGATATCATCTTCGAGTCTACAAAGGATGAACTTGCTCATAACTTTTCAAAGCTTATGCAAGCTGAGTTCAATATAAGCATGATTGGAGAGTTGAATCACTTCCTTAGATTGCAGATTTGTTAACAAGAGTCAAATATATTCATATCTCAATCTAAATGTCACGACCCAAACCTAATACCCGAATTTGTGACCATGGCTAGCATGCTAATATCAAGTTTAAACCTAATATTAACAAGAACCAACTTAACTTTTACAAAAGCTTTTCCAAAAGATTTCCTCTTTCTTTTCATTCTTGTTTCTTTACTTAAATAATAACTTTTCACTTGACATTCAGAGCATCTACACTGTACTCAAAGAATAACTTAATCCACTAGTTACTCAAATTCTAAATTCCACATAATACATCTCTTAATGCTTTAAGGTACACAACTTTCATTAAGTCCTAAAATACACAATGCTACAAAACCAGTCATCAAATTGCTAATTTGGGATCTATACTTTTAAAACTAAAATCAGCTCCTTCCAAAACTTGATTAAGGCTCCCTCTGCTCCAAAATAAAACCTGTGACTGAAATGGTGGAAGGGGTGAGCTGCATAGCTTAGTAAGGGTAAGATACATAAGAATTTAATAAGAACTAGCCACCGACCCACGCAATGCGTGGGAATATATAAATATTATATAATGGGCTATAATATATCATGAGTAACAATAATTAATTCAAATATTATCTATTTAAAAAATATATATTTCTACAGGTTTTTTATTTTATTTTATTTATCTTTTTATCTCAACAAATAATCATTCTATTTTTTTTTTGTCTAATTAATATTTTTTTTAGGTGAGCCATATTCTTCTAACTTCTGTTGTAGTGTGTTATATTTGCCTAATATGCAACTAAACTTTATAAGTTTCAAATCTATTATTCAAAATTTTCATTTCTTAAGGAATAAAGAGATTATCATAATAATAAAAACTCATCACAAAATTACAATGCTGTCTTAACCAAAAATTAAAATGAAATCAAAGGAATAAAAGTTAGACTTTATAATAATTTATTACTCAAAAAATTGGTAGGCATATTCAAATTCAGTCGTATAGATTGTGTTTTGATAGAAACTCAAATTTCTATTCCCAAAAAAAATTATGTATTAACCCAAACCAAAATTCAACCATTACTATTAAAGGGAAATTAAAAAAGCACAATATCAAAACAAATCTTCAAAAAAAAAAAAAACCTATCAACCTTAATCAGAATTATAAGAAATAACAAAAATCTACCAAAAGAAAGTAAAGATATTATATATATATATATATATATAGAGAGAGAGAGAGAGAGAGAGAGAGAGAGAGAGAGAGAGAGAGAGAGAGAGAGAGCACTCACAATTATTTTGTAGGAAAAATAGGATTAAATACAAGAAATGATATCAAATTTATACAAAATAAAATGGGAAGAATAAGAGTCAAAATATAAGAAAGAGAAAGGGATGAAGGAAGTGTAACGGTAGAGTAGAGAGTAGTGGGAAGATAAAGAAGCAAATAGGAAAGGGAAAGATTGGAGGAAGTGGAACCATGATTAATAGGGAAAAGAAGGTTTTTTTTTTTTTTAATAGGTAGAATTAAAGTTCAAAAAGAGGGGAAAAAAAAAAAAAAGGTAGAAAATAAGTGGATGATGTAGCCCAAATAATAGTTACATTCTTAGTCTTACTCATCTAGATGTATATGAACATACCATAATATGGAGTCCACAAGTATAAGAGTAATATTCAAGCGCACAAAAATTTACACAAAGATTTGTTTGCTTTTCATTTCCTATTCTTTATTATTATTCATAGTATGCTAATTTAAATTCATTGTTTTTGTAAAACCATGTTTACTCTACACTATTTAATTATAAAGTTTTTAGGGTACATCATATATTTGATGGTTGGTTTAAATGATTTCTTTAAAAGATTTTGTTTGAATAATTTAGTAATGGTACATCATAAATTTCCTATTTTTTAGTAATGGTAGTTTATTAACTTAGTTGTAAAGAATTTTCTTTTGGCTATTCACAAAAATGATCTTTAATCAATTATTATTATAAATTTTTTACTTTAAGTTTAACAATAAAATTATCATTAATAATATTCCTACGCATCGCGTGAGTTTGCGGCTAGTTATTATAAAAAAGCACACTCTTACATTTTAAACATTTCTTCATTCTGTGTTAACATTGTCCTACCCAATCTATTCTAGCAATTTGACATGATTATGGGTAGACAATTTTTCTTTCCTTAAACTCTAAAAAAAACTAAAGTAAATAGCTAGATACCTAAAAATAGAACATTATTAATTCAATAACAAAAATAAACATAAAGTCTGGACATACTACAGTAATTACATTAACACAAAAGGGAAAAATGGAAATGAAAAAGAATGATCAAATTTTTCAATTCATGATTAGCAACATTACTTTCGAATGGAACTCATATTCTTAGCCATAAAAAATAAAAAAAATAAAAAAAAAACTTAGAAACTCCTATTGTTTAGAAATATATGCATCCTTGAATTTACCAAGCACTTTTTCACTCTATACCAAGTATATACGTTAATTTTGTTTGTATTCTGTAGAATCTATCTAATAAATTTATTTTTTTAAGTATACATGACAACAAATAAATTTAAAAACAACGTTTCAAATCCAATGTTTTACTGATATTTGAAAAAATATTTTACTTCAAAACAAATGGAGTGTCTATTACACACAATTTTACACATATCCTAAAAAATAGATTTCAGTGTGCTTCAAGGACGTGTGTAAAATTGTATGTAATAGAGTGTGTGGGCTATATTTTCCCATATAAAAAAATTCACTACTTTGTAAAAGTGGAGAAATTTATTTTTCTTTTCTGTGGGTTGAGGAGAAGAGACCAATGTGAACTAAACACGTACCGCATGGACTTCATTGACCAAAGATAACTCTCGAGCTTCTTTTTAAGAAAAAAGTAATAATAATATAAAATTCTACTGGACTAAACATTATTGTGCAAAAAAGTAATAATAATATAAAATTCTACTGGACTAAACATTATTGTGCTTTGAGCACCTTCTATTTGGTTAGCTTTTCATCTACTCTTTTAGTCTCGTGTCATTCATTAATTTTCCATTTCCAATTACTCTCTGCTATAGTGAAGTAGCTTGGTTCTTTCATTTCCCCAACATCTAAGCAGTGTTCAACAATGCAGAGTAAAGGCAATGGTGGTCAATGATCTAAATTTTCATCACGAAGGACAAAGAAAAAGAAAAAGAACTATAGTCATGTAGATTGTGTTTTGATAGAAACTCAAATTCCTATTTCCAAAAAAAAAAAAAAAAAAACTATGTATTAACCAAAACAAATATTAAAAAAAAAAAAATCAACCATAATCAGAATTATAAGAAAGACCTATAAAAAAAATTATAAGAAAGAACAAAAATCTACCAAGAGAGAGAGAGAGAGAGTACTCACAGTTATTTTATGGGAAAAATATGGATTACATGGAAGAAATGACACCAAATTTATACAAAATAAGATAAGGAGAAGAAGAGTCAAAATATAAGAAGAGATAGTGATGAAAGAAGTGTAATAATTAAGTAGAGAGTAGTGGGGAGATAAAAAAGCAAAGAGGAAGGGTAAAGGTTGGAGAAAGTGAAATAGTAACTAATAGGGAGAAGAAGAGTTTTTTTTTTTTTTTTTTTTTTTAGTGAGCTGTATTTATAGGGCTGAAAATAGTAAAAACTATTTTAAAATTGTTGGACAAATTATATTTAAAAAAAAAATGACGTTGCAGCTAATGTGGCGTAACATGAGAGCAGCAACATTAAATGTTACGCTTCAATTTTTAGTAATATATAGATGTATGTAAATCAAATCATTTCATTTTACGATTATTTAGATAGGGGAACATCTTTTCATGCATAGTATTTTACACTATTTATAATAATAACTTATATGTTTTTCGTTGGAAAATAATTGTTCTCCTTTTTCTTATCAGATTAATATAACCAAAATCTTTCGAATTGAATTTCTTTCATTTCTTACAAAGTCACCAAATATAATATTGATTGTTTACAAAATCACATATATACATACATACATACATACATATATATATATATATATATATTTATATATTCTTGTTACAAAATAATCATTTTAACTTAAATCAGATAATTGGTAACTTTGTCTTGAACTAGAAACATTTTAACAAATAAGAAGATTTTTCTTTATAAACTTCTTCTCGTAAAATATTATAACTTTCATATTCATAAAACTTAACATTTCTTAAAGAACATATTTCTGATAACTTTGTAACATAAACTTATACCTTATCAGAAGCTTTATCTTTAAAGAACACTAAAACCTTTTCATCAGATTCTTTATCTTTAAAGCACAACAAAATTTCAGAAACTTTTATCTTTAAAGAACAATTTTCCTTTTCATCAGAAACTTCTTTTCGTAAGAGTTTTTAAATTTTCATAATGCATTTAAACAAAACCATTCTCTCATGATCATTAAAATAATATAGTTGTTCATAACATATTGGCTAGTCCATATTTGACAAGTCTGTACTTATGAGCGCGGACGCACCACCATCCTCAATACATACTTTAATTGAGTGCGGACGAACTGCCATCCTCAATACTTACTTTAATTACTTTGATTGAGCGCAGACATACCGCCATCCTCAATAATACTTTGATCAAGTTCAGATTACCAGAGGACATAACCCAAAAACATTTCATACTGAAAATTCTTATTTTGCATAGCATTCCATAATACTATAGCATTTCCATTCTTTTCTTTAAACATCATGTTCGTGGAATTAGTAATAGTATCAATATGCTTAAATCATACACATAAGGTTTTGAAAGCTCACGAACATATCTTTGTCTAAAACATGATTATATTCCATATCTCTAATCGAAAACCCTTTAATGCATATTACACTTTAAAATAACCTCATGACTTACCAAATACTCATATAACTTATCCCTTACCTGAAAGTAGAGGAACCGAGGGCCTACAATAGAAGGAGCTTAGACTTGGGTATTGGTAACACCTAAACCAAATATCGAAGCTTATTACTATCAATTACTCCTTATCATAAACTTACACATTCATCTCAAAACCTATATCTTAAAATCAAGGAAATCCTAATCCCACCTCAATGAGGTTCCCCTAACATACAATGCACACATCAACAAATGATGTACCAAACTAAAGAAAAACCATCGTTTTAATGTTCATATTCATATCATATCAAAAAGCTTTAAAATCAATTCAAAATGCGTTTGAGATCGGAAGCAAAGGTGCATGCATAAACTTACACAAGGCAACATACAGCACGTGGAACAAAACAGCTTCATAGAAACATCAGTCGAATGGTTTAGCACCACTCCTTTGAGCACTAAACCTTGAGCCAAGTATATATAAAAATATATCTATGATCTAGACATTCTAAATGATAAGCATATTAAATTATGGCTCAAAAGTCAAAACATCCACCTTAGCTTTAGAATTAAATCCTCAAAATCAGAGTTATCATTTACTGTTTACTGCTTCTCTCAGCAGCATATGCCTCATTTATAAAATACGAATGGGCTATCTAAACATGTCCAATCATCATGAAATTTTACAGAGTAACTCCTCTGGATGTCTAGTGATTACCATATAAATTTCGGAGTCAAATCGTAAAACCATAATTTATTAAAAATCGTACAATGAAATATGTTCAAATCTGTCCTGACAGAATTTTATACAACTTAAAAATTAAACCATTATTTTTTTAATGATCCAAATGCTGTGAGACCACTTCCATAACAACCATATGTGTCTTAGGATTCATAAAAACTACTCCTATCATCCTAATTCACAAAAAATGATTTAATACATATTTATCTTGTTGTAAACATCAAATCTGTCACAGTGACAGCTTCAGCATATATGTTCTTATAAAATCATCAACTAAATGCAATTGCTCTTAATTTCATTTGGGTATTTTTGTACCAATACTATAAACATTAAAATAAGTTCCTAAGCATCCAATAGACCATAACACCATCAATCTTTCAACTTACTAAAACAGAAACACAATTTCAGCTTCTAAAATCAGATTAGAGAATAAAGAAGGGAAAATAAACAGAACAATCATACTATCAACATACCCAAAATCAAATGAGGTTTTGATTACTTACCCAAAAACTTTGAAGCTGAAACTTTAGTGTTAGGCTCTTAATTTCTTCTTTAGAGAGATGTATATATTGTTTTGTTGAGAGAGGGAGAGAGAGGTGTAGCCGTACAAGAGCAAAGAGAGAAGAAAACAAAGAATAAGAAAAAGAATAGAGAAAGAAGACAAGGGGCTGCTGAACTTTCTGGTGCAGCAAAAGAAGATAAGGGAATGGACTTTGTGGGACATGTATGTTGACCAAGAGAAAGAGGGTTGACGGGTCACCCTTAAGAATTTTTAAAATTTACTTTTCCCCCCTTTTATAAGCTTATATCCTAGAAAAGCCCAAACAATAATATAACTTTATATATAAGCCCTTACCTTTATAAACTTCTTTCTATCATTACAAAAAAACATATATCTAATAACTTAACCACTTAATATAATTTTGTACATACTTAGTATATATTTATAATACAAATAGCCATTCACTTATTTATAATCTTTACAATTCTTATTCAAAAGCATTATAAAGTAATATATTTATTAAATACTCTTCTATTAATTATAAAAAGAAAGTGGCTTAAAATAATAATTAACCATTCACATATAGTTTAATTATAAAGTTGGGTCGGGGTGTTACAAAATATGCCAAAAATCTTGTGAAAATTTTTGGTTTGGAATCTACTAGTCCTATAAGAACTCCCAAGAGCCTAATGTTAAACTCACTGTTGACTTGTTAGGAAAAAGTGTTGATTCTTCTTTATATAGAAGCATGATAGGTAATCTCCTTTGCCTTACTGCTAGCAGACCTGACATTAATTACAGTGTAGGAGTGTGTGTGTTAGATATCAGACAAACCCCAAAGAGTCTCATGATTGTTTTGAAAAAAATCAAAAAGTATGTCAAAGCCACTGCCGATTTTGGAGTGTGGTATAACAAGGACACAAACGATATCTTAGTTAGGTATTCTGATTCGGATTGGGCTGGGAATGCTGATGATAGAAAAAGTACATCTGGGGGTTGCTTTTATGTGGGTAATAATCTTGTCTCTTGGATGAGTAAGAAGCAGAATTCCATCTCATTATCCACTGCTAAGGCTGAATACATCACTGCCAGTAGTTGTTGCACCTAACTTCTGTGGATGCAAAAACTCTTTCTTGATTATGATATTCGTCAAGAACATCTTACCATTTATTGTGACAATACTAGTGCCATTAACATGTCTAAAAATCCTGTTCAACATTCTCGAACAAAACATATAGAGATACGACACCATTTCATTTGAGAACTTGTTGAATATGGCACACTCACTCTTGAGTTCATTCACACTGATGATCAAAAGGCCGACTTGTTCACTAAGCCTCTTGATAGCAAACATTTTGAATTCTTACACCAAAACATTGGTGTAATCTCCATGGAGTGATCTCTCCTCCTTTCTCATGCATTTGTATCTAGTTTTATACTTTGTGTGTCTCTTTATGTTTTTGTTTGGTTGTTTTTCAGTTTTTGTTTATTTTGCTTTTCATAAAAAAAAAATTGAAAAATAAAAAAAATACAAAAACAGTGTGTGTTTGTGTATATTGGTACTTGTGTAACTTGGAAGGCTATTGAAACAAAGTTTTCTAAATTTTGTGTCTTTTGTAGCTTAGATGAGCATCTCAATGCACAACTAAGCAAGTGAGCTATGTGGCTTGTGTTTGTGATGAGTACGATTAAGTAATCTCTTACATCTTAACGCTCATATCACTCTTTTTGACTAGAAAGACTTGAAAATTTGAAGAGAAGGATATAAATAACTATCTTACTACTAAAGCTTATCAATCATGTATAACATCTATGTGCTTCGGCATAGTAAAATTGTGATGTTTAAGCTCACATAATTAGGTACTTCTTCTTCGTCTTCTTCTTCTTCTTCTTCTTCTTCTTCTTCTCTCTCTCTCTCTCTCTCTTATATGCCCATGCATGCTATGCTCAAAAGAAAAATATGCAAAGAAAACCAAAGCAAAAAGAATCAAAATGATTTTAAATACGGTTACAAGCGTATTTCTAGGAGATGTAGAAGTTATAAGATGTACCTCGAAAGTGATAGTCCCCATCAAGCAGTTATGATTGTGTGTAAGCGTATTTGGTTTTTCTCATATCTCAAATCATCATAATATGAGACACTTATGCACTCTTGCTATGTTTCACACACAACATGCAAACTCTTTGTTACTTTTGATACATGTGCAGGTAAAATGTGATTTGACCATCACAAGGAATACATGTGTTAATAGTTGCTCACTAAACTGTTTTAACTTGTTTTTTAAATATAAAATTGGTTAAACTTATTGTGTGTGTGTGTGTGTGTGTGTTTTGGATCTATGAATGCTTTTCATAGTTGTTGAGAGATGCTTTAAGAGTTTAATATGTTGATTGGATCTATGTTTAAGTAGCTTGCTTGTTGCATTCATCTATATGTGTTTTTCCCTTCTTGAAAAACCTGTTTTCTTCTAGCTCGACAACTTCTCGACAGATCCTAGACAGATTCTCTTCTATCGAGCCTTTCTTTCTCCTTTTCTCGACATAATCTTGACGGATTCTCGATCCATTGAGATTTCTAGGTTTCTTCTCAATAGATTCTCGATCCATCAAGGTGATTTTGCCATTGGCAGATCCTTGACAGCACCTCGACAGGTTCACTTCTGTCGAGATTTAGTGCTCGACAGATCTCGATAGATACCTCGATCCATCTAGCTGTGTTTTCTTTTTAAGGGCTGAGCACGAAATCGCATCTAACTTTTCTCATTCTCTCGAGATAGAAATTCTTTTCTCTCCTTCCAAACACTTTTCTTTCACTCAAATCCCTCTACCCACGTGATTTTCGACCTAGATCAAGCCTCAATCACTTGGTATGTGTTCTTCACCCTTCATTTACATGCATTCATGCATTTTAGATCTAGGTTTTGGGGTTTTGAAAATTTTTGGGGTTTTTGAGATTTTTGTGAAATTTTTGGGTTAGGTGTTGTTGATTTGATGTTATATGCTCATGCATTGCATTCTCATTGCATTTCAACAATGTTTCATGCATTTTATATGTGTGTTTGTTTATTGTTGTTTATGTGCTGGTAGGTTTGGATTGGATTTTTACCTATGATGTCATTAAATTTTGCACGTCACATGTTTATGCATTTTTCATGAATACGTCTTTTCCTTTCTTCTTTGTTCCTTATTATCTGGTTGTGAAATCCAATCGGCTCGAAATCCTCTTAGTTCCAGGTCTTCTTCTTCTAATCCCTTTCCTCCTCTTCACATTCGGTTCCGTGATAAGAATGCTCGAAATGACTTCATAGAGAAACGTGGCATTCATCCGGAGTGCTATATTATCCTGTCGGATTTTTCCAACACTCCTCTCCCCGTCGTCATTTGGACTTGGGGCTGGGAATCACTACTTGAGAGTCCTTTAAGGTTACCCATCGTGTTTATACAGGAGTTTTACTCCAATATACACAATATCGTACCTCTGTACCTCGGTTTGCCACTACATTTCGAGGTACATGTATCGTAGTTACCCCGGATCTTATATCCAAGGTACTACATGTTCCATGGGTAGCGCATTCGAACTATCCTAGTTGTGAGCGTCTTCAAATTGTGTCCAAAGACGAGCTTCTATCTCACTTTTGTGAGACACCTTCTATATAGGGTGGTAAGCAAAACACCCTATGCTTGGGTTTTGCAAAAGGTCTAAGGTTCCTTAACATGGTGATGACATTTACTTTTACTCCATTGTCTCACTATAAATCTATCATTGAGCTTGTGCTCTTTTTCTTTTGTATCTTCTTGAGGACCTCTCTATAGACTTTCCTTCTCACTTCATCATATCTGTCCTCGATGTGTATCAGGAGACGGCGACCCATGATAAGTTCATCTTTCCTTTAGCTATCACGTGGATTCTTTGACAATTCTCCATCCCCATTCCTGATGCTCCTTATTTCACCATTATGGGTGCCATCGGCGCTGGTTTTGTTTGGCGAAGCAAGGCTTAACTTCAATCGAAATGGCTACGGACAGAGACGGATGCTCCTACTTCTTCTGCTATTCCTCCTTCTTTAGCTCCTTCCACCTTTGCGCCTTCTTCTTCGGCAGTTGGTGTGACCTTAAAGGCCATCATGACACAGTTTCAGAGCATGGATGCTTGCCTTGACTCTTTCACTGATGAGATGTGTCAAGTGAACACCCACGTCAAACGCATTGCCCGCCGACAGGCTCGCCTTGGTGGTTTCACTACTTCTCCATCTCCTTCTCCAGAGGCTTCGGCAGATGAGGATGGCGATGTTGGTGATGATGAGGATGATGGTGCTAGCTCTTTCGGTGATGACTAGTTGACAACCTCTCTGTAACTTACCCTTTGTCATTCGTAACAAAAAGGGGAAGTAGTTTTTGGTTGAGAGTAGTCTTGTACTTAGGTGGAAAGTTAGTATAGGACTTTTTTTGTTAGGGGGAGTATTTATACTTTTTGAGGGATGTAGTGAGGTTTACATGTACTTTTCTTTTCTTTCTTTATACATTAGCCTTTTGTACATCAGTCTTTTGACAATTTATTGACATACATTGTACTTTATTTTCATATATATATATATATATATATATGATGTATGTTTTTCTTCACCTATCTCTACATGTGTTATTTATTTTCTCTTTTCATACACATGTTTCTTTATGTATGCAATCTTTATTTTCTAGTTCACACAAGATGCCCTGATGAGTTTTGTTTAAGTGTTTCAGAAAGACAGGTTGTGAAAGACTACCATGCCATGAACTCTCTTCTTGCAAAATTTTTCAAGAGTTTATGTTAGGGTTAGATTGGTTTTGTAATTCAACAAGTGGTTATGAGTTTAGTGATTTAAGACTTCTCTCATGATTCATTTGTTTATTGTGGTTTTGTCACGGTTTGTCAAAGGGGGATATTGTTAGGGACATATTTATGTAATTGGCTAATTCTTTGGCAAAACACACTTTACTTGTAATTGAGTAGATCTAGGATAGTTTAGTACTTCAACAAAAAAGTGTTCAAGTTTAGAATTGAAGCCATGCAAATCTGACCAAGAAACAAGTGAAGAATGTGCTGGTCATTAAAGCTCGATAGAAGTCTCGATAGAAGCTCGACACAAGCTATATCTATTGAGAATTACAAAATCAGGTTTTCTAGATTTGATTACCCGCATATCCTTGAGTATTTGTGTAGGGTTTTTTTTTTTCCTCACAACCCTAGACATATATTAGGATTAATTTAAGAGCCGTCACAAGATGATGCAAGGTAATGCAAAGTGATTATACACGCATATTGTGACTAAAGACAGAAATTGCTCTAGTTCATCATATTCTTTGTAAAAGCTACTGCGTTTTTACGCCAAAGGTTTTGTGACCAAGGAGTTTCTTGATCTTCACTATTGATGAACTAAAGAACTTTGCAACCAACATCTTCCTTAAATTGCTGTGTTAGCCATGTAATGGGATTTGTGCATTGAACTAAGAGATTGCTGCTACAATACAAGTCCAATTGGGTCTTGAGGTAAAAGTTCAACTGTAGGTTGGTATTGGATACTGTGATTCCTTTTACTTGTAACCGCTTGTGATTGATAATAGTGGATTCTCAGTAGTGGTGACCTTAAATTCACTTAGTGGGGTTTTGCCTCGGTGGTTTTCCTCATTCGTAAACAAATCACCTGTGTTAAACTTATTTTCCATTGCATTTAATTATTTGGTAATTTGTTTGCGCTACCACGCTACTGTATGTTAAATTGACTTAATTAATTGATTAATTTACCAAAAGAGTCCATACATTTTTGGTCTATCAATATGCATAGCAGAATTATAAGCACAACGTCAAAAACATAAAATTCAATATGTCATGTAATGTGTCTTGCCCCCGCAACAAGGGTCACTTTCATGTGTTGCCCCCATGAGTAAGGCCATTGAAAAACATGTAACCACCAATCAAAACTCAAAATTACATATACCACCACATTATCCTAATCTCCACAAAACCAATCTCATTCACTAGATCATGGCCCATGCATTTTCCCCATGGGTGGGATCACGGAAATTAATTTATAGAAAATTGTTCAATCAAAGTTTCATATAAACACAATCAAATGAGTTTCACAATTGAATGACTCAAAGATATAAGAATTAAATGTGAGATGTAAAGACAATGGCAATGAGTTTAAGGATATCCAATAAGCATGGAATTTTACAATATAAAAAAAATGGACATTCAAGTGGTTTTATCAATGAACATGCACAACATGCAGAAGGTAAGGGGGGTGGTGTATGATTGGCTTAATGCGCAAATAATTCTAATGAGGGCACAAATAATTCCACACCTGCACAAACACAATATAAGAAATATTATTAACCCCAAAATTCCAAATATTCATCTTATACATTAATAACTAGTAAGATCCTTATACTATACTTAAGATAAATTTAAATTAATACTATTTTTGGTCACTTCACCAATTAGATGTTCATATTGGAAATTAGATATCTTAATTTGATAATTGCACCTTCAATTTCACATAAAAGCATTAAGAACACCAAAAGCCCCAAATTGCCCTAAACCCTAATTTTAGCAATTTTAATTAAACCCCTTGCTAGATTGAAAAACCTTAATTCTCATAATAAACGTGTTGCTTTAAAACCTATCTTTTATTAAATACCTTCAAAACTGTCAAACTCTGAACAAATTAGGAGTTTAAATCTTTAATTAGGACCCTTAATTGCAATCTTGAGCAACCAATTTTAATGTATTAAAAGCCAAATCACAAAACCCCCAAATCTAAGCATAAAACCCTAATTTTAAGAACACCAAAAGCCCCAAATTGGCCTAAACCCTAATTTTAGCAATGTTAACTCTTTGATTAATCCCAAGTTTATGATGATTTCATCCCATTGGTGTTAAAAACACTTGGTAGATATCCCAGTTTCATATTATTTCATCCAATTTAATTAAACCCCTTACTTGATTGAAAAACCTTAATTCTCATAATAAACATGTTGCTTTAAAACCCATCATTTGTTAAATACCTTCAAAACTATCGAACTATGGAAAAATTATTAGGTACTCTCAGAGTACCATAAATGTGTACTCTCTCCTCTCACATGAATGGTGGGTCCCACCATGAATTTAATTAGTGAAACCCACCATTCATGTGAGAGGAGAGAGTACGCATTTATGGTACTCCGGAAGTACACAATAATTTCCCCTAAGTATGACCAAATTGGGAGTTTAAATCTTTAATTGGGACCCTTAAATGCATTCTTGAGCAACCAATTTTAATGGACTAAAAGCCAAATCACAAAACACCCAAATTTAAGCATAAAACCCTAATTCTAATATGCAAGATCTCTAATAATATGTTAATAAGAAAATTTTCTGATCAATTGGTTGTTTAAATATTTAATTTGGGTGCTTAATTTCATGATTTATTTATCAATTGAATGAAAATATAAGTGTAACAGAGAAACCCCTAAATCATGCCTAATGTGTAACTCTAACTTAGGGTTTCTCTAATTCTAACCAAAACAATAGGATTTAAGTAAAATAGACCTCAATTTGGGGGGGTGGGGGGGAAGCTTGATTACTTACCAAGGGAGTGTTTGATTGAAATAAAATAAATACGCCAAGGTGCCAAAATGGGGGGAAAATAAATAAATGCCAAAATGTGGTGACCGAAACTCAATGGACAACAGTGGAGGGCTGGGTTGAGATGAAAGGAACATCATTGACCGAGTAATATAATATTATAACCAAAGAGAAACTGTTAATGCAATTGCAAATTTAACAAAACCTATAACTGCAATGAACTCCTGTCTCATGAAATTTGGTGTACTACCATTTGAATTGGGGAAGCCAGTCTTTTCTTGTTAACATGAAATTAATTGGCACGATTAGATTTTGCCTCTATAATGTGGTTTAGCAATGTGAGCTAAAACAAGAAAATTGTTGGTAAAATACCACTTTTTCAGTAGAGAGATGGGAAAGAAAAAGCCATAACTCTCCCATGTCCTTCCCACGTTTTACAAATGTATTATGTGTCAATGCTGTGATCCTAGAGATCCAATCCCAAAGAAAAATTCTCCGACTCCAAGCTCAAAATCTTTAAATAATTGATGGTCCAAGACTTCTGCAAACGCCTCAAAAAAGATGAAATCATTGTAGCCAGAGCTGTCAACAACAATTTTTTCTTTCAACCTTCTTGTTAAAGATATAAAGTGAAAAAGAAGGACTGAATAATCTGTGTATATAGATGTATGTAACAATGTACAGAGGAGAGCCTTATATAGGCTAGGTATGTGTGCAGTACAAGAAATATGAGTAAACTACAAGTATAGTATATTGGGCTTAGCCCAGTGGGCTAACTATACACTAACATCCCCCCTCAAACTCGAGGTGGCAAGGAAGAAGCCAACTGGAGTTTGGATATAAGATCTCAAAGACGACCAGGCGGGTGAGTCTTGATGAAGATATCAGCAGGCTGGTCAGCAGAGGAGATAGAGAATAACTTGAGATTGCCTTTCTTGAGATGCTGGCGAGTGATGTGGCAGTCAATCTCAATGTGCTTAGTGCGTTCATGGAAGACATCATTATGAGCAATATAAATGGCACTACGATTGTCACAATAAAGAGGAGTGGCAGTAGGCTGTGGAGCATCCATGTCAGCCAAGAGCCAGCGGAGCCAGACAAGCTCGCAGGTGGTGTCGGCAAGGGAACGATACTTAGCCTCAGTACTGGAACGAGAAACCACATCCTGCTTCTTGCTACGCCATGAGATAAGGGAAGTACCCAGTAGGAAACAGAAATCTGTAATAGAGCATCGATCAGTCGGATCACTTGCCTAGTCTGCATCGGAATAAGCATGAAGCTCGAGAGAGGACCGAGAAGAGTAGTGAAGACCATGATAAAGTGTGCCCTTAACATATCGAAGAATCCGAAGAACTGCAGCATAGTGAACAGAACGAGGGGCATCCATGAACTTACTAACCATACCCACGGCATGTGAGATATCAGGACGAGTAACAGTGAGATAGATCAGACTACAAACCAACTGATGATAACGTGTAGCATCAGATATAGGTTCACCATCCAAGGGTGTGAGCTTGGCATTGTATTCCAAGGGAGTGGAAACAGTCTTGTTATCGGTGATACCGGCTTTGGAGAGAAGATCAGAAGCATATTTAGCTTGGGAAAGATAGTATCCATCGGAGGAAGAGGTAACCTCAAGCCCAAGAAAATAGCTGAGAATGCCCAGATCTTTCATCTCAAAATGCTGACTGAGGAAGTGCTGAAGAGAGCGGATACCTGCAGAATCATCTCCAGTAATAATCATATCATCAACATAAAGAAGAATAAGAGTGATACCAGCAGAGGATTGTCGGACAAAAAGAGCAGTGTCATGAGGACTCGAAGTGAAACCCTGCTGAGCAACAACTGAGCTAAACTTTTTAAACCAAGCTCGAGGAGCCTGTTTGAGGCCATAAAGAGCACGACGAAGGCGACAAACTTGACTGCCTGAGTGCGGATACCCAGGAGGTGGTTGCATGTATACTTCTTCTTGGAGGTCTCCATTGAGGAAAGCATTCTTCACATCCATTTGATAAAGAGGCCAATGGCGAACAGCAGCCACAGCAATGAGACTCCTGAGTAAAGCCCTTGGCAACGAGACGAGCCTTGTATCGTTCAACAGATCCATCAGCTTTGGTCTTGATCTTGTAAACCCACCTACAACCTACTACAGACTGACCAGGAGGCAAATCAACCATATCCCAAGTTTGATTCTTATGAAGGGCATCTAATTCTTCATTCATAGCTTGCTGCCAAAGAGGGTCAGTATGGGCCTCACGATAGGTGTGAGGTTCATAGAGGGTGGCAAGAGCAAAAGAGCAGTGATAATCAGTGAGATAAGGGGGAGGAATGCTTACCCGGGTGGAACGACGAAGTTCAGGACTAACAGGTAACTCAGGAGAGGGTGGTGCCACAGGATCCAAGACAGGCGGGTCATGTGCCGGGGACGGAACCGGAGATGAGTCGTCTGGAGAGGCAGCCGATGTAGAAGAATCCTCCACAAGTTCAGGATAGAGAGGGAGGAAAAGATCGGTAAAAATGGGAGACTCTAAGGAAGAGGATGCAGGAAACTGCTGGAGACTCGTGAAAGGACGATGTTCCCAAAACTCAACATTTCGGGAGACATGAAGCCGATGAGAAATGGGATCATAGCAGCGAAACCCCTTTTGAGAGACACCATAACCAAGGAAACAACAGAGACGAGCACGAGGTTGAAGCTTTGTTCGTTCATAAGGAGGAAGTGAGACAAAGCAAGCACAACCAAAAACCCGAAGAGATGAGTAGTCAGGGATTTGACCATAGAGAAGCTCGAATGGTGACTTGTTATGTGTAGTGGGTGAAGGAATACGGTTAATGGTGTACACAGCAGTGAGTGCTGCGTCACCCCAAAAGCGCTCAGGAAGAGAGGCAGAAATGAGAAGGGTGCGGACAACATCAAGAATGTGACGATGTTTTCGTTCTGCACGACCATTTTGTTGAGAGGTGTAAGGACAAGACCGCTGAGGAAGGGTACCATGACTGTTTAAAAAGGATAGGAAAGATTTATCATTATACTCTTAGGCATTATCTGATCGAAAGACTTTGACAGTGCGATTAAATTGTGTTTCAACCATTTTATGAAATGTTTGGTAAATAGACACAAGTTCAGACCTATGGTGGAGCAGATAAATCCAAGTATATCGAGAGAAATCATCCACAAATATGACAAAATATCTAGATCCCCCCTCAGTAGGAACCGGTGCAGGACCCCAAATATCAGAATGTATAAGATCAAAAGGTGCAGAAGAGAAAGAGTCACTATTATTAAAGGGCAATTTAGCTTGTTTGCCAAAATGACAGGAAGTACAATCAAATTTTTGAAACTGAACTGAACCTAAATGACCTTGAGAAGCTAACAATTGAAGACGAGATAAGGATGGATGACCAAGACGAGCATGCCAAAGATCAGGTGAGGGAGTGGTAATGGTAGCAGCTGCAGAAACGACTTGTGAAGGAATCTTCAAGTCATGAACCTCAAACATGCGACCAACCTTACGCCCTGTCCCAAGTACTTGACCCGTCCGAGGATCCTGCACATCCACACCATGATTAGTAAAGAGAAGATCTACACCTAATTCACAAAGTTGACCAACAGAAAGCAAATTGAGGGATAACTTCGGAATATGAAATGTGTCACTAAGGGATAAACTAGGAGAAGAGATTGTTCCTTTGTGACTAACAGGCATAGGAGTTCTATCAGCAGTGTAAATAGTGATAGGGTGTGCTAAAGGTGCCTTATCAGAAAATTGAGATTCATCAGGAATCATATGGTTACAACATGCAGTATCAAAAAACCAAGGTTGTTTACCTGAAGTGACAGAAAGGGCAGTAGAAGTTCGGGATAAAACCTGTTGAACAACTGCCTCAATATCAGCCATAGTAAGTGAGGAAGCTAAAGATGGACCTGTAAGAACTGATGGATCTGGATGAAATACAGCAGCTGCCCGAGGAAGAGAAGCTTTATTCTGCTCTTGCATAAATTTCTGCAGTTTACGACAAACTGAGATATCATGGCCTTTAGCACGGCAAAACTCACAGCGAGTACCTTTGTAGGACTGAGAGGTGGGACGCCCAGAGTTTACTCGTGGAGGAGCAGTGAATGCAGCAATGGGAGGCTGTGGAGATGGTGTAGCCAATACATGATCAGATGATGACATATGATGAGTAGGCCGACAGTTCTCCTCAGAAATGAGCTCCTTGACTGCAGCATCAAGAGAAGGAGTAGGAAATCAGCTAAGCAGAGAAGCCCTAGTAGGCTCAAAATCCTCACGTAAACCCATCATGAAGTGCATGAATTTTCGGCGATCCCGATATTTGGCAAAGAGCTCAATGTCCTTGGAACACACTAGTGGAGGATCTGCAGCAGAAAGTTGTTCCCACATAGTAGAAGTCTGAGAATAATAATCAGAAATAGACTGACCTGTCTCTTGGCGCATTTGATAAAGTTTTGATTCAATATGGAACTCCAAGCTTGAATCATTAGTACAATTATAGCGATCAACCAAAAATTTCCAAGCGGCCTCAGCAGTCTCAAGACGAGGAAGAAGATTATGAATGGAGGGAACAGAAGTATTGATAAACCAAGACAGGATCTTACTCTGAATACTCTCCCATTCCTTTAGGCGTTCTTCATAATCATCTTCAGCAGCAGTGGCTTTGGACTTAGGGTTTGGTACTGGCTTAGGAATTGAACCAGTCACATATCTCCACAGTTTACGACCCTTCAAGAAGACAGTCATATTCTGAGACCATGCATGATAGCTAGTGGGACCATCCAACATAATGGTGATAGGACGTATGATATCTTGATCATTTTGTTGAGCCATAATGAGAAAAAATGCCCAAAAAATGAGATTTAGAAACCTCAAATGCAAAAACGGAGCCCAAAATCGGGATCTACGCGAAAAACTGAGCAAGATAGGCCCTGTCAAAAAATTTTGACTTGGTCAAAGTCAACGGTCAAAGTCAACAGTCAAAGTCAAAGTCAACGGTGCTGACGTGTGCTGACGTAGGCGGATGACGCAGCGCTGATGTAAGCAAGATGATGTCAGCTTAGGGCTGACGTGGCAGAGACGCTGAAGGTCCTTGGCGCGTGGCGCGAGTAGGGGCATGTGGAACCGGCGTGTGAGAGGACTCTGGTGGCGCGTGGTGGTGCGTGCAGCGCGTGTTCGACAGTCAGAATATTTGCGCGGTGCGTGTGGGCGCGTGCAAGCTCGTTTCTGGCTGTTATTGGTCAGGTTTTGCTCGGGTTTGTCTGATCTATCACTGTATGTCTTTGCTTTGACAGTAAAGTGAACGGAACAGTAAGATCCGAGAGGTGCAGGAACTGTGGGCGTGACGGCGGTGACTCGCTTCTGACAGTGGCTACTGGATGAAGGTGAGGGCAGCGGAAGAACGCCGGAGATGTCCACAGGAATCAGAAAGTCAGATTAATGGCTTTGATACCATGTTAAAGATATAAAGTGAAAAAGAAGGACTGGATAATCTGTGTATATAGATGTATGTAACAATGTACAGAGGAAAGCCTTATATAGGCTAGGTATGTGTGCAGTACAGGAAATATGAGTAAACTACAAGTATAGTATATTGGGCTTAGCCCAGTGGGCTAACTATACACTAACACTTCTAAGTTCTAACATGAAAGGAATACAAGGTGTCAGCTTTCAGAATCCTTACATATTGGTGAAAAGCAGGGCTGAAGGTATAACACAAAGCATGAACCCTATAATTGCACTGTATTCAGTGCAGCAAGACAATTCTGGTTGTAGATGAGTGAGGTGCTATGCTACCTATACTATGTCACTGTGCTAAGGATGTAAGACATGGAAGTTCCTGCCTATAACAAGTTAGCCAATTCTAATTCTTAACCAAACGATCCATAGCCATCAGAAAATTAAATCAGACAACTTGACAATCTCAAACTTTAGTTGAGGCAATCTCGGATAGAGGTTTTTCTAATATGTGTTTGTTCTTATCCCCCCACACCACCCCACCCCCACCCCCCCCCCCCCCAACAAAAAAAAAAAAGTAATCATAGGTTGAACTTTTGCATTGATATCACCAAACTAGATCAGGATTGAACTCAGAATTCTTAGTATATCTGGAACCTTATCTGAGCAAATTCTTATATTGTTAAAAATTCTGTGATCTGCACATTTTCACATTGCTATGTTAATGATATACAATATCCATTAATTCTGGGAAAAAAGGGGAAATTAATCATCCTTGTTGCCATTCAACTCAAATCAAGGTTTTGCACAGTAGCACTAACACTACTTCAAACACACACACACACACACACAAGGACTTATTTGTACAATTCTCCCTATGTAGAGAAAACCTTGTTAGGGGAGACATAATTGCAAAAGATGAAATTTTTCAATGAAAATTGGTAAATGTTATTGATACCACACCCATTCAGTATTCACATGTCAGGATTGAATTTTAAATTTAAACAATCAAATGAGAAGAGACAAGCAATCATTATTCAATTCAACCCACTCCAATATTTTAAGTCCTTAATCAGTATACCCTGTAAGATAATTTTGAAGGTCCAATCAACAATGGAAAACTTACAAAGAGAGCTCAAGAAGAAGCAACAGAAACGTGTAGAGTGAAATGGATTGTTAACTCAACCTTTGTCACATTTGCTTATAAAGGAGCTCTAGTTCCTGCTAATTTTTATCCTTCTCTGTCAAGTTCTTTTTCAAGGACTATAGATGGGCAGCAATTACCATAGTGCATAGGCAGCATAAGTTAGCATTACCCTTGTAGTATAAATTTCAAGATCCTTGTAGCATGGACTAATGATAGGAATTTAAATTATATATTTCACAATTTTTTGATGGAAACATGATCCATTGTTGGCTGTTGCCACCATTTTTACATTCACCATTTACGGTTAATGTAAATTGATATACTCAATAGGGTCAATATCAAATGTGATTTCTTCTATTTTAATTTCCTTTCAAAACTGAAAATTAAAAAATAAAAATAAAAAGGACTAAGGAGTTATATAACGTTGAAATGAAGACATATATGAGCATATTCTTAGTAAGCAAAAATTGACAGCTTGAATTCAGGAAAACAGATATGATAAATCCAATAAAGGAGAAGCAGTGACTGTTAAAATTCTGGTCTCCATTCGATTTTTTTTTTATAATAATATTCCATACAGAACTAAAAGGTACAGAGAATACTGGAATCAAAGAATTATCACTATCAGATCATTCTTCTCCATGACTTGGGATTTAGCAACTATAGTTACAGTCTTGCAATCATTTTCTTCTTTGCAAAGACAGTGGAGTTCCTTACTCAAAGACAACGGATAATCAATGCTCAGCACATTGGTGTATGAATACGAGTAACTCTAATGGTATTGGTTTACAAGAAATCTCTATCAATTAAGCATGCTGGTTCAAGCAATGACAAAATCATAAATTCAATCAACTTGGATGCCGAAAAAATTGGAGGCTTCTGCTTATACATTCACTGAGTTTGTTGGCTTCCAGTCCAGTTCCTTCTGGCCTCAATCATCCTCTATAGGAATCTAGGAGCTGCCCCCTCCATTGCTGCATCATCTGCCACAGTTTTGGAGATGGTATGCAATGCACCTTTGGCCAAAATGCAACAAAGGCTCCACTCGAAGATTATGGAAGCCATGGCTGCAAGAATCAAAGTGACTTCAGAAACTCTAAAGAGTATGAGAGTGTTGAAGCTGCATCCATGGTAACCCATGTTCTTGAAGAATCTCCTTTATCTGAGGGAAACTGGCTGAAAAGATACCTATTTTCTAGCTCAGTAATGGCCTTTTTTTTCTAGGCTTCACCAACTTTTGTTTCTATTTTCACTTTTGGAATTTGCATAATATTGTACACACTGTTGATAGCAGGAACAGTCCCCCTGGTTTAGCCACTTTCTGTGTTTTACAAGAACCCATCTACAACCTACCAGAGTTCATTTCAATGATGGTTCAAACAAAGGTCTCTGTTGATTGTGCCCAAGAGTTGGAGAAGATCAAAAGAAGATAAATTATCATACTTCCATAGATTCCAATATTGCTATTGAAATTGATATTGGGAAATATGCTTGGGAAAGTGACGAAAAAATACAGAGACCTACAGTCAGAATTATGGAGAATATGACAATATTGAAAGGTGCAAAGGTTGCAGTATGTGGTTCTGTTGGGTCAGGAAAGTCTATACTAGGTGAAATTCCAAGGATTTATGGGAGAGGAGGAATAGTTTATGGAAGAAAAGCCTGTGTCCCCAAGAGTGTACGGATTCAAATAGTTACAATTAGGGAGAATGTCTTGTTTGGCAAAGAAATGAATTAGGCATTCTATGATGACGTATTGGAAGCTTGTGCTTTGAATCAAGATATCAATATTTGGCAAGGCAGAAATTTAAGTGTATTTGGAAAGAGGGGAATGAACTTTAGTGGAGGGAAAAAGCAGAGAATCCAACTGGTCAAGGCTATCTATAGTGATGCGGATGTTTATTTCCTGGATGACCCCTTCAGTGCTGCTGATGCACTTGTTATATTAGTCAATTGGATAATTCTCTCAAACAATAAGATGTTCTCAACATTTCACAAATTCCATATCACCAATGCTTGAAGAACATTTATGTTCAAAATATAGGTAGCTGCCAGTTCTGCTAAGCCTGAGATAGATCATCAATTGAATTAGTTAAGCGTTGATATTTAAAAGAAATCTGAAGATAATGTGTAGGTAGAAACATGCTTGATATGTGTAAATTTCCACATTAACATTAAGGTGTTTTAATTTTGGGGAGACATAAGAGTTCAATTTCTTCCATTCTTTGAGTTTTATGTAGTTGTCAATTTCTGCACACATTTTTTGTAATTTACTTTATTAAGAACAAGAGAGACATGTAAACTTCCTGGGGTCAACGGATGACCTTGACAGGCTCACCAAGATTATCAAAACAAGGAAGACAATGAGGTTGAAGATAAAGTTGATCCAAATGCACAACCATTCCATTGTGGCAGAATTGTGAAAGGCTACCTGAGAATAAGCATTCAGAAAGGTGCAATGAACACCATGTTAGTGATGTAGCATGTTAGTTGTGATGTTGCTGTACATTTTCTTTCGAACTATATATAAGTTTGATCATAGCAGGTATAACTGGATATCAATGTGAAACACAATAGAATGTGAAAAAGGAAAAAAAAAAAAACAATAAATATCAGAATGCATGTCTAGGCATCAAAGTTGTAAGATCCCCACACGGGCTAAAGGTTGCCTGAACAATTTAACACTCTTTTTCTTCCCCCTTCCATGACATATGAGGAAAAAAATGTCATTTCCAACTGGAATATCTTACTGATTTGAATATAAATGCAAGGAAAAGAGAGATAGGAGATTATGAGAGGCAACTTATTCATGAACTAGGTAGCTTTTTCCCTATTCCACTGCCAGACACAATTGTTGGATTCATATTCAACCAGTAGGTATGTTAGAAACCTATCCAATAATCATATCCTTCTCTTGTCATATTTGAAACAAGAACTTCATGAACCTTGACATTTATGAGCCATGTGACACAACTGATTCAGTCTCATATGAGATTGTAACTTTATAACCAACATAATGCCAGACACAATTGAACAAAAGTCCCAGACACAAAGATTATTAGCTAAAAGTGTTTATGTTAACTAATCCATAGCTGTTACAGAAGAATGGGAAGAGAGAGATAGGGGTTGGGGAAGGCAGGGAATGTGGAAGCAAGATGCAAAATCAGACTTACAATGTGGAAGCAGAAGCACTTTACAATAATAGACTTGCAAATGTAAAAGAACAATAAGAAGAAAAAATACCACCTACTCACTCTTGAATGTCTTAAACCCAAATATGTATACATTGATAATCCCATAAAGATTCAAAAACGTTCGCAGAAAAACGGGTAAGAACCAGAAGACATAAAATAAGAGTGGCTGCAAAGTGAGTACAAACCTAATTATCTAATACACTTACATGCACCTAATTATCAATAAGAGTGGATGCAAAGAGAGTACCAACCTAATTATCAATAATCTTTCTTCATAAAACCATAAACTTTGGTGCCTTACAACCATCTGATCCAATGTAGTACAAAATTTGAAAATAGATTCTATAAGATGTTCCAAAAGGCTCCTTGAAAAATAAGCAACCTACTTATGATACAATTCCTCCCAACCTTCTTTTTTTTTTTTGGATGGGTAGAAATTCATTAAACGTAGGAACCAAAGGAGTATACAGGTTGTATACCCAACAATCCCTTACAAACAGTTACAAATACAATGAATCAATGAAATCAAATATTGGAGCCGATAGCATAGTGACCCTAGGAACTGAAATTTGAATCTCTCTAGAGACAATTAATGTTCTTCAAACCTCCTCCCATTCCTCTCTCTCCACACATGCGTTAAACAAAGAGCAACTTACATGCTCTGTTTCTAAAAGTCTTAAAACTTTGATGCTAGCATTGAAGCACTCCTTTCACCATCTTAGGCATCACCCTTTCACCCTACTAGCTACAAATACAAATTTCCATAAACCCATAGCTACTGGACAATAATGAAGTAGCAAATGATCTACATTTTCATCACTATTTTTACATATTAGACACCATTTTTCCATCACCATGTCTTCTAATTAGATTATATATAGTGAGAATCTTTCCCCAAGCTACCTACCTCGGAACTTTTTAATTCTAGTTGTTCGAGATTCTATTTTCGCAGGACAATATACATTAGAAGCCTAAAGACCTAAATAAATTTGACATAAAGCAAATTGAATATGGTTATTCACATTTACTCATTACCTGAATAATCTCTTCAAGCAGCAAAACGTGCATAAAGGGATCCCATTTCATGGATAAGACCCTCTGCAAAAACCACAAGACCACCACTGTGCATAATATCTAGTCTAACAAGTTCACCATCTGGATCTGCAATCAGATCTTCATACTTTCACCTTTCATCACCTATCAATATGTGCATTTAAAGCCAAGTGATAAGCAGCTTGAGAGGAAATTTCAAGTAGGGGTTGGACAAGAATTCCAATAAATTACCAGAACAAGGTCAACAGCATCTAAAAATTCCACTTGATGAGTAGCATAGATGGAATAGGCTCTTGAGACAATAGTTGCAGGAAACACTTTTGCAAAAAGCATTCTATCTTTAATTGAAATACATCTAATGGTGCATGCACAACAAGAATCAAGTTAACACACAATGATAAAATGTAACTTGCCTTGAACAAATACGTCCCAGTCTGCACATCAATAGGACTGAAAGGTCATCTACAAAATAAACACTGGCATCAGTATATACAACTCTTGCCAGTGGATCCTCTGCTTTTGTCCTCTACTCAAGTTCATCCCCTCTCTCCAACTACATTCAAATCTCTGCCTAGCCAAATCTTGATGTCCTGGTTCAAAGCACATGCTTCCAGTATATCCTCATAATATGGCTTGTCCATTTCCTTGCCAAACAACACATTCTCTTTAATCATGCCTGTTTGAATCCAAGCACTCTGGGGCACGTAGGCCTTTCTTCCATAAACTGTTACTCCTCACTAGAAATCCTTGGAATATCACCTAGTGTTGTAGAGAGAAGGCTAGACTTTTCTGATCCAACAGAACTACGTACTGCAACCTTTTCACCTTTCAATATTCTCAAATTTCTCCATAATTCTGATTATCGGTCTTTGTATTTTTTCATCACTTTCCCAAGCATATTCCCCAATGTAAATTTCAACAGCAATGTTAGAAGCTATGAAAGTATGATTATTTATCTTCTTATGATCTTCCCCAATGAGCTATTGGATACGATCAATACAGGCCTTTGTTTAAGCCACCATTGAAATGAACTTTGGTAGGTTGTAGGTGGTTTCTCGTAAAACACGGAAAGTGGCTAAAGCAGGGACTGTTCCTGCTGTCAGTGATATGTCCAATACTATGTATACGCCAAAAGTGAAAACAAAAACAAAAGTCGGTGAAGCCCAGAAGAGAAAGGCCATTGCTGAGATTGCAAAGGGGTTTCTTTTCAGCCAGTTTCTCTTAGTTTCCCTCAGATGAAGGAGATTCTTCAAGAAGTGGATTGCCATAAATGCAGCTTCAACACTCTCATACTCTTCAAAGTTTCTGAATTCACTTTGATTCTTGCATCTTTGGCTTCCATAATCTTCAAGTGAAGCCTTTTTTTGCATTTTGGCCAAAGGTGTGTTGCATACCATCACCAAAACTGTCACAAAAGATGCAGCCGTGGTGGGGGTACCTCCTAGATTCCTATAGAGGATGATTGAGGCCGAAAGGACCTGGACTGGAAGCCACCAAACTCCGCGAATGTATTAGCAGAAGTCTCTAATTTTTTCAGCATCCAAGTTGATTGAATTTATGATTTTGTCATTGCTTGAACCAGCATGCTTAATTGATAGAGTTTTCATGTAAATCAATACCATTAGAGTTGCTCGTACTCATACACCGATGTGCTGAGCACCGATAGTCCGTTGTCTTTGAGTAAGGAACTCCACTGTCTTTGCAAAGAAGAAAATGGTTGCTTGAATCAGACCATAGTGGATTTCAATTAAAGAATGCATCATCATCACCAGAGGAACTTTCAACTTCTGTTTTCTGTAAAGGTTCTACTATGTCATTGTGTTTCCTAGAACAACTAGTAGCAAAAGCATTGAAACAAAGCAGTATTGCCAAAGGAAAGGTTGCAAAATCAAATATGTTAGGTTCTGGCAAAGGACTTGGCAAATCAATGAATTTGAAGTGGGTGATTTTGTAAAGAGAGAATCAGAATCAAAGATGAAGGAAAAGATCCACAAGAGGATAAGGATTAATGGCCACCTTATGTCTTCACTTAGTGTTCTATTCTTTGAAAAGACTATTACTAAAGTTGCTAAGACCCAAGTCATGACTAAGAACACAGATTTGCTAGTGATAAATCTATGATTCCAATACTCATAAAAAACAAAACCAAGGTTCAAAATGACATTACAGGTCGTAACAAGGAGGCATTGGTGATTTACACATGGTGGGTCTGTGAGATTTAGAAAAATGTCCTAGTTCTGAAGCACAAAATGGAGTAGAACTGGTACAGCTGTGAGCTGTCCAATGCTCCAGTTTTCTCTATCTTCCGCAACTGCATCCTTGCACAGATTCCAGAATGAAAAACCCAATTAGCAATACAAGATAGATGGTAAATTTTGATAAAGAGAGAGTAAAAGAAACTAGGAGTTATATTGCAACGTCTTACTTATAATTTCTACACCTAGTGCACCGAGAAGCCTCTGATCTTGATTCACTGTCATTGTGAGATTATACTTGTTGAGATCCTGACATATCAAGTTATCTTAGTTGAAAAAAATGCAAGAGGGAGAAGGTTCATATGATTATTTTAAAATTGTGATGTCTAGTTCTAACCTTCCAAATCTTTTTATCCAGGTGCTGTTGCAAAGGATCCATATTACTAGAGAGAGGCTTGATTTTGCTCTGAAGATGATGAGGGCCAGGAAGCAACCAACCAAATTCCATGGATTTACCAGCAGAAGTCTCCAATTTTTTCAGCATCCATACTGATTAAAGTAATGATTTTACTGTTTCTTAAACCAGCGTAAGAAGCCGCCCGTATACCAATGTGATGAGCACCATAATACCATTGTCTTTCAGTAAATGAATCCATCCACTGTGTTTGCTAAATACAAGATGAAACATATTATTGTTGTGACTACATTTTATTGAGTTCATGTGGAACTACATATTGTTATAGATATTTCTTAATTATGGAAAAACACACAAAAGAATTGTGGACTTGCCCATATAGTTTTTGCTAAAATTACAGCGATCATGGCCAGTATTTTATATACTAATATCACTTTAAAGTTTTAGAAAAATAATATGAATTGTTACAGAACTAATGATGAGACATTTACGTTCAGTTCGATAATCTTATATACTTATTTTTTCAGACTTGATTATTTGTTGAAAGAAATAAAACCCAAATGTTTCCTTTTGGAATGTCTGATAAGTTTGCTTACAAGCATCTATCAGGAGAAAGGCTGAAGATAGCCATGCTTTGTTGCAAGGTAGGAAACAAAGAAGAAAGCCACATTTGGTTGCAAGGAAAAGAAGTCAATATCTGGAAACAGTTATCCTCATTCTCTCCCTAAACGGAGCCACAGACCAAAAAATGCATATACAAACAGAATTATTTGACTGCCATTTAGTATCGCACCTGCAACCATGAAGACACAGCTTTTCTGTTCCTGGCCTTCATGGAAACCATTGAAACATCCATTTTCAATGTCCAGTCATTGATACAGTACAAGCAAAACTATAAATGCTTGAATATAAGTATCAGTATTGGTATCAAAGTCAGATAAACAAAGCTGTGCACACAAGCTCATACGCATGGAGTGCAGTCCAAAGCCATGTAAACTAAGAATTAACTAGCCTCTCACAATTCACAATGCTTCATTGTCATAGCATTGTATACATGCTTCCAGTAGAATAAGCAATATATTGCCAGTAAAGAGTATGTTTTCTCCATTTTCCTTAGTCCTTTTACCATGTTGCTATAATTGAAATAGATTTATCATAAGTGGCTGAAGTTATAACATTTGATGACTCTACTTGATACAAGGATTTATGTTCAAAGAAATTTTTTTACACCTAAACATTAAAATAACATTTATATGGCTGTGTTCAACATAACAAGTTCATCACCTCTGATTACCTACTAAAATATATACAAGTGTCTGTCCGGATTCCATAAATTAATGCCATGGTAAAAAAAAAAAAAAAAAAAAAAAAAAAAAAAAAAAACAACAACAACAACAACAGCAACAACAACTTCTTGACACACATACTTCATCCTGGTCAAATAAACTTACCACATAGACCACTCTGTTACGATCGTCAAGATTCGATGATGTTGAATGAAAACTTAGATAACAGCTGTTGCATTCCTGATATGATCGATCCATATGTCTGCAATGCAACAATAAACATGCTTCAAACTCTGCTGTTAAACTTATTTTCCCTAAGTTCTATACGGTAAGTTGGATATCCAAGAAGACCATATTAATCCATCTCATTTTAGATGGAATTTAAGCACACAAGTTGGTGATGCAAGGCAAAGAAATCACCGAGGTCATCAAAATATACTGAAAGAAGGTCACTTATTGAAATTTGAAAATGTTCTTGTGTCAAACAAGCTCTAAGAAATACAAAATGAGTTGAAAGCAAAAAATAAAAAGCAGGATTTGTCTCCAATATAAGGTGAATCACAATGGATAGATCCAACCTAAATGGGACATTATCAATCTTTAACAAAAATATGGAATGTCAGATAAGTTTGCTTACTAGCATCTAAATGTGTTTCTGTATAGTGTATTTATAGTTCCACATGAATACATAGCCACACAAAACAACACATGTCAATGCAAATGATAGCATCGAACCTGAACAGCTAAGGCCTGTGATCCACATAATGCATCCTTTTTGTTTGAGTAATTTTTTTTTATCAACTTTTCCAACCGCACATATCCTGCCAGTTAATGTTGGTCGATTTTCCATCAGTGGATAACTGGCTGAGGTTTTTCCCTAGTAAGAAAAACATATTAGAAACCTGGACCATTACAATCAAAACTACTTGCTACACACTTGGTCAATTTAGAGTTTAACTTACAGTATATAAAAAAATTTAAAAAAATCAATCTTTTTCTCTTACTTCCTCAACAACCAAACAATCCACAAAAACAAATTCATAGCCAAATTTAAACCAATCAAAATCAACATCACACCCCAAAAAATAAGTTTCAATTTTTTATCCTTTTCACTGGAATAAATAGCTATGAAAAATTGTTAACAAAAAAGTAAACGATTAGTAATTGTTCAAAAATTAATTAATTGTCTCTATGTATTTCCAATACCTGAAAAGACCAAAGAATACAAACATTGTGTTAATTTCAACTTGGTTGAATACTAAAAGAATAACAATAAAAACAAATTTTGTTTATCCCAAACAACAAGCAACAAAAAAATGAGAAATCAAAATTTCCCCCCAAAAAAAAGGTCAACATAGAAATTAGGAAGTTTCAGCATTACCAGCATGGCCATTGGTGAACTTGTCGTCAAAATCATCCGGCTGAATTGGCATCATGGCCCTCGATTGCAAGTTCATGAGCAGCACATTAGGCTTGTTTGGTTTGATTTGACATTGCACAAGTTCTTAAAGAATTCTATGTGCCAGATGATGCCAGCACAGCCACCAAATCCCATGCACTAGAACCAAGATGAGATAGAATAGACTCATACACAGAAATAAGCTAAGGCAGGTGAAGCTAAATTACTAGAACAAAAACTGATCATACCGAGCTAAGAACTTTGAACTGGAAACTGGTCCTTCAAGAGAATCAATACCAATCCTCCAATGAACTGGAAACTGATCAACTGACTTAAATAATGAAGGATTGTCACTATCATCCTCTTCAGGACTGTCACTATCATCCTCTTGAGTACATAAAACACTGCGGCTGTCAAACCAATAGTTACCTTCTTACCAAGTTGATGGTTAAGAGTCCAACAAAAAGCAACCAAACAACCTTGGCAGCTGAGTTACATAACATGATTGATACTTATAGACGAATTTTAACTTCTCTGGTAAGAGGTAATGGTAAGAAACGAAGAAAATTATTCAAAGCAAACAAATCCACATGTGAACCGCATGTGGATTCACTCAAGGCCATTTATACCAAAACCGAAAGAAGCACAGAGATGCCATTGCTATGCCAGTGTATCGTTTAACAAGTTTTATTCTTAAATTGAGTAAATACAAAAACACAGAGAATCTGCAGTGACTTGAATTAACTTTTAGTAGGCCCTTTGAAGTTTGAAATTACGAGTAATAGGAGGATACAATGCTCACTCTCAGAAGAAGAGGAGGTGGTTCAGGTGTACATGTGATTGAATCTGATTCATGCACCTGAATATGAATGTTTTTTTTTTTTTAATATATAATTCATATTCGGTTGGGATGCATGCCCCCCTATCCGCTTTCCACCCACCCCCTCCCCTCCCCTCCCCCCCCCCCCAACAAAAACTTTATGCTTATTGATGGAGCATCATACCGTAATCTATGTATATAATAATAGATGAAGCTAAGAAAAACTCAAATTAAAATTTTAAATTAGTGTTCCAATTTTGCGCAATGTATCATAAATTATATATTCTTAAAGAGTATTATTTCTTAATTTTAAAATAAAATGTGGGACTACATTTGAGTTATTAAATACAAAAATAAAAAAGTCTAGAATAAATTAATCGTAAAAAAAAAAAAAATGTGCTTCACAATAATTTTTTTTTTTAAATATGGACAATTTACATTTTATAATACCCTTACAATTTTTTTTTTTAAAAGTTAACAAAATATAAAAATGACTATCAATAATATTTAAATTATATATATAAATTATATTATATATTTTATTATATATCTTTAACTATATTCATGAGCTTCTAAAAAGAAAACTATCACTACGAAAAAATGGGGCTATCCCAGCGTTTTCAAAAGCGCTGGGATAGGGTCAAAATTCCTAGGGTCACTGGACATATACCAGCGTTTTTCAAAAGCGCTGAGAAAGGCATACGCCTTATCCCAGCGCTTTTGAAAACGCTGGTATAGGCCTTTTAAATTATATGTAGTCAAGACCTATACCAGCGCTTTTGGGAACGTTGGAATAGGTCCTACTTATGCCAGCGCTTTCAAAAGTGCTGGTATAGGTCATGAATGAATATAATTTAAAAGATCTATACCAGCACTTTTGAAAGCGCTAGCATAGGTTGTGCCTATTCCAGCGTTCCTAAAAGCACTGGGATAGGTCTTGAATGACCAAAATTTAAAAGGACCTATGCCAGCGCTTTCAAAAGCGCTGGTATAGGTCCTTTTTAAAAAAAAAAAAAAAAAAAAAATTTAGCACCTGCAATGTACCTAAAATACATATTTTCCAATACCTATTTTATAGCAACTGTAATGAGGCACAATTCATATTTTCCAATAGAAAATACGATACCACATTAAACCAAGAAACTAAATATATTTAATTACACCATGCAAGCCACCTAATAGAAAATACTCCACCTTTTCTCTCCATGCAAGCCACCCACTTGCTCCAAAACAACAACCCACCACGGCAGTAATGTAGACACATTATTTTACAATTTAAGGGAATTAAGAAGCAGATCTTACTCACCCTTTAGCAATCCTAGTGTTTGACCAAGGAAAGAAGAAGGTAAACTTCAAACAAGCTGCCACTCCTGCAAAAACGAACTGACCATTACTCACTACTATGATAGGTGACCATTACATCAAAATGAAATCTTTGGTGATTAAACATCAACAATGGTAGGTGTAGTTTATTATATATCAAAGGTTCAAAACTGATGAATCATACTTGGGGATGATATTAACTAATAAACATTTTAGAGATAATTACACATTACTTATCTATGGTATGAAAACTAGTACCTTGGATACATGTGGTTCAATCCTCTAACTGCCATTACACATCACCCTTAAAAAAAGGGTAAAAGCAACTAAAAGTTACAACTTGAGCTAAAAGCAACTAAAAGTCAAGAATCGATACCTAAAACAGAATCAAATGGTAATGAAGAGAGGTCCGAGTGAGATTGAGAGAGAGGCCCTTTTGTTCCTGAAAGAAAACAACAAAATATAAAAACCCCATGAAGCAAAACCCTCAAAAAAAAAAAAAAAATCCAATTAAACCCAAAATCGAAACCCTAAACCAAAAATCAAAACAAAAAATTTTAAAAACTTACTGTTAGGAGGCCTGGGCTTCGTCAGCAGTGGCACGGTGAGGAGGATCAAAAATATGTCATTAATCTTTTGATAGTAGCGCAGATTCTGCAAGGATACCTGCAACATGGGAAAGGAAAGTAAGTTCGAGGACAACAGTTTTAAGTGGGTGTATTTATTATTCCTAGTTCTCTCTATTTTTCTTTTTCTTGATTGTTTATTCTATATGCAAATTCTTAGTGACTTACCTCAATATGTTTGAAATGGTCTCAATAATATTAGATTTTATGGAGAACTAGAATGCCCATAGGAACACACAAGTAGTATACAAAGCCGTAAGAGGCAGAGAATAAGACAGGTTGACTTTTTGTCTTTTAGAGATCTCCCAAGTTGATGGGCCTTCATGTATAAGTATTTTACTTATTATGGTCCCCTGGTAAGCCTAACTTTTCGTAAGAAGGAAAGGGCAGTGAATAAGATACTTTTTTTTTTCTTTTCTTTTTTTACTGACTTCCCTTATAAATCTTACCAAGAGAATCTATAGGGATCTTCATGCAGAAAAATCCCACTTTCAATTAGAATTTAGAACAACCCAAAAGAGAAAATAACAAGAAAATCAAATGACAAATAAGAAAAAAGAAATAGAGATGTGAATAACTCAGGTTAGGTAAGTAGTTGATGCCTTTCTCTAAGTACATTTGAGAATGGAACTATCAACTATCAACTATCAACTATCAACTATCAACTATGGGAGATTCATTTGTATCCCATTTTATAATCACTTGCAAATAGTAAATGTGTCTTAGTAAAATAATGACATTAAAATCATTTGACAGTCTCTTCCAAGATTTGGTTTGCAAATTTTCCCCTCTTATATTTATTTTAAGCCTACTTGTGATTGCCATTTGCATGTGCAATTAGGAAATAAAGTACTTAAAAACTATGTGTTAAGAGTTAATTTTCCCATTGAAAGAGAGTAGAAGGGATTAAGTTGATTAGGCAAAGACAGTAAGAAATATGGAGGCCTTTTTGTTTGGGGGCTAAGTTTACAACTAGACTAGCATTATATCTATATTTTAATGTGAAATGTCTAACTAAGATAATCTTAAGGTCACATTATTTATTAAAGAAAACCGCTACTAGATTAAATTAGGACAAAGCAGAATGATGGCATACCCACTTTACAATATTCACAACACATACATTGGTTACTGTTAGGTCAAATTTGCAAAACACAAAAGGATAATGATTTAGCATAAGAGAGAAAAGAAGAAGCAGTGCACTGACTTGAAAAGGATAGTTTTGAATATTTGCATGTATAGCATACAATAAAAATATATTACTCCTATCTCTCCCATTAAAACAATGTAGACGAGTTAATGGTAATGTGATATAATAGCATTTGGCCCTATTACATGGGATTAGAGATTTAGAGTTTAAATCCCGTTGATACACATATATATGTTTAAAAGCAAAAAGTGATTAGCTTCAAATTGAATGTAAGTCAGTTCAATTTGTTTTTAAAATAAATAAATAAAGTCGCATTAATGGCAATTTGTAGTGAAATTTCACCATATAGCTTGGAATAAGAATTTCATGTTAAAGCTATATTTCTTTATAGGTAAGTTACACCTCAATGGGCCTTTAACTCACAAGCTCCCCGAAGATGTGTCATTTGAGTTATTGGTCATGCTAAAGGTAGAAAACAAACAAACAAAATATTTTGTACTGGAAACTGAAATAAATTAACAACCAATACTGCTAAAAGCTTTTTAAATAAATAAAATTTACAATTACTGTTCTAATACAAAACTAAACTTCTCACACCCAATAAGTAGGAAAATTAATACAATAAAAAATGACATAAAAAAGGCACTCATGCATATTGCAAGCCTATAAGTTAATACTGATATCCAAACGAGGCAAATAAAACACCTTGCCATGGAGCTAGACAACCAAGCATTTTACAGTTTACACCCTTATCCCATAGAGATTGTCCACCCTCCATTGTAGTATTCCCATAATGTTTGTCAATTTATGAAAAAATGATGCATGGATAAGAACTCATAATATCTTGCAATCATGTTTTGAAGACTTTAGAAACTATTTTCTATGTTTAAATGCTAAACTGGATGGGTAGCAATGGCAAAATCAAACTTGAACAGTAAGTGTTAAAGCGTTCCTATTATCGCCACAAAATATTGACTTTTTAAAAGTAAACATGGCACTTGATTTTTGAGTTGACACTCATAGTAAAGGACCACCTAACTGAAATATTTGTAAACATGTAATAGGTTCAGTTGTCCAATTTTTGAATGGTAAATATAATTTTGACCTTTCATAACGCGAGGACAGAAGGAAATTTTTTTACGGGTTTGTGGTGAATCCAACTCTAAGGCTCCACATATTCATGAACATTCCCAACTCCTAAATTTTCTTTTTTAGCACTATATCTAATTCAGACACAAACCCCCACTTTGAAAAAGAAAATGCAAGCAACCCATGAGTTCATAATAGGATTTTAGTGGGCCAAAAATTAATGGTTATATAGCATACATGTAGCTGACTATGAAAAAAGACACTTTTCGCAGGGCCTGTGATCAATCTACTAAAGACTGGGTCCACATTGCATCCTTAATAAATTTGACTCCTAGACACAAAATTACCCCATCAATCACACCCCAAGCACCTTAATTACTAGAACGCCAAGCTGTGTCAAGTTTTAAATGACAAATGCTTAAGGAAGCCAACATTTTTTTTTACAATGGATAATAATGCAAATAAAATAAAAAACTCTTCACAGTTAAACTCCATTAAAAAGAAAGGGTGAAAAACAAAACCAAAAGAACAATGTTGAGTCATGAAAGGTAACTTTTATGTGGTTCAAAAACACTTTCATTAATGAAAGGTAACTTCATTTAGAAATAAGGTCATATATGTCAAATAACAAATTTCATTTTGAATTCAAATAGAAGAAATATTTTATATATTTAAAAAATTTTATGTTTTTAATCAAATTACAACCACAAAAAACGTTATTTTTATATATAAGAAAAATAGCGTGGCAAAAAGAATGATCAAAATATACCCCCTAAACGTAAAAAGTCACCAACACAGTTTCAAAACTTCTTAAAACACTATATATATATATATATATATATATAGAGAGAGAGGGAGAGAGAGAGAGGGAGAGAGAGAGAGAGAGAGAGAGAGAGAGAGAGAGAGAGAGAGAGACTTACACGTTCACAATTTCCTTTGTTAAACCACATCAATCCTTGATCTCCTTGATTGGCTTAGATTTAAATCCACACTTAATACACCAATGGTAAATTACACCTTACGTACTCAATTAAAACACCAACAATTATGTATCTAATAACTTAACCACCTAATAGCCACATATATTGCTTTGTACTTATGTAATGCCCCAAAATCATAAGCAATAAAATTCTATTTAGTCTGAAAAATCCATAAAAATATTAAGTAAAAGAATCCAGTAACCTAAAAAAAATTCATCACAAATGTCAAAGCTCTAATCCACCAAAAATTAAAATATCCTCAAAATAATTCTCCAATACAAATTTTAATACCATAAAAATAAAAATAAAATCTTCAATTCCACAAAACAATTTGTAATTGTTGACTTCCAGGAATCTCTACTCTAATAATCCTTCTAATGTATCTGTAAGGGGAAATAAAGGGGGGTGAGATAACTCAATAAGTGGTATTCACTAACGTTAGGGTGTGGGAACAACCTTTTAAAAAAAATAATCCTTACAAACAATTCATTACTCATACCTCATCAATATTTTATCATCAAATATTTCATATAAAAGAAATAATAATTTTTATGTAGTGAGCCATCATAGTGCATATATATCAATACCATCACAAACACAATTCCTAGGCCTTACTCGTGGTCAACGTTTACGCCCCGTTGACAAGGTTGTGCTATCCCCTTTTCTGGGATTGGAACCTCCTTTTCATCCCCTTTCTTAAGGATGGTTCCTCTGGAACCTAAAGGTGCATTCTCTTGCTAAGGGGCTTCCTTTTTGAATCCTCATTAGTATACTCCCTTACTAAGGAGTTACCAAATGTGCACTGTCCTCTTTTTTTTAGGACCGTCCCTTGCTAAGGACTAGCTACAGTATGATTGTCCCTTGCTAAGGACTAACACAATAATGAGCTTTTTAATCACGACTTGCCATAGGTTTTCAAAACATTTTCAAGATGCTCACATAAAATATCACATTCATAGTTCTCAAAAATGCAAGGATATATTCACACATGCAAATTTAAATGAATTTAGGTTGTCCCACAGGTTTTTCATAAAATGAATAATTAATATGCATACCAAGCAATTATAAAATATCCATATACATAGAATAACAACATATTCCCTTTATATAAAATAGTTTAAATAAATCAACACTGTTTGGGAAAAACCCCCAAAATTAGCAAACGCCACTTACCTCTTAGTTGCAAAAATAAAAGGAATCAATCACCCTTGAGTCACAATGAATCAGTAGAATTAGAACCTAGCAACACCAAAGATAGGTCCATAAATACACAATTTCCCACTTAAAATTAATTTTCACGCTTTAAACAATTTGTCCTAGACAATACGGATATATCCAAAAATTCTTCATTTATCTGCTTAACTATCCAATTCCTTTCAGCTTTGATCAGATTTTTGAGACTTAAAATATCGCTGCCTAATCAAGTTTCTCATTAACATAATCATAGGTATTCATGAAACTTTAGTATGGCTGAATGATAATTATTTGGTCAATCTAATATATATATATATATATATATATATATATATAGTTGAAGCCAATATTATTCTTAATATATATATATATATATATATATATATATATATCAATCCCATATCAGCCCACTACTCCCTTAATACCGCCAAACTTAAAGATGCATGAAGCAGGACAATTTTTGAACAAAGGGAGGCCCACGGCAGAGTATGAATGGAGTTGGTTTGAGAATGGTCAACCAATCCAAATAAAACAAAACTAACATGGCCATATGTAGAGACTAAGGTCACAAGCTTGTCACTTATATCTTTTGTTGGCAGAGTAACCACGCTTCTATAGTACTCTATTTTTTCTATCAAAACTAAAAGCTACAAAGTCTCCTCCTGCCATATAGCTATTTACGCCACCCTTTTTCTAATATAATAACAATATAGGACATCTTTTCCCTAGATGTAATGACAGGTGGAGATTCATGGGTATTTCAAATTTCTAAGTTTAGGAGCAAAGAGAACCGTACCTGTAGTCTCCCACTCAACGCCACAGTGAAGAAAGCAAGGTTTAGTTTTCGGCTGAAGCACAAGGAAAAACACATGTGACTAAAGAGAAAGAAAGCTAGGGTTTTATTTATTTTATTTTTTATTTTTTAAACTTAACAAGGCCCATATATTTACTTATGCCACCTCACTTGGGCTTCATATTCCATAGTGTATATCTCACTTTTAATATCTTAGGCCCAAACAAAATAATCCATTTAATTGTAGGCCACCTTTTTAATTTATGTATAATAGTTAAAATAAGTAATAAAATTATGGGGTGTTACAACTTTGTATATAATCATAATACAATTAGCCATTCACTTACTTATACATATATGTAGTCAATTGTGCATATCAATTAAAGCCTAGCTTTTAGGTTTAATCTAATCTATGATCACTAGTTCCCTTGCTTATATATATATATATATAAAATTAACAATCTTAGTGTAATGATTCATACTAGTTAAGATTTAACCCTCAATTACTAACCATTACGGTCTCTTAGTGAAATCGGATTTACAAACAAATAACAAGAATTTTGTTGAATAAACAGAATCAAACCATACATATACTTATCGATGATGAATCTGAACTTAATCATGGGTAATAATCAAGAATGCCTTGAATTTGACTCTATAGTTGATGTTGAAAAAGCTTAAAAAATGCTAGACCACTCCAATCACCTAGGAACCTAGTGTTCACGAAAGTAAAAAATATAAGTTTAAGTCAAGTTAGATCCATACTTGGTCTGCCTAGGGCTAATCACTAAATACACCAATGCATGAGTATTACTCAACCAACAATAGATAAAAAGTAAACTTATATGATCACATAAAAGATGGAATTATTAAAGAAATTCCAGTGAGAATGACCAAGTTCATCACCAATAATTATAGCACGATAGGAACAACGCAATCAACACTCCCAATATAAAATACACCGCCTTATATCTCTATGCAAGCCACTCGCTTGCTCCAAATCAACAACCCACCACAACAGAATATTTGAATTTACTAATAGTTGATAAAATAAATTCACACATAGTTGAACAATAATATCACAACATTCACAAGACAATCAACACTCCCAATAATGAAAAGTAGACCACCTTATATCACCATGCAAGCCACCCGCTTGCTCCAAACCAACAATCCACCACAACAGAATTTTTAACATATAATTATAGACTAGTAGGGTATTATGAAGCAAACTTTACTCACCCTTTAGCAATTCACTGGTTTGCTCACAGAAAGAGGAAGTCAAACTTAGAACAAGCTGCTAATCCTGTAAAATCTAAGTCAATTATAGACTATTAAGATAACTTAAAAGACATAAATTAGGTGACTTCACATCCAAAATCATGTAAAGGAGAAGACACTACTAAACTAAGCACACCGAGAGAAGAAACTATAAACTAAAATAGGGAGAGGTGTGCAAAGATATACAAATCAAAAGATAAGCTCCAATATTTTTGCTAGTTTGTATTTGTTCCACAAGTAGACATGAGCTATTTAATAATTTAATCATACATAGTCAGAGAATGAGAGGTTAACTTACTAGTTGCTACCTTGCTTTGCTCCAAGGGAGATGCCAAAGATGAAAAGAAGAACTCTAAGACCCTTCAATACTATTGCAGCAGTCACTAAATGTTTAATCTAACAATAACAAATCCAACAATCAGAATTGAGTTGTTTTTATTTTAATAAAAAACAAAATGGCAAAGCAAAATAAAATTATCAACCAAATTGAGTGGAAAGATTAACGCATATCTCATGGTTAAAGGCGCTTGCTTGATTCAAAAAGGAGCCCCCATTTAGGATTTCGACAAACAACATCACCTAAATAAGCCTAAGCATGGTTGGTTATGCCAACAGTATCAGAATTCCCCTCCACGTTAATCCACTCATGAGCGTCAAGGTACTTAAGATCCTTCACAACTGCACGTAAAATGCAGAAGAAAAGTATAAGCACAATAGGTAGGTCAATTTTCAAGGAATCCAACTAAGACATGACATCAACAATTCCCAAAACCAATATTAAATAAAGTGATTCTATAACTAGAAATGAAAAGATATTGCAAAATGCTACAAAATCAATGAACTAGATTATTTAAAATAGGAAATTTGCAACTTTAATCTACCTTGATTGCCTCCAAGATTTTGCTGAACTCCAGCTTATCCTCATTCTTGAAACTGGTCAAACACAAGATGGAAGCTATTTTCTTGTAGACCATCTGTAAGCAAATCAACATAAATAAATCATTCACTTGACATGAAATGTTTGATCAAAATTTAATACCTAGATAAATGAAACATAAATTACCGATCCGAGATGTGACTTCCCCTTCACAATGCAGTAAGGGATCTCCATCTTCCTGCTGGAAGCCATACAACTAAGGATGAACCATATTAGATTTAACCGTCCAATCCAATTTGATTTCAAACACAGGGTTTACAATCATATTGGGGATGAAAATGAAAGGGTAATAGAAAAAGAAGTAATTTCCTTTCTTTTTTTTTTTTTTTTTTGGATAAGTTAAAAGAATTGATTTATTTTACAATAATTGTAAACATCTTAGACAATAATAGTACATGTGATAAACTTAGCTACTTCATAGATAAGAATTTGAAGTTTTGAACTGACATTTCTTGCTGCCATTTACTACTTTTAAGTATAAAAACAAAAGAAGTGTCAATCAATGTTTCCACATGTTTCTTCATCTCATTAACCATCTACAAAATTATTTTATTTTAAGCAAACCAACATTCACCTCTAAACTCAAAAATTATGGACATGCCAACCAGTTAGTCTTGGGGTAATAATTTAGGGACATACAATATCAGAATTGGTAAATTGTAGAGCTTGTGAAACTAATGCATTAGTAATTCACCTCACATACACGCGCACACACACATATACACACACACACACAAGTATAAATAGCAATCATTGATGAGATATAATATACACAACCTGCACTACTGCTATGTGATTCACAAACGAATCTCACCACTTGCAAAAAGGAGATACAAATATGTAAAAATGATAAAACATAGAGAAAATGAATGAAAGAGCTATTTTTAGAATAGCCAAGCAATTCGAAACATGAGCACAAATTAGGGGACCTTAAAAGTCTACCTTCCTATATAGCCACCTATCCAGACCATTTTCACGACAAAGTTTCTTTAGTACTGAGGCTGTAAACAAAATAATTGGAAATTAGCAACCATCTATATCATAATGTGCATTATAAAATTTACAACTGAGCACATCTAATCAATTACAACTTACAACTACACATAATCACATAATTCTCAGAAACCCTCCTGGTAGAAAAATAAAAATAAAAGTACAACCACTATGGCTTTGAATTCTCATATAATACTTTAAGGAAGGCCTCCATTTTAGTTGGAGGTGTAATACAACTATAAATTTTACGAAAGCTTAGACTTAAACAAGATAAAAAGGTATATAGTTTGAGCATAAACATACACATTCTTATCCCACATTCACATCCATGTCTCTTGATTCAACCATATGAAATTCTTATCCAATCCCCAAAAAATATAGACAAACTAATCCCAAATCGAACCCAAGAAGAATTTTTAAAGTCATTGTCCAGTTTTTTAAATAATTCAAAAGGTTCAGAGTTCAGACCAAGAACTAGAACAAATTTAATATAAGGTCTAATTGTCCAACTTTCATATCTCTTTTTTACTATTCTTGTTTAATTTTCTCAGCAACCAAGCACAGTTCAACATAAAATTATTATAAAAAGCGATTGAACCTGACTAGAAGGAACCGTGAAACCATCGACAAAGATGGAAACCCCATAAAAAATTATCACTTCACTCACACCCACATTTGCCAAAGTCATTTAAAATGCAAAGAAAAAACTTCCAAAAATCAACTCATATCAACATATGCAACCACAAGACCCATATAAATGATCTAGCAAACCAACCCTCAAATACCCATTAGGAAACTAATCAACCAAAACCTTTTATCAAAGCAAAAACTCTTCAAATGATATGAAATTTTCGGATTTTAACAAAGCCATTGCTACCCAAATCATCTTAACCCTCTAATCTAGCATTATTCACCAAAACCCATCAAGTATTTACTATAATAATCATTGAATAGCAAAACCCAAAGGATTTCATAAAAGAAATTGAGCAAAAAGCTTAGATTTTTACCTTAAAATCTTGTTGGGAAAAGGCATAAATGAAGGAGTATATGGTGGCTAGAGGGATGATCTAACAGTGGCTGTTCATGAGATATGAAGAGGGAGTAAGATTTGGGTGAGAGGAAGGGAGAGGCTGCAGCACAAGAAAAACAAGAGAGAGAGAGAGAGACCAACATGAAAATGAGGAAGAAAAGGGTGGGTGAGAGGAAAATGTCTAAAGGAAAGAAGTGGGAGACCAAAAATGAAAGGCCAAAGTGGTGCCAAGCCAAAAACAATAAGAGGGAAGTCTGAAATTTTTTCAGTGGTACGAAGGACCTATTCCAGCACTTCAAAAAGCGCTGGGATAGGCCTCTCTCCATTCCTATAAGGAAGGACCCTATCCCAGCGCTTTTTGAAGCGCTGGAATAGGGTCCCTATTCCAGCGCTTCAAAAAGCGCTGGGATAGGTCTCTCTCCATTCCCATAAGGAAGGACCCTATCCCAGCGCTTTTTGAAGTGCTGGAATAGGGTCCCTATTCCAGCGCTTCAAAAAGCGCTGGGATAGGCCTCTCTTCATTCCCTTAAGGAAGGAACCTATCCCAGCGCTTTTTGAAGCACTGGAATAGGGTGACCCTATTCCAGCGCTTCAAAAAGCGCTGGGATAGGCTTCTCTCCATTTCCTTATAAAGGTACCCTATCCCAACGCTTTTCAAAGCGCTGGGACAGGTCCCTCTCCATTATGAAATGGAGTGACCCTGTCCCAGCGCTTTTAGAAGCACTGGAATAGGGTCACCCTATTTCAGCGCTTCGAAAAGCGCTAAAAGCGCTGGGACAGGGTCACCCTATTTCAGCACTTCGAAAAGCGTTGGTATAGGGTCATTTCATTCCCTTATAGAGAGAGACTTGTCCCAGCACTTTTGGAAGCCCTGGAATAGGGTCCACCTATTCCAGCGCTTTTAGAAGCGCCGGGATAGGTCTTTCCCATAAGGGAAATCAGTAACCCTATTCCAGGGCAATAAGAGGCCTATAGCGGCCGTTTTCAAAAACGCTGGTATAGGCCTCCTATTGCAGTGATTTGTAAAGCGCTGGTTTTGAGTCGTTGTAATAGGGTTTCCTATACCAGCGCTTTCAAAAAGCGCTGGTGCAGGCTTATCTATTACGGCAGTTTTTAAAAGCGCCGGGAAAAAAATGCTGGGACAGGACGATTTTTTTGTAGTGTATATTCATGCATACGCATTTGCATAACCTACAAACTAATTGAAATTAATACATGAGAAAAGTATGCTGGTAGGACAATGTCTCAATTGAGTGTTTACTGTTTACATTTTAGCCAATAGCGAAATTCTTATATTAATTTTGAAATAAATAGTAATTTTTGAACTCTTTTTTTTTTTTTTTTGGTGAAAAAATTTTTGAACTCTAATTTCTATGCATCATTGCACTCTCATGAAAAGAAATAATCACGTACAACCTGTTCGTTCTTAAGTACAGTCAGTGTGCCCAAATGCCCATGTGATGTGTTTGCCACATGCTAGCAACCTTTCAAGAAGCCAACAAACACGTGTGCACAAATTCATCATCCACTGATTCCACTCCCAACGAAAACAAAAAACTAGCCGTTACCCAACTTTTCCTTCTGTTTCTTCAACTCTTCCCTAATTCATCATATATTTGAAAGAATTTGAGCTTGCAAAAGATTAAACAATGGCGGAAAATAACAGTTGTAGTTGTGAGAGAGAGAGAGAGATTTCTGAATTAAGATATTTTTTATTTTGCAAGCTTGACTCATACATTACAAGGCACTCTATTTATATACATCTGAATAGATAAAACTAAGAGTCTTCTAACAGATTCTATTCTAACAAACTCATAAGAACTTCTGTAACTAACTATCCGTAATTTTCAGGTTGACAGAATGACAGCTAAGAACCAGAGCTTGAAGAACAACTTTGAAGCCACACCAGACTTGAGCACAAAGCAAAGCATTTCTGGAAAGAAGTCTGAACAAAGGAGAGAACCAAAGTCCAAAACGACACAGTTTGACTAATACAAACGTCACCATTTCACCACTTCATCAAACATAACACATTTAGGTAGAATGGCATCGTTTTGGCCTTTGATATATGACCGTTGGTGAAATAGCCATTACTTATCTTCTTCCTCAGTTTTGAATCTTGTGCACTCTGAGTTACTTCCTTTAACAATATTGGCTACTGCTAATTTATTGCAAATTTCTTTTCAAATCTATAGAGTGAAAAAATCGTAACCCATTTTTCCTCTTCGGTAATTGAACAAAACCCTTCTCTTTAATTCAAGAACTAAATAAAAACTCTCACCAATTTTGCCCTTTTATTATCTCAAACAAAACATAAACACTTTCCTAATGTCCTAGAATTACAAATAAAGGATCAAACTGAGTACTAGAGATAGGACTAGGTAGTGCAGGTGACGAAGCAGGAATAGGGTTTGACTGAGGACTAGGTGCAAGAATAGGTAGTACAGGTGAGGGATTAGGAATAGGGTCTGACTGAGGACTAGGTAGTGCTGATGAGAGAGTAGAAATAGGGTCTGAAGGAGTAGGAGAGGACGTAGAAAACTGAAGGATTATAGGATGAGAAGACTGTGTTGGACCAGGAAGAGCAAGGATAGAATTGGTGGATAAAGATTGAGGAGAAAGAAACTCAGCCCCGTTTGGTATAGTAGTTTAACAACATGTTTTCAATTTTTAAATAACATTACACACATTTTCACATATTTTTTCACCCACACGTATTTTCAAAAAATACAAAAAGCGTTACTAGAACAACATTACCACACAGCCCCTCAATTTCATTAAACAAAATATGTCTGGAGATATAAATTTGAGAGGTAATTAGATCTAAGCAAATATAGCCTTTTGTGTATGTAGGATATCCAAGAAAAATGAAGGAAGTAGTAAGTGGTTGGAGTTTATGATTGTTGAAAGTCTTGAGTAAAGGAAAGCAAGTGCATCCAAAGGTCCTAAGATGAGTAATGTTAGGTGTGGAGTGAAAAAGAAGTTCCCAAGGAGTCAAATTTTGAAGATTAGGTGTAGGAAGCCTATTGACAATGTGGACAGCTGTAGAAATAGCATAAGACCAATATGATGTGGGTAGCTTAAAGTAAGTAAGCATAGTGAGTGTACACTCAACCAAGTGCCTATGCTTCCTCTCAGCTACTCCATTTTCTTGAGGTGTAAGGGGGCAAGTGAATTTATGAATAAGACCATGAGATAGGCAGAAATTTTTGAAAGCATTAGAGCTGAACTCACCACCTCTGTTAGTTCTTAAAATCTTGATTTTTATATCAAGTTGATTTTCAACAGTGGCTTTAAAGTGCTTAAAAACATCAAAGCCATCTAATTTAAACTTTAACAAATAAAGCCAAGTGAATTTCAAGTATTCATCAATGAAAGTGACATAATATTGAAAATCATTAACAGATGTTACAGGTACTAGATCCTGTGCATCAGAATGAATCAATTCAAGAGGTTTAGAAGCTTGAAAATCAGATTTTGAAAAAGGAAGTTGATGCATCTTTCCATTCAAGCAATGTTTACAATGAGTGATATAATCACTATTGTTAAAAGTACAAGATACATCAATAGAAGATAGTGCTGCACTAAGCTTTTTGTTACTAGGGTGTCATAACCTATGATGCCACAACAACCACTTATTAGCACTATTTACATGAAAGGCAAAAGGTGGTTGATGAAATTGTGGAGATTGGGATGACAGTGGCTATGATGATGATGCACAAGTTACAGAAGGTGACTTGAGGAAATACTTTGACTAGATAGGATAGACTCCATTTTCACTCAAGCCCTTATAGAGGAGTCTCCCCATAGGAATATCCTGGATTTTAAGTTTATTAGCATCAAAATGACAAGAACAATTGTTAGAAAGATAGAATTTATGAATAGAAAGTAAATTCATAGCAATTCTAGGAACATGAAGGACATTTTTTAGCATAAAGTTGTGATATTTGGTATATAGAGTAGCATTACCTATGTAATTGATTCATAAAGTCTAACCACTTCCCACAATGACTTGTTCAGGTCCTTTATACTATGTTTGGAGTGAAAAGTTATTAAGATTGGTTGTAAGATGATTAGAAGTGCTTGTATCAACTAGCCAAGGGTCTTGATTGTTGGTAATAATTGCATTGGAGGCACTGGCCATGGTAGCAAGCTTTGTAGGTGGATTTTTGCCTTAGTAAGCAAAATCCATCCTGTGATAGCAACCCAAAGCTTGATGTCCTAACTTTCCACAAATCTGGCATGATGGATGATCAGCTTTGAAATTCTAAGAGGGACTGTGATTTTGATAAGTCTGAGGAGAGTAATTTTGAGATGCTTGAGGAGTAAAAGGCTAACCTCCATTATTATTGTATTTACCTCCTCCTCTTCCTTTATTAGAGTTGTTTCTACCCCTTCCTCTACCAGAACCATGACTTTAAGACTGATACTGAGAGCTACTGCTAGGTTTACTATTAGAGGCAAACATAGCAAGAGAGTGATGGACTAAATCTAAGTGATCATTCATTGCTTGCTCCTTACTTTGGAGCATGATAGAAGTTGCTCATAGGAGATAGGATCACTCCTAGTTTGAATTGCATAATAGAAATGTGCATTTTCTCTAGGGAGTCCTCTGAGCACAATACACAATAAATCTTCATTATCAACTATGACTCCCACAGCATGGAGTTTGTTTCTAGCAACTTTGATTTTTTGCAAGAAATTTCTTACAGAATCATTGCCTTACTTGAGACTTTGAAGTTCAAGCTTCAGGTTCAAGATATTAGCTCTTAAAGTAGAGGTGAACCTCTACTTTAAAGTGTTCTAGACCTCTCTTGAGCTTGTAATTCCAACCACAAGTGAGAAGACTTGAGGTGTTAGAGTAGAGTTTATCAAGGAAAGCTAGCAACTTTGATTTTCTGCAAGAAATTGTTTACAGAATCATTGCCTTTCTTGAGACTTTGAAGTTCAAGCTTCAGGTTCAAGATATTAGCTCTTAAAGGAGAGGTGAACCTCTACTTTAGAGTGTTCTAGACCTCTCTTGAGCTTGTAATTCCAACAACAAGTGAGAAGACTTGAGGTGTTAGAGTAGAGTTTATCAAGGAAAGCAAGGCTTTGTCCATGATCTTCCAAGTCTAAAACTCAGAATACAAAATTGAAGTTGAATTTCCTGCAAAATCAAGAACAATAGGAGGAGGCTTTAAAGTAGTACCATCAATATGCTCGATCAAAGAGTAGGCTTCCAGTATTGTAATCAACTGGTGCTTCCATGGAATGTAGTTAGTGTAGTCTAACTTGATTGACATGAGGTTTGACATTTAGATAGTAAAAGTAGTAAAGATTGAGCTGGTGATGAATGAACGGTTGTGGAATGAGTAGTATGTGAGGGCTGGGAAGTATCTAGAGGTGTTGTTGAATGAGTAGTATGTGAGGACTAGGCACTGTCTTAAGGTGTTGTCGAAGCCATGGATCTTGGCTCTAATACCATGAAAGATTTTGAGCTTGCAAAAGATTCAACAATTGCGGTAAATAGCAGTTGTAGTTGTAACACACACACACACACACACACACACACACACACACACACACACACACACAGAGAGAGAGAGAGAGAGTGTGTGTGAGAGAGAGATTTCTGAATTAAGATATGATAGGCCAAAAATGTATTAACCCCTTGTAATGGATTAAGTTGATTAATTAGCCAAGTTTAATTAATTAATCAATTTAACATGCAAACGCATGGTAGCACAAAAAAATCACCAATAAACTAAAGTGCAGCGGAAAATAAATTGACACAGTGATTTGTTTATGAATGGGGAAAACCTCTAAGGCAAAAACCCCACCAGGTGATTTTAAGGTCACCACTCCTAATAATCCACTATTATCAAAACAAGCGGTTACAAGTAAAGGAATCACAGTACCTTCTACCAACCTACAGTTGAACTCTTACCCCAATAACTAATTGGACTTATTTTGTAGTGACAATCTCTCCTTTTGATGCATGGCTCCTAGTACGTGACTAACCAATTGCGTGGATCTCGGTACGCGACTTCAATCATCAACTTAAGAAAGATGTTGGCTACAAAGTTCTTTAGTTCATCCACACGATGAAGATCAAGAAGATGCTTGGTTATAAAACCATATGGTGCACAAACACAGCAGCTTCTTCACAATAGAGATGACCTATTGCAACTTTGTCTTCGATCACAAATTGCTTGAACAGACTTTGCTCAATGCTAGTGCAACTTGTGTTTTGTTTGACGGCCCTTAAAATAATCCTTTTATATTTCTAGGGTTATGAGAAAAGAAGGCCCAAAGACGTAGCCACGGATTGGAAGAAAACAGATCAGAAATTATGCTTTTCTTAAACTTCGACAAATAGCATCTGTCGAGATGCTATCGAGCCATTGGATTAGAACAACTTCTTAAGCTCAACAAATGCTAGTTATCAAGCTTTAATGACAGACACTTCTTCAGCTTGTTTCTTGGACAGACTTGCATGGCTTTAACATTTGATCTTGAAACTTTGTTTCTTGAAGTATTAAAAACATATTAGATCTATCCAAATACAAGTAAAATGCGTTTTGTCAAAAGATTAGCCAATTACATAAAATAGTGACATATGTTCCTAACAAGTGAAACACATATGTCCTAACAAGATATTTTTGATTATGCAAGCTTGACTCATACATTACAAGGCACTCTATACATTTGAATAGATGAAACTAGAGTCTTCTAACAAATCCTAATCTAACAAACTCATAACAACTTCTATAACTAACTATCCATAATTCTTGACAGCTAAGGACCAGAGCTTGAAGAACAACTTTGAAGCCACACCAAGCTTGAGCATGAAGCAGAGCATTTATGGAAAGAAGTTTGAACAAAGAAGAGAAACAAAGTCCAAACGACACAATTTTGACTAATACAAACGTCACCATTTCACCACTTCATTAAACACAATACATTAAAGCAGAACAACAACGCTTTGTCCTTTGACATATGACCGTTGGTGAAATAGTTGTTCGTCATCTTCTTCCTCAGTTTTTGAATCTATAGAGTGAAAATATCCTAACCCATTTTGCCTCTTCGGTAATTGAACAAAATGCTTCTCTTCAATTGAAGAACTAAATAGAAAATCTCACCAATTTTACCCTTTTATTATCTCAAACAAAACATAAACACTTTCCTAATGTCCTAGAATTACAACTTCTCCCATTTTATTTTTCCATTGATTTCAAAAATTCTATTTCTATCAATTGTTCGACATTTCTTTGAACGAATCTCAATTTTCTTGGCATAGAGTAAAAAATGTGAGGTTATGGCTTCAAGAATGGTCGTTAAATATATTATGTCTCTTCATGTTTTAGTGGCTATTGTCAGCGAGTTTGTTGTTATATTATTGTATCTTATTAGGGGTTGCAAAATCTACCTAAATTCACCCAGTTATTAATTGGGTCAAATGGGTATTAACCCAATTAAACTTAATTAACACTTATGTTAATTAAGTTTTAACTATGTATCCAATTAGTCCCAAGTATTTTAAAAATCATCCAACTCTAAAAAACCCAAAAACCACTAAAACTAGCAAAATACCCTTGGAACAACCAAAATAAAGTTTTTATTTTATTTTATTTTATTTTATATAAGATAGAAATTATACTCTAGCCTAATCTAAGTATATATATGTATGAAACTCCCTTTTGGAGACTTAAACTTCGGTCATTACCCCCCACACCCACACTCCAAATGACCAAAAATATCCCTAAAACCTCTAAAATGACCAAAATACCCTCGAAATCTCTAAATTTACCAAATATACTCAAAAACCACTAAAATTACCAAATATTCCCAAGATCTCTTAAATGAGCAAAATACCCATGAAAACCTCAAAAATGACCAAAATACCCTCGATATCTCTAAAATCAGCAAATATGCTAAAAAACCACTAAAATGACCAAAATATTCCCAAAATCTCTAAAATGAGCATATTACCCATGAAATATATAAAATTAACCGAATAACCCTAGACCCAAAAAATTACCAAAATATCCCCTTAAACCTTAAAAAAAATTAAAAAAAAAGACTAAAATACCCCCTAAAACTAAAAGATGACCAAAATACACTTGAAACCTAAAAAATGACCAGATACTACCAAAATCTAAAAATTATCAAAATACACCCCTAAACCTAAAAAATAACCAAATACCTTCGAAACCTAAAAATGACCAAAATACCCCCTAAAACTTAAAAAAAAGAAAAAGAAAAAAAGACGAAAATACTGACGAACCCTAAAAAATGACCAAAATACTGCTCAAAACCTAAAAATTACGACAATAGTCCCTAAACCTAAAAAATGACCGAAATACCCCTTGAAACCTAAAAAATAAAAATACCCCATAAAAATTGAAAATGGCCAAAACACCCTCAAACCTATAAAATGACAAAAATACCCCTAAACCTTAAAAATGACCAAAATACACCCAAAACTACTAAAATGGCAACAAATAACCTGAAACCTCTAAAATTACCAAAAATACCATAAACCTCCAAAACGACCAAAATAGTTCTAAACCTTTAAAACGACGAAAAAACTCCTAAACCTCTAAGACCAAAATACACCTGAGACCTCTAAAATTACCAAAATAGAGGTTTGGGGTTTTTTTTTGGATGTTTTAAGGGTATTTTCATCAAATTAAAGTTTCTAAGAATATTTAGACATTTTGTAGGTTTCGAGGGAATTTAAGTAATTTTTTAGGTTTTAGGTGTGTTTCGATAATATTTAGATTCTAGAGCTATTTCGGTAATTTTATAGGTTTCAAAGGTATGTCATTCATTTTTTAAGTTTCGGGAGTATTCGATCATTTTTTTAGGTTTTGGGGATGCTTTGGTAATTTTTGAGATTTAGGGTATTTTGGTAATTTTTTAGGTTTTTGGGGGTCTTATGGCCATTTTTTAAGTTTTGGAGATATTTTGGTCATTTTTAAGGTTTCAAGGTCTTTTGGTCATTTTTTAGGTTTCGAGGGTAATTCGGTCATTTATTAGGTTTAGCATGTATTTTTATTATCTTATAGGTTTTAGGGCCATTTTTGTCATTTTATAGGTTTCGGAGGTATTTTGGTCATTTTTTAAGGATTAGGGGGGTATTTTTGTCAATTTTTAGGTTTTGGGAGTATTGTGATCAATTTTTAGGTTTTAAGGGTAATTTGGTCATTTTTTAGGTTTAAGAGGTACATTTTAGGTTTCGGGAGTATTTTGGTCATTTTTTAGGTTTTGGGGGTATTTCGGTCAATTTTTAGTTTTCAGAGGTATTTCGGTCCTTTTTTAAGTTTCACGGGTATTTTAGTCAGTTTTTAGGCTTTGGAGGTATTTCGGTCATTTTTTAAATTTTGAAGGTATTTCAATCATTATTTAGGTTTAGGGTGTACTTCGGTAAATTTTAGTGGTTTTTGAGCATATTTGGTATTTTTTTAAGGTTCAAGGGGTATTTTTGTAATTTTATAAGATTTTAGGAGTACTTTGTTCATTTTTAAGTTTTAAGGGCATTTTGGTAATTTTAATTATTGGATAATTAGGTAGGTTAGAGTTTACGCAAAATAATTGGGTTAGGTTGGATTTGGGTTAGAAGTAATTAGTTAAATGGGTAATAATGGGTAAATAGGTTTTATATAACCAACCAAATTATGTCCACCCAAAAATCGACTAAAGCCCATCCATTTGTCACCCCTACTTTTAAGGGCATTCTTTTAATGGTTAGTTTGAATTGAGGAGAAGTAGAGTAGAATTGACCCAAAATTAATTTATTTCTTAGATAACTTTACTCTGCTTTACTCCCAGTCTCCTCTATTCCTCCTCCCTCCTCTCAATCCAAACGGCCTTTTAACAGTTGTATAAAAAAGTGATACTGCAAGTGATTTACTCTTTTTAGGGCTACTGACCAGTTGGTTGACAGCACAGCAACATTATCACTTTAGGATTTTATCATCATTGAAGCCTGAATGTTATTACCCTTTTTAACTTTTGTGAGTAATATATGCAAAGAAAACTCTCATTCTAAAATTACTTGAACTTTGCCTTTCAGCGGAAAAAAAAAAAAAAAAAAAAAAAAAAAAAAAAAAAAAAACTTGAACTTTGCCTTGCAATTGAAAACAAAATGTAACCATCGCACACTCTTGGTGCGATGATCACTCCATAAGTATAAGTGTTTGTGGGGTGTTGGGGGGGGGGGGGGCAAGGGCCAGGGTTCAAGTCTCCAAGAAGGAGCTTCACACACATATACATTTAGATTAGATTAGAGTAGAAATTCTATCTTGTATTAAAAAAAAAAAAGTATACGTGAGTTTTATTAATTGTTGTGATTACACACATATGTTACGGGTCATTACCAGTTGTAAAAGAGTTTATAATAAAATTAGCATTTAAAGTTTATCATTTTTCTTGTTTTTAAACTAAAAAAAAAAAAAAAAAAAAGTTTATCAAAATTAGGCCACTCTAAAATATGAGTATTGGGTACTCTAGAGTACTATAAATATGTATTCACTCATTTCATATTCCTGTGAATCTTACAAATTAAATTTATAATTAGAAGTGAAAATATATGTTTATAATACTCCCTATATTCAACAATCTTTCCTAAAATATTCTAAATATCGCAGATTCGCGGAAACCCCTTGAAAAAGTAAAAACTCTCTCAGTATGACCGAGGCGAAAAGCAACCATAAATTCTCCCTCTTGCAACTTCACTCAATGATATCTATGATATTGTTATTCTCGTGAATACCACAAGCAACCTAGTAGTCCCAACCACCACCCGCGTATATTGATCCAGCATTTACAACTCCCTACAAACATACAAATTTTTGTGTAGACAACAAGATCAAACAATCAATACTACCTTCTCTCTAATTTTCTATCAATTTGTTAAACAATCAATACTACCTTCTCTCTAATTTTCCATCAATTTGTTACAGTCAATAAGCTCTCGCTCGGTTGCTCCCATGAAGAACCACTCGCTGCGGACACCTATATTCTTCATCTTCTGCCTGGTTTTCATTTTTTGTCATTTCACAGTCGCTACTTCGACACCCCCTTACAAAGCTGTTGATCATATAGCTCTCAACTGTGGAACTTCTGGAAACTCAAATCCGGAGAGATAGGTTCCAAGTACGGTCCCACAGAAGAAAACAACAAATCTACTTTCTCTGACGCCCAAAGCCACAGCTCCTTTGGGACTGTCCCCTACACGACAGCCCGTCTATCGTATTTCCAATTCACATACGCATTTCTGGTCACTGCTGGACTCAAATTTGTTCGGTTGTACTTTTACTCGGCTTCTTACTCAGGTTATGAAATGTCTATGGACTTTTTCACTGTCAAAGCAGGTTCGTTCACCTTACTTGGAAACTTTAGTACTGATTCAATGGAAAGCAAGAATTTTTTCAAGGAGTTCTGCATCAATGTTGAAGAGAATCAGACATTGAAGTTAACGTTCATCCCCTTTTCTATTGATTACTATGCTTTCATTAATGGAATTGAGATAGTCTCCATGCCCATAGACCTGTATAATAGCCAAAAAGGTGTCATCAAAGATGATTGGGTCCCCCAATACGTCGCCCAAGCTACTCAATTATTCTACATAAACTACAGCATGGCACTAGAGATGGTTTATAGATTAAACGTGGGCGGGAGCTTGGTACAACCAATGGATGACACTGGCATGTTTAGAGGATGGTCTGATGCCACAAATAAATATTTGTGGAGTGGTGGTGCAATCCCTCGTGATCCATCTTTGAAACCCAAATACTCAAAAATACCAAATTACACAGCACCTGATCCTATCTATCAGTCTGCAATAACAATGGGTCCGAATAGAGCCAAGAACAAGCAGTCTAATTTGACATGTGGATTACCTGTTGATACGGGATTCAATTATCTGGTGAGGCTCCATTTCTGCGAATTAGAGTCCGAGATAATCGCCACTGGCGTAAGGGAATTTACCATCTATATAGATTATCAGCTAGCTGAAGAAAGGGCCGATGTAATATTGTGGACTGGCAGTAACGATACGCCTTTCTACAAGGACTACGTAGTAATGATCCAAAACAAGGGTGAGGACACGCATCAGCTTTCCATTGACCTACAACCTAGAACATCAGAGGGAACTTTGATCAATGCCATTTTAAATGGTGTGGAAGTGTTCAAATTGAGCAACCCAGATGGCAATCTTGCCAGACTACATATGGTGCCTCCACAGCTGGATCAACAACCTCCTACAACAGCCAACGAGTCCAAGACAAAGAAGACAACATGCATTGCCATAGGAAGTGGTGTGGGCTTATTAGTCGTGCTCATCCTAGTGTGTTGCATGTTTCTCTGTAAACGGAAGAAACACAAGTGCTATGGTTCTTACCATCCACTAGCAAAGTGGTGGTGTTGGTCTAGGCCAGATCCTCACAAAAGAGAGTTCTCAAGGAGAACCGCGTCATCACTACCTGGAGAACTATGCCGCTATTTTAGACTAGATGAAATCAAAACAGCAACCGACAACTTCAATGAAGATTTAATTATCGGTGTAGGTGGCTTTGGCAATGTTTACAAGGGTCTTATTGAGCAAGCGGTAATGTATAATCCCATTCTTGTCTGTTATTTTTAGTTTTTTTACCCCGAGTTTGCCCTAATTGTACTTATACATACTAGGAATTCTAATTTCATATAATGAAGATTACTTATACCATATTTTGTTGAGTTGTTAAATAATTTGATCTTGTATCCCAGTTCCTATGCTTATTGGACAGGGCCATATACGATGAAGGAAAAATATTATCTTCCACTCATTTTACATCTCTGTTTTACACAATATTCACAGTTGATGTACTTATGTGCACACTTTATAGGACTAAAAGAAAATTTTCACTTGTAAAAGGTCGATGATAGAGTACAATTACTCATATGTGAACTGTAAAAGTGAGATCATCTTGTCAGATTTTAGGAAATGTCTTCACATATTATAGTTTCTAGATAGCGTATGAACTAGACATAAGTCATATATATTGTTTACACTCCATAATACAAGAGTGGTACTAGGGATAGTACAAAATTTAATGCATAAAACATACAAACTAATATATCCTCAATTACATAAAACCAATTCCAACACTTATTTATTAAATTATTGAAATCCACCAACATATTCTTTACCACATTTATTAGGCTTTAGAAACACAATAATAAAATATTTCATCCTCCAAGTAATATGATGGTGGCAATCAAGCGCATGAAACAGGAATCACGACAAGGTGCTCATGAGTTTATGACAAAGATCGAGATGCTTTCTCAACTTCGTCACGTGCACCTTGTGTCTCTCATTGGATACTACAATGATGAGGGTGAGATGATACTTGTTTACGAGTACATGACAAATGGTACCCTCCGCCACCACTTCTATGAGACCCCTAATGATCCCCTCATCGAGAAACAAAGGCTCCAAATATGCATAGGAGCAGCACGTGGTTTGCACTAACTCCACACTTGTAAAAAGTAACCTATTATCCACTGAGATGTGAAGACAACAAATATTCCATTGGATGATAAATGGGTATCCAAGGTTTCAAATTTTGGATTGTCCAAAATGGGTTCAGATAATAGTGCTGTTAGTACCCTAGTAAAGGGGACATGGGGTATTTGGATCCAGATTATGCAAGGCACCAGCAATTAACAGAGAAATCTGATGTGTACTCATTTGGTGTAGTGATGCTTGAAGTGTGTTGTGCCCGGAAAGCACTAAATCAAAGACTCAAAGAAGAGCAACAAAATATGGCAAGTTGGGCTCGAAAATGTATTGAGAAAGGGACCATCAGTTAGATCATTGATCCATATCTAACAAACAAGATAGAGCTAGAGTGTCTCAAGGTATACGTGGAACTTGCAGAGAGTTGTGTAAGTGATCATGGAATCCAACGGCCCATGATGAATAATGTGATGGAAAAATTGGAGTTTGCATTAGAGCTCCAAGAATATGCAGAAGTGACCAAGGATAACGATTTAGAAGTGGTATCATTCTGTGTTGCCACTAACAATGGAGCTCCTTGGTACAACAGTGTTTACCATGGACAGGTGTTGGAGTCGACTAGTGTAACTGAGTTAAGTACAATTAGTACTTGATTAAGTTACCCAGGTCTTGATTCTGTTACTATTAGTATCACATGTCAAGATGTTTCCTCGGGCACTAAAAACAGTAGTTCTTAAGCATTACAATTATTGTTTGGCTAAAGTGTAAAGTGTACTTTCTAAATTTGACTAAAATTAATTTTAGTCTCTTAACTTTACTTTCATTTAATTGAGTCTTCTAAATTTCAAAATTATTCAATTCAAGTCTTTTTTCTAATTTTGTTAAAAATACTATAATGAAAATATATTTTTTGAAAAAAAAATCTTAAATAAAAAAGCTATAAAATATTTTTATTAATTTTATAGCTCTTTTTAATGTGAAAAATAATATTTTTGCAAGGGAAAATTTTTAACAAAATTTGGAAGAAGACTTGAATTGAATAAATTTGAAACTTAGATAACCCAATTAAATGCAAGTAAAGTTAGAGAACTAAAATGAATTTCAGCCAAATTTAGAGAGTGCAATTTACATTTTAGCCTTATTATTTTGTCTTTCTAAAGTCGTAAATAGTTATAATATGGTGTGATTATTGGCTTATTTTTCTGAAAAAGAAATACTTAGAAGAAAAAAAAAATACTATGAAGTCAAAAAATTTCCCTTTTGCTTTTTCTGCAACGGTACCAAAGATGTTTCTCTAATGAGTTGAAATTAAGACTTCTTGATTAAGAGGGGGGACAATTAATTGACTTTTTTATAACGGTACAAGGGATTTGAACTAAGTGAAATATATATATATATATATATATTAATTTAAATATAAATTTTGTCATATAAATATAGACTTTTTACTTTAATTTTGGCTTTCTAGAGCAAAATATTTATATCTTTTAAGACGGAGAACTTCTCGGTTCGCACAGATACAAAAAAGACAAAGGCTACCATTGCTTTGGATGATTTAACTTATCTTTCAGTGTAATAACTTATGGGTTCGTCTTCCACATGTATTTGTTGAATCTGATTTTAAGCCTGTACAAGCTAATTCGATTTAAACTTTATAACGTATTCTAAGGAACTCATATTGTTACTAATCTTTTCATGGTAAATGCGTATCTGCTTGGAGTTTTTCTAAAAATTTCAGTGAAGAAGTTTTGTGATATTCTGAATTGGTTAGAAAAGTAATTACGAGCTTCAAAACTATGATTATGCTTTCACTTAATGTATATTCTTTAGGTTGTTGGAATATATTCCTTGCAACATGACACTTTGTTTCTCACGAGGGTTTCGATAGGATGGCAATGGGGTGGGATAGAGCCAAAAGATGGGGACTTCATTCCCGCCCCACATGATTTTGTTTTACCCCATTTCCACATGACAAGAAAAATTTCCAAGTTCCATCCCCACCCCATTGGGGTCCCACGAAGCCCCGCCTCATTCTGTAAAACTCTACTTCTTATTAACTTACCCCATAACTATTACAATTTTTTTAATAAAACTTGTTTCATAATAAAAATATACTTGAAATTACAACTAAATTTATCCCATATCAAATTAGACTAATTTTTAGAAAAAAATAAATAATATTATCTTAGTGTTTTATAAGACAATATCACAACAAAAACAAAAATCTTATAGTATAACACATAACAAAATAGAGGAAAAAAGTTATGTTAGGTAGAATAAAATAAGCTAATATTGATATGTTTGTTTAACTAATAGGGTTTTAGGGTTTGAAAAACTTACAATTATAATATTTATCAATGTAGGGCAAAGATAGGGCGGGGTAGGTCTAAAAATTTTAAACCCATCTCCATTTTGCTCCACCATCTTTGCTTAATGGACAGAACTCGCGCAGGACAAAGCGTGAACGGGCGGGTCAAGTGGAGCGGGGCAAAATTGTCATTCCATGCTCATCAAATCTATTTGGATTTCTAAGATAAAACATTTACATATAATCTATTTGAATTTCTAAGATAAAACATTTACATATACCATGAACATTGATTTTAATGACCAATGTTACTATTGATGTTGATATTACAATAATAATAATTTTTTTTTTTTTTTTTTTTGAGAAACGTAATACAACTATGTTTGGTTCTAAAGCATATTTTAAATTATCGTCTTACATGCGCATGATGCCCAGTTAAAGGATATCTAACACCAAATGATATTTTTTAAGAATAATTAATTCTGCAGAGATAATAATAATTATAATTGTAGGGGCACAAATTGGCCTTGAGCCCAAATGGGTGACCGGGCCGGCCCAAGTGGCCTTTACAATAGAATTTGTAGAGAATGGGCTTAAAGCCTGGACCTCCTGGTGCTTTGAAAGGACGCGGTGTAAGGTCCAAGTCCACTTCTGAGAGACGGCTGGCTTATAGATTGCCTTAATTTTCTTCTCGGACGTAAGCCGAGGAGCTTCCGTGCTGGTTGGCGTTCTGTTCTTCAAGGAAGGGAGAGAGAGAGAGAGAAAGAGAGCCTTCTTCCTTTTTCTTTCTTCTCCCAAAGCCCCTCTTAGTGATTCTTCTTTCCCTATTTATACTCCCCATCCCTGATTCCCATCTATCTTTTCCCTGAAAACGCTCCCCAATGCCCTTCAGGCTGTTCCCCATCCTCTCAGTAGTCATTTCTCCATTAATGCGGCCAGTCGAGTAGGTGGGAGATCTTTAATGCGGTGGCCGAAGCCTTATGCCATGCACGTCTCCCTTGTCTCCCACCTCGGCGCCCCTCTGGGATCTGCTATGATTCACCGAGCTTTAGGAGCCCCTCTGCTGGGCGTTTTGCCACCGTGTTCTGTTCCCGATACAACGTCCGAGGAGGCCTTCTCCTCGGATCATTTCCAATGGGCTGGCGGTCCAGTCGGCTGGCCCTTGGGCCCTAGTGTTAGGAGGCCCTATTCCCGTCCCGCGGCCCCCTTTAGCAGAATCCTCGTCTTCGGACCTGCCCCAGGCCCATATGGCCTTTTAGTGCTTCTGCCTCCCACAATAATAATAATAATGATAATAATAATAATAATAACTAGCTTTTAACCCACGCAATGCGTGGGAATTTTTTATTTTATTTATTTGTTATGTTTTATCTTTAAACGTATTCCTTACAAACCAACTTATATTCTTAAACTGTTTTCCTAAAAAAGTAACTTAACAGGAGAAAAGGAAGAAATAATAAGAACAATATAGAAAGAAAGAGAATAATTATAAATTTGGTTAATCAAATGTATTATACAATGTGTAGAAAGAAGAAAAGAAAAAGAAAAAAAGGAATCATTTCACATCTCTTGTAAATTTCAACTATTGATTAATAATTACAATATGTCAATGAGTATTTCAGTACTAAATACAATAGCAATACTTGATTGATGCAACCTTAATGCAATAATAGCTCTTGAACAATGCAACAATCCAATATTGTACACCAGTAGCAGGAACATTGCAGTGGTGCAACTTAAACTCCATGGGGAAAAGCATCCATAGTGCCATAAGCACACACCATTTCAAAAGTAATTCAGTGTAGTACATCAACGGCTTCTTCATTCTCTGCAGTTTAGGACATGCAAATCATGAATGAAACTCATTTTGAAGGTCATAAATAAAAGCCTAAAAGTATATTAAAAACTATTAGACCTTTGAGTGGTAATTTGAACTCTAGTAGAATAACTTACTAATAATTTAATGAAATTACTTTGTGGAAGGCATTTTAGTTTTACTACAAAAGAGACCAAAAATATTAATTATAAATCAATAACATTTGATCAATGTTTGCTAAGGAATTAAAGGAGGCAGCACCTCAAAATACTGACCTATTTTAGTTGTGACAGTCACTAAAATAAAAAGAGTAGCTAAAAAGTATCAAATTATTGTAGCAATATTACTTGGTGAACCGCTGTGTTGCAAACTTGATAGTACTGAAAGTTTTAAGATCATTTACATATTGGAGTTGCGAGAAACCGCAACAAACCACATCTTTATAGACACTTTATGCCAAAGGAATGAAAAAATTACCTACTCTAAAGGGCATGTGAAGCACTCAGAAAATTCACTATCTTGTGAACCATCAAAAGAATTTTCAACAGTAACATCAGCTAAATTAGAGCATTTGATGTCAATTATAGAGTCATCAACACAGTCAACGCTGTTTTTAGTACCTATATAAAGTAGCAAAATCAATATCAACATCGAACTTCTTCTTTTTTATAAGTAATATTAACACCCAACTCTGAGGTATAAATGTGAATAAATTAATATGAAAAAAAGGAACACATTTGTACATTATAACAATTTCTGCACATTTACATTAGTCTTGAGTCATAGTTTGGAACCTGATTTAGAGTACATTAGCTAGAGGATTATATTATGTTATGAATAAGGACTATCCTAACCATAAATATATAACCAAATTGCTCTATCTAATACCATGTACATTTAAAGTGGGACGATCAGTTCATCCAACAACCTAGCCTTGAATCTTAGTCCCACAATTTTCAAAGTCTATATATGTCCATGGATATCATCTTTCTAGGATAATAAGGAAGATTTGAAGCATTCTCATGCATTCAGTTGAGATTGGTGAAAGTTTGGTTGCCTTTCAATTTTGTTAATATCAATCAAAACATGGTGAGATTGGTCCAATTTTTGCTCAAGGCAACTTGTATTTCAAATTTTGAAAACCAATCCATTTATGAAAGATCTTAAGCATTCTCACAAAATAATAACAATAAAGAAACAAATCATGATTTTTTTGTTTAAAAAAAAAAAAAATTGCCTGAAGAGTTTGTGTGTTTCTAAAAGAAACAAATTTCTTCAATAATTAATCAATGCTCCATATATAAAAAATGGCAATACCTAGGAGGCAGGGACCATTTATTTACTCCTGCAAGACCACGCTCCTTATTTCGCTTCCACTGCCATGTATTAAGAATTTTTGAATAAAACAAAAGATCAATAATTTTATCAAACAAATTGTGTATAAAAAATTAAGTTGCTCTATTAGCAAAATTAGAAAAAGAAAAAAATAGATGCTTGCAATAAAAGATAAAGTAACTAACTCTTTTTTTAGTAAAGATAAACTAACTAATTTGAAAATGCAACAGATGGCTATCTCTGACAATCACAATCCTAATTCTTGAAAAGATCCAAAAGAAACCCCCCAAAACCAAAATTCAAAACCATCTAAATTTCAAACAGTTCTTCAAATGTAACCACCACCAATGTAAAAAACAAAGAAATATAAGAGAAAAGAGGTGTTATCTTCAAAAGAATAATTCGTTACCACACTTGTTGCAAATATTACAATTTGAAAACAAACCATGACAAAAACCTTAAGATTAACAACTTTGATGTGTTAGTCGTGTTCAAACATGTAAGATTTATAAGTTATATGATCGTCATCTACACAATACAATAAAGTCTATAGTAGAAGAATTATTACAATTATAAGTATGTAGTTTATACTATACAAGAAAATTATAGAAGTAGCATATTGCAGTTTAAGTCTATCATCGCCCAATGTGAAACTCTAAATACATTAATATTATCTCACAACAATTATAAAATAGCAGCATATATATAATTTGTATTGAGTTTTTCTTGTGTCTTTCTTTAATTGTTTTTGTTGTAAATCTGCTCCTCTGTTTTAACCCAGCCACCATAGATAGATAAATACGAAAAAATTAACACAAATAACTAAACTAAAATCAATTTTACCCAAATACCTTAATCAAAACCAAATATAACCTAAAGACCTAAACTAAAACCAATCCAAACAAATATCAAAAGACTTGATCATATTTAATGCACAAACTAAAAAGCTAAGAGAAAAACAAAACTTAAAGACCTAAATCAAAACTACCCTAACAAATATCAAATTCTGATCTTATTTAATGGTCACTAAAGTGAAGAGAAAAAAATTACTGGTAGTGGTTCTAGCATGAAAGTGGCAAGAGGCTTGACATTAGTGTGAAGACAGCCTAATATTGACTCTTTTCAACATGAGTTACTGAATTTATAGAACTTGAGTGTTTCTACTTTCTAGTAACATCATCAAAACATTACCTTCGATCTTTCATTAAATGTATTTTAAGAAATGCTATATTTTAATAGTCCTACTAAAGATTCAGTTAAAATAAATGCTATATTTTAAGATTCAGATTGTAAGATTTAGTTAGAAATGTTACAATCACTCGCTTGGTAAAGGAACCTTTGCACATGAATGAAGAACGTTAAGTGTGCCCTTCACTGCTGGATCAATTATCTGTGACTGAAATATAAGAAATGCAAAAGTAGGTTCTGTAAAAATAAATTTATGAAACTAAGCTATCAAAAGTATAATAGTATTGGACAAACTGAATAAATTTCGTTCGATGCGTTTATCATGTACCACATAGTAGAATTTCTTCAATGTCTTTATGAATGATTTCTTGAAACAATCTAGCCTTAACTTACATTACTTTAAACCTAACAGAAGTACTTGCAACAATTTTCTCTTGCAAAAATGTGGGAAAACAAATGCAATTGCAGATGATAATGTTGAATGCATGAAACATCCAGTTTCTTTGAGCTACATTGAGAATAAAAATTGATTGTTTTTGGGAAGGCATTGACTTCTGTATCCTTCTTACGATTGGATTTGTCCTCTAGAAGATGCAGTTTATTAACGAAAAAAGAAAAATAAAAGAAAAGGCTGAACCCGCACTTGAGAACTCTATGTTGAAAACAATTCTCTTCAATGTCCTACCTACTTCTGGATTAAGGCTTGAGAATGCTTCTCTAAAATGTTTAAAGTTTTTGTTACCCAATTTTCCAAATTTCACTGTTGAATTAACATATTGAACATGTAAGAAGATTGAATTGGCCAAGACACATGCTGAAAGCAAGAATCAAATGTTGCTAAAAATGGCAAGCTGGTATGAGATCCTTAAAGTTGTTATTGTTGGATAAAAATCTGGTTTTGTATCTCATACAAAACACACAGCGGAAGCAACAAATAAGGATCTATTTCATTCATGATTGACAACATGCACTCTATAAATTTCAGAATTTAAGAACAAGATAGCGTACCTTGGTATGGAGAATTTCAAAACAAAGATTAGAAGCACTTGGGAAAACTTTTAATCTTCACTCCAATTCCACTTTACGCCCAAGATGTGTGGTCTCTCAATCAGTTTCCAAAGAGAGAACGAAAGTGTGTCTCACACTCTCTCTTTTTCTCTACTCGAAAAATCACGTTAAAAAATTCTGTATGTTTCTCCCTTTATAACTAACTGATTATCTAATTGGGTCGGCTTATTGGGCCTTTCCAATTGGGTTTTAGTGTGTGGCTTGGAATGGGACCAAAAGGGACCAATAAGACACTAGCTCCAATGGGCCTTGGGCTTTTCCGTCAACTCTTGACAAGTCCAAAGTTACCATTAATTATATTTAATACCACTATATAAATATAATTGCACTCTAGGCCTTATTAATAAATTATATCCCAAGACTTTATTTTACACGCAACCCCTTCATAAAATATTCGTAGTAATACAAAGTCATAAATGTAGACTGCCACTTTGTAAATTACTACATCTTATCCTTGAGTACCCGGTTTAATCCTTTAAAGTTATTCATCATATATTTATGAAATCCAATTTCATAAATATATACTTTAGTAATTTCTTACCAAAGTGGTTAGGCCTAACTCTCTGAATAACCAAACCCATTAAACTTATCTCAAGGGAATATTTTGTATCTCCATTAAGAGACTATGAATTCTATCTTGAGAATATATGTTCCATCAACACTAAATGTGGTTGCCCAACATAATGAGGTTTTGACCGTCACTTTAGATCTCACTCTTGATATATCAAAGCAACCTACACCTCATGATCAAGTCCATTATTCTCTCAGGATTAAGAGTTCATGCAAATAGAAGTCGTGAGATTTATTATTCATTTGACAGTCGTTAGGAGAATAATAAATCTCACAGCGGTCCAGTTCAATATGTCTTAACTCTTAAAACATATCAACATATCAACTAGAAGTCACCACTTCCATGATCAAGACAAATCATCTTAGTTGATACGTTATAGTCTTCGCAGATGAAATGCCCAATTTCATCACCGACTACGAACTATAAATTTTGAGTTTACAAAGAACTTGTGATTTATATCTTCTGTGACTAAATCACATAAATCACATACTATGCATCTCATGGACTATATGATAATGTCCAAATATTCATGTTACCATTATTTTAGATAAGAAATAAACAACTTTATTAAACACAACATTAAGTCATACATAATGTCATACATAGCATCATACAATAGGATTTAAGGGCATATATCCTAACAATCTCCCACTTGCCCTAAAGACTATTGTGCATTAATCTAACTCCCATTCCCTCCAAATGTGACTCGAAAGTCCTTTGAGGTAAGGTTTTGGTAAAAGGATCTGCTAGATTATTTGCACTTTCAATCTTTGCTACCACAACATCTCCACGAGTAACAATGTCTCGAATGATATGGTACTTCCTCTCAATGTGCTTTCCTTTCTTGTGATTTCTTGGATCTTTGGATTGTGCAACCGCTCCACTATTGTCACAAAACAATGTGATGGGAACTTGCTCCATTCTTACAACACCAAAATCAGAAAGGAATTTCTTGAGCCAAACAGCCTCTTTTGCTGCTTCACAAGCAGCAACGTACTCGGCTTCCATGGTGGAGTCCGCAATGCAAGATTGCTTAACACTCCTCCAACTTATGGCTCCACCTCCCAAGGTGAAAACACATCCTGAAGTAGATTTTCTGAAATCTAGATCTGATTGAAAATCTGAATCTGTATAGCCAATGAGAATCAAATCCTCACAATGGTAAACAAGCATATAATTTCTCGTTCTCCTAAGATACTTGAGAATATGCTTTACAGCTTGCCAATGTTTTGGTCCTGGATTTGATTGATATCGGCTGACCATGCCAACTGAATAACAAATGTCTGGTCTAGTACAAAGCATGGCATACATGAGACTTCCCACTGCAGAAGCATAAGGAACTTGTCTCATCAAATTTTCTTCCTCTTGAGTCTTAGGCCTTTGGTCATCAGACAGAGGAACTCCATGTCTAAAAGGAAGCAATCCTTTCTTGGAGTTTTTCATGTTAAACCGTTCTAGAACTTTATCTATATATCCAGCTTGTGATAAGCCTAACATCTTATTCTTGCGATCTCGCCAAAGCTTGATCCCTAGAATAAAGTTAGCCTCACCCAAGTCCTTCATATCAAATTGGCTAGACAACCAAACTTTAACCGATGACATTACCCCTACATCATTTCCAATGAGTAGAATATCATCAACATAAAGCACTAGGAACATTACTACTTTGTCTCGATGTCTTTTGTACACACATGGTTCATCAAGATTTTGTTCAAAACCAAATGACTTGATTGCTTGATCAAATCTGATGTTCCATGACCTAGATGCTTGTTTAAGTCCATAAATGGACCTATTCAACTTGCATACCATATGCTCTTGGTTCTTTGCTATGAATCCTTCTGGTTGCATCATGTATATTTCTTCTTCAAGATTGCCATTAAGAAATGCAGTCTTGACATCCATTTGCCAAATCTCATAATCATAATGAGCAGCAATGGATAAGAGAATTCTGATAGACTTAAGCATGGCTACTGGCGAAAAAGTTTCATCATAATCAATACCTTCTTTTTGTGTATACCCTTTCGCCACTAGTCTTGCTTTAAAGGTTTCAACCTTTCCATCTATCCCTCTCTTCCTCTTGTAAACCCATTTGCAACCAACAGGTTTAATGCCGTTAGGCGCCTTTACAAGATCCCATACATGATTGGAATACATAGAATCCAATTCAGATTTCATAGCTAAGACCCAATGATGTGCATCTATATCATTAACTGCCTCTTCATAAGTGTAGGGATCCGATTCAGCCTCTTCTGAGATAGCTATATAAGTTTCTCCCAAACCTCTAAATCTCATAGGAGGCCGAATAATTCTCCCACTACGACGAGGCACCTGTGTACTAGTCATCTCATGAGTAATGTCTTGTGGTGTATCCAATACAGCCACATCATCCCTAGTTTCATCCACTGGTTGTTCAACTACAGGTTCATTCATTTCAGCCAAGACAACTCTACTTCTAGGATTAAAATTATTCACATAATCATCTTCCAAAAATTTGGCATGGGTGCTAACAAACACTTTGTTATCCTTATGATTATAGAATAAATAACCCTTAGTTTCTTTTGAATACCCTAAAAACATGCATACTTCAGTTTTAGTTTCCAACTTATCAGACTTCCCTTTCAACACATGTGCTAGACATCCCCAAATGTGAAGATATTTCATACTAGGCTTGCGCCCACTCTACAATTCCTTAGGTGTGTTGGGAACAGATTTTGATGGAACTAAATTCAAAACATGCATAGCAGTTTTTAGTGCATATCCCCAAAAAGAAACTGGTAAAGTTGAGTAACTCATCATGGACCTAACCATTTCTAAAAGAGTCCTATTCCTTCTTTCTGCTACACCATTTTGTTGGGGAGTTCCAGGTGCAGTCAATTGGGATACAATCCCATTCTGAATTAGATAATCCTTGAAATCCCCAAGAAGGTATTCGCCACCTCGATCAGATCGAATGGCCTTTATGCGTTTACCTAATTGATTTTCAACTTCAGCCCTAAACTCTTTGAACTTGTCAAAAGCTTCGGACTTCCGTCTCATTAGGTACACATAACCATATCTTGAGTAATCATCCGTGAACGTGATGAAGTACTCATAACCTCCTTTTGCTTGGGTTGACATAGGACCACATACATCTGTATGAACTAATTCAAGCAATTCTTGGGCTCTTCTACCTTTTGCATTAAAAGGTCGTTTAGTCATTTTACCTTCCAAACAAGATTCGCAAACTGGAAAGCCATCAAAGTCCATGGGCTGTAAAAGTCCATCTTTGATTAGTCTTTGAATCCTATTTGAATTAATATGACCCAAACGCAAGTGCCATAGATATGCATCACTAGTAGAAGGAAACTTTCTCTTTAATGATTTTACATGAGAGCTACTATCTATTTCAGAATTGTATAATTCATGCATGTCAGGAGTTAAAATATAAAGACCATCCACAATATTGCCAGAACAGATAAAAATTTTATCCTTCTTTATTACAACATTGTCTTTCAGGATACACAATATCCATGTTTACCTAAGTAAGTTGCAGAAATTAAATTCCTACGAACATTAGGTACATACAAACAGTCTTCCAATATTAAAACTCTAGACTTAAAACACAAATTGTACACTCCAACAGCTACAACCGGAATCTTGCTCCCATCAGCCAAAGTAAGAAATAGTTCTCCCTCATTCAACTTTCTGGTCTCCTGGAACCCCTGCAAAGAATTGCAGATATGATTAGTACAACCTGAATCCAAACACCAGGAATCTGTTGGATTCTGTACCAAACATATTTCAAGAAGAAAGGAACTTTTCATACCCTTATTCTTGGCAGCCTTGAATATTGGACAATTCCTCTTCCAATGTCCCTTTTCACTACAATGGAAACACTTTCCTTTACTTTTCTTTCCTTTATCGGCAACCCTTAAAGCAATTTGTTTACCAATTTTCTTAGTGAAGTCCTTCTTCTTCTTCTTACCCTTGTCTTTCGACTTAGGTTGAGAAGTAGAACCTTCACCCACATTGGCTTCAACACTAGAAGTACCAAGGATGCCTTCCGCCGCCACTAACTCATTCATTAATTCAGACAAAGAGTAAATCTTTTTGTTCATATTATAATTAAGTCTGAATTCCTTGAATGAATCTGGTAGTGACTGGAGTATCATATCCACTTGGGATTCTCCATCAATGTCGGCACCTAAAACTTCTAATGTGTTCAGATTAGCAATCATCCTAAGACAATGCTCCCTTACTGAACTTCCTGCAGCCATTTTGGTATTATAAATTTGCCTCATGGTTTCTTGCCTTGCAGACCGGCCTTGCTCACCAAACATCTCCTTCAGACTTTGCATGATGTCCGAAGCATGTTCTACATCCTGCATTTGATGCTGTAGAACATTTGAGATAGATGCTAAGATGTAGCACTTGGCCATCTCATTAGATTTCTGCCAACGATCATATCGTTGTTTTTCCTCAAGAGGAGCATCTAATGAAGGAAAGCTAGGACATGGTTGAGTAAGCACATATTTATGCTCTTCAGCAGTAAGAACAATGTCCAAATTCCTTTTCCAGTCAACATAGTTGGATCCAGTCAGTTTGTTTTGGTTAAGAATAGCAACAAGTGGGCTAAATGATGCCATGATTTAAATCTGAAAATAATAAACATGAATATAATAAGTAAACTGGACATTATCAATTTAACATATAAGCATATAATATGGAACCTTAATAAAACCATAAAATAATATATGCAACGACAACCCAATCCCATGTCTATAATTCCTTGGTAGCAAGTTTATTATAAACACATTAATTGGTTGAGAACTATTCTCATTATTAGTGCTATCATGATAACTCTTATCAAACACTAATAATATGCCGTATTACCTTCAGCCTCTAAGTAATAATGACATAGCTCCTTTGGGAGGTTAACATTACACTTAGTCTAGTGTATACCATTATCTAGAATCATGTGTAGCCACATTTCATCTCCCTTTTATAGTGTTTAAACTTGTAGTACCATGAAACAAAACACCCTCCTTTGGGATCGCGAGGCATATGCGCCAAGACGAGGTGTTTGTCCACACTACTTTAAACGGGTAAGTTCAAACTTGTAGTACTATGAAGTAAACACCCTCCTTTGGGATCGCGAGGCATATACGCCAAGACGAGGTGTTTACCCACACTACTTTGAACTGATAATGGAGGCCATGAGATACAACCCTTGTATCTCTCTCCCACTAGAAATTTTAAACTAAAGGTTTTTAATGTCAAGAACCATAAAAATGCTAGACACGTGAAAAACACAATCCTAATCTCATTAGGAATAAATTTCATTAAACTAGCATTAATATATATAAATATATATAATGTAATAAAAATTTATATAACGTAATATATATAAATATATATAACGTAACGTAAAAATATATATTACGTTATAAAAATATATCATATTATATATATTTATATAATATAATATATAATATGTATAGATTGTTAGAATCCTACGGATTCATCTTTCATCAGGACAATCACCAATTGTCTTAATATATATATATATATATATATATATATATATATATATGACCGTGGGCCATAATGATTCATGCCATGCAAATCCATACTCCAGGAAGTTGCAACAATAACCAATCCGTATCAACCATGGGCCATTACATATACAAGACAAAAAAGTACTTGAATGACAAAGCCATAAACCATGTGTTACAAACCATTCATGCGAAAAGTTCAATCCGTAAAAATGGGTCAAGCGGTACATTGAATGGATTCAAGCAGTGGTTGTTGCAAACGGTTATTCAATGAATAACCATATTAATGCAATCCGTGCAGACTGAATTTCCCATTCGCAACACTATTCAATCCCACTTGCAAAATATATATACACGGATTCCATGGAATTAAAAAACCATGACACAACACCACAATTTGATGCAGAAAATTGTAACACAAAGATAACGGTTTTCTTAAATTCTAAAATTCAATCACACATTATACAATCATGATATGAAAACCTGGCTCTGATACCAATTGTTGGATAAAAATCTGGTTTTGTATCTCATACAAAACACACAGCGGAAGCAACAAATAAGGATCTATTTCATTCATAATTGACAACATGCACTCTATAAATTTCAGAATTTAAGAACAAGATAGCGTACCTTGGTATGGAGAATTTCAAAACAAAGATTAGAAGCACTTGGGAAAACTTTTAATCTTCACTCCAATTCCACTTTACGCCCAAGATGTGTGGTCTCTCAATCAGTTTCCAAAGGGAGAACGAAAGTGTATCTCACACTCTCTCTTTTTCTCTACTCGAAAAATCACGTTAAAAAATTCTGTATGTTTCTCCCTTTATAACTAACTGATTATCTAATTGGGCCGGCTTATTGGGCCTTTCCAATTGGGCTTTAGTGTGTGGCTTGGAATGGGACCAAAAGGGACCAATAAGACACTAGCTCCAATGGACCTTGGGTTTTTCCGTCAACTCTTGACAAGTCCAAAGTTACCATTAATTATATTTAATACCACTATATAAATATAATTGCACTCTAGGCCTTATTAATAAATTATATCCCAAGACTTTATTTTACACGCAACCCCTTCATAAAATATTCGTAGTAATACAAAGTCATAAATGTAGACTGCCACTTTGTAAATTACTACATCTTATCCTTGAGTACCCGGTTTAATCCTTTAAAGTTATTCATCATATATTTATGAAATCCAATTTCATAAATATATACTTTAGTAATTTCTTACCAAAGTGGTTAGGCCTAATTCTCTGAATAACCAAACCCATTAAACTTATCTCAAGGGAATATTTTGTATCTCCATTAAGAGACTATGAATTCCATTTTGAGAATATATGTTCCATCAACACTAAATGTGGTTGCCCAACATAATGAGGTTTTGACCGTCACTTTAGATCTCACTCCTGATATATCAAAGCAACCTACACCTCATGATCAAGTCCATTATTCTCTCAGGATTAAGAGTTCATGCAAATAGAAGTCGTGAGATTTATTATTCATTTGACAGTCGTTAGGAGAATAATAAATCTCACAGCGGTCCAGTTCAATATGTCTTAACTCTTAAAACATATCAACATATCAACTAGAAGTCACCACTTCCATGATCAAGACAAATCATCTTAGTTGATACGTTATAGTCTTCGCAGATGAAATGCCCAATTTCATCACCGACTACGAACTATAAATTTTGAGTTTACAAAGAACTTGTGATTTATATCTTCTGTGACTAAATCACATAAATCATATACTATGCATCTCATGGACTATATGATAATGTCCAAATATTCATGTTACCATTATTTTAGATAAGAAATAAACAACTTTATTAAACACAACATTAAGTCATACATAATGTCATACATAGCATCATACAATAGGATTTAAGGGCATATATCCTAACAGTTATAAATCTTTTAAAACAAAGAATGCATTCACCATATTGATAGAAAAATTATCACACTATATTGATTATATATTACACAAAGGCAATAAATAATAGTATGGGATGAACCTGTGGATCACTAGCCGTGTGAATAACAGGGGATGCAGTGTGAAAAACACCTTGGAATCCATCAAGTGAAGAATCAAAAGATCATTCTTCTAGTAAATCTGCTTTGAATAACTGAAGTCTTTCTTTAGCTCCATCAAGTGAAAGTAAATGCTCTATTTTCTTGGGATCATTTGTGAATATATATGCATAAAATTCAATTGGAAGGCTAAATTATTAGTAGCAAACACTGCATGAAAAATAAAGGTGAGGAGAGAGTTATCTATTTGAAAATTAGTTTGAGGAGAGAGTTTTCCAAAAACAGAATCACACTGAGAGTTTAAACATCCTACAAGTTAATTTCGAATTTACACCACAAATATCCACTCCGCAAAATCTGTCATAGAACTAATTTAAAATAGATAAAAACCAAATAGAACATTATTAACAATTAGTCATATGCAATAGAAAATTTTAAGAACTTAACACAATTAATTTTCCTGTAATTTTAACCCAACATCAAATCAAAACATGCATAAAAGAAAATAACAATAAGACATGAAGAAACAATAATTGTAGCAGTATGTATATGACAAATTGACAATCAAAATCAAATTAATAAAATCAAACTTCTTCAATCTTCCTATCACTCTCTAATGGAGGAGATGTCTGTTTTTCTGTCCTCTAAATGGTATCTAAGAGTGTAGTTTAGGGGGGGAAAGTAAAAAAGGAAGACAGATCTTGAATCAAAATCAATTCAATTAAATACCCAAACCTAAGACTAAATCAATTCAAACTTTTAAAGCAATATTTAAGAAAAAAAATACCGGTAAAGGTTTTTGCTCTTTCTGAATAACGAACTCACGTTCTCTCTTATTTCTCTATTTTTGCCCTCTCCAAACCTAAATCATATATAAACCCAAATTTCAAAAAATCAAATCAAAACCTAAAGTTACCCAAATACCTAAATTAAAATTAATCCAACCAACAATGGCAGAGAAGAGACATGGGAAACGAAAATATAAAAAGGGGAAAATATTTCAACAAAAAATTAAAAACAACATAAATGAAATGACAGAACTTTATTTTTTTGGCAACACATAAATCCATGTTCTTCAACGTATCTAACACAAATAGGCAAAACCAAACCAATTCTAAACTGAAATACCTTAATATATAAACCAAAATCTAAAATCAAACTTGAATTAAAACCAATTTGGCCAAAATACTCAAAGCCAAAACCTAACAGAGAAAGAAAAAACTTTACCAATAGCGACCCTCTGATCTCTCTATTCGCACCTTGCAGCGTTTCTATATAGTGGTTTTGATCGTCTGATAGGGGCGTTAGGGCGTTGGGGAAAGCTTGTTTTTCGGTGGCTGCAGACGAACGGCGGCGACGGCGGCACCGCCATGAGATGTCTCTCCTTCTCTCTGTGCGCCTTACAAACCCTCAAACTCTCTGTATCTCTCTCGATCCTTTTGGGTTTTTATATTTAGTTAACCGGTTTTATTGAATTGTTAAGTTATACGTTTATTGAAACATTGCAACGTGCTGGTCTTTTAACTTAAAGTTACATACGGGTCAGTTTTTAAACAGGTTTTTTTTTTTCCTTACGTGTCAGCACCTAATTAAAAGGCTTTTGCTATTATATATAGTAATAGATAATAATAATAATAATAATAATAATAGTAATAAAGCCAGGAAAAAATGACATATGTTGGATTTTTTTTTAACATATATTGGACTTGCCTAATGGTTTGATTTAGTGAAAAAAAAAAAAAGAAAAAAAAAAGACATCTACATTTATTTACTAATATTTTTAAATCAATTAATTATTAAAACAAAAATTAAATAAATGATTAAAATATCTACTGTATTTCTTCGAGGTTTTTTTTTTTGGTTACGGTTCCTATAACGAAGGTGGTATGAACCTTCATTTCTTTTCACCTTTTATGATAGTAAAGAAAATATCATAGTAATTGAGCAGTGCGTGACTTTTTGTCTAGTCAATATGAGATATAATTATTACCTATACAGGAGAGACTTTTTTACTAGAAAAAGCCAAACTGTGACCACAATAACGGGCTATACTTCATAAATCATAAATGAGAGTAAATGAGACATTTGAGGGTGTTTAGTAGAGTAGTTTGAGATGAGATTTTTGTAATTTTTTAAAATTCGTGTGGGTGAAAAAGTGTATGAAAATGTGTGCAATGTTGTTTAAAAGCATTTATGCACTTTTAGTCCCTATATTTTGCACTTTTTTCCATTTCGATCCCTACATTTTGATTTTTCCACTTTTAGCTCCTAATTCAATTAACGCCTATCATTGGTTCTTTCCGCCACCCCACTAATGATAAAATCTAACGTGGCTGATAGTGCACTTAAAAAACAATATATAAAAGCCCAGAATTACACCGTGGCATAGCCCATCCCAACCATATGGCTTTTCCACCATAAACACCGTAGCAAACTCCACCACTACTTGCATCCTTTCTTCATCCTGCGAACATTCAATTTTACTTAAAGACATATGATTTGGCACAAATCCAATACTCTTATCCAAAAGAATTTTGCAGTTCTTTGTAGAAACACAACCCCTCGAATTAGGGACTAAAAGTGGAAAAATCAAAATGTAGGGATTAAAAATATATTTATACTTTGTTTAAAATATAAAAATGTGAGTTTGAAATGGTATAACAAACCGGTCTTGGAATTTTGAATGCGAAAAGACAATCAAGAGACAAAATTAAATGATGGCAAGACTTTTCAATGCATGGGAAAACGAATCTCGACCCACAATCACGAACTAGGCATAAGTTGTACTCTCTGATACTTCCAAGAAGAAGCTCTAAACAACTTTTCCAATGGAAAAAGTTTCTTTCCAATGGGCCGTAGCCTAATTGTATTCCATCTGAACATGTGGTGTAAGGTCATGGTTTCATACATCTATCAACTATTCCTTTCCCATTTCCTGATGTGATATGTTTCACATGACACATATTAGGGTAAATACTACAACACACGTTTTGTAAATGAAAAAGTCTGGTGCTATAACAAAAGACACAACTTGTGCCATAATTCGTCCATGTAGTAAGTTGTGATTGGTGAAAGGGTGACTCATCCATGTGGCGACTTGTGCCACAACTCACCATATAGCGAGTTGTGGCACAAATTATGCCTTTTGTTATGGCACTAGAACTACTCTTTGTAAATACATAACACTCATAATAAGCATTGAAATCTGTGAGTTACAATTTTAATGCATTTTATTAGGACACATAAACTTTTTTTTTTTTTTTTTTTCTTTTGAGAAGACTGTAAAGAAATTATCATTAATCGGGTAGAATGCCTCTGTCAAGAATTACAGAGCTCATTACATTACTGTGAATATCCTCTAGCCAAACCTTTGGTTCATACAAATTTCTCGCGAGTTTCACAAGTTTATCTGCAACATTGTTCCCTTTTCGCTTTGTGTGTGAGAAGGACACCTTTCTCAACCTTGCTGATAAGGAATGAACTTCATCTATAATGTGTCCAAATGCAGCCAAGCAAGGCTGTTTAGCATTGAGGTGTTTTATAATAACCTTTGAATCACCTTCGAAAACAACATCCTGGAGTCCAATTTCTATTGCAAATAAGACGGCTCTCTTGCATGCTAGTGCTTCTAGGGCTTCCACAGTAGGTGGTTGGGTGGTGTGTTTTGAAAGGGAAGCAATAATCATGCCATTCGAGTCACGAGCCACCACTCCCAGTCCTGCTAAAGCCATGTCCGGGAAAGTTGCTCCATCAAAGTTTAGTTTGGAAACTGATGGAGGAGGAGGCAACTAGTGAGTTAGGTGTGGAGTCACTACTTGATTCAGTGGTTCTGCCTGTATCGAATGAAACTCTTGCAAACGTTCGACGGCATCGCTATATATCTTCTCCAACGGCAAGGGTGATGACCCTACCCTCTTTGCATTCCGATTACCCCAAATGCTCTAGCCTATATAAGCAAATAACTCTGCTTTTGCAAATTAACTTTAGTTGGAAGTGAGTCAGTGGCAGCACACCATATGAAGTGGCAGATTTTGTTTGGCACGTTGATGCGCCAGAGCTCATCCTAGAATTGCTTGTGAGCTACTGGGTTTGAAGTGCCAGCGACTACAACTTCTGCCTCCTTGGAAAGGAGTCGATATGTCGACTTTGTAGTGTAGTACCCATTCTGGTTTTCAGCCCAAATCAACCTGTCCTCAGTGGGTATTGTACTCAAGGGAATGTTGATGATTGCCTCTACTTCAAAAGGAAGAAATTCCTCTCGTACCCTGTCCTCAATCCAGCATTTGTTTTCTTCGTTAATAAGTACGCAGACCTGACTACCGTTTGGAAGATTTTTCTGGGGAGACACCACACGGCTGGAGTGCATATCTGGTAGCCATTTATCACCATGGATCAGAACTAACTTTCCATCACCAATCCTCCACTTTGACCCCAAACGAACCACCTTACGTGCCTGTATGATTCTTTGCCAAGCATATGATCCCCTTATATTCACCCCCTCCTCTAATATAGTGCAATTGGGGAAATATTTTGCTTTAAAGACCTTGTAAAAGAGTGAGTCTTTATTATGTAGCAACCGCCAAACCTGCTTTCTCGACATTGCTAAATAAAAGTTTTCAATATCCTTGAAACCAAATCCTCCTAGGCACTTTGGCTTGCACAATTTTTTCCATCCCAACCAATGAATTTTTCGTACTTCACCCTTGTAACCCCACCAAAATTTCCAGATTAGTGATTCTATATCCTTACAAAGGCATTTTGGGAGTTTGAAACATGCCATAGAGTAAGTAGGCATGGCTTGGAGAACAGCTTTGATCAAAACTTCTCTTCCGCCTTGTGACAAAAGTCTTTCTTTCCAACCTTGCATCTTTTGCCAAATCCGTTCTTTAATGTAGCGGAAGCTTTGCTTTTTACCCCTACCAACAAAGGATGGAAGGCCAAGGTATTTTTCATAGTTGGTAGTCACTTCCACTCCTAGCAAATTTTTTATCTCCTCTTGCATGTGTAAAGAAAAGTTGGGTTTTGCCTCGGTTTATTTGGTGACCTGAAGCTTCCTCATATTGCTTCAAAATCTCCAATACATTGCTACACTCTTGTGGATTTGCCTGACAAAACAGCAAGCTGTCATCGGCGAAGAACGAATGTGAAACTTTTGGGCCTGCACTACAAAAAGAGACTCCTTTGATTGAGCCCAAAATTTCAGCTTGTTGTAAGAATGAATGTAATCCCTCTACACACAATAGAAACAAATAAGGTGATAGTAGATCCTCCTGGCGGAGGCCCCTATTAGGAGTGAAATTGCCATGAGGTTTGCCATTTACCAAAACAGAGAAAGATACAGATGTGATGCAAGTGCTAACAAGTGAGATCTATCTATTATCAAAACCCATTTTTTCCATTAATTTTTCAAGAAAAACCCATTCCACTCTATCATATGCTTTGCTCATGTCAGGCTTGATGGCCATGTAACCTGTCTTCCCTTTTTCTTTTTTCTTTTTTATTTCTTTTTTCTTTTTTATTTTTCTTTTTTTTGAGGTGATGAAGAGTTTCAAAAGCTACAAGGGTGTTGTCTAAGATTAGTCTATCTGACATGAATGAACTTTGTGATTCTGACACCAACTTGGGGAGTAATTTTTTGAGGCGATTGGCTATGGTTTTTGACACAATTTTGTACAAGACATTGCAATAAATGTGAAAGAGTATGAAGACTGAAATATGAAATTATCAAAGCTTAAATCAAAATATCAATAAATGTGATTAGTGTCAAATCAATAATATAATAAATAAATAAATAGTTAGTTAGTTAGTTATTATTAATTAGAGAAATCTTAAGGACACATAAAAATCTTACAATATCTTCACAATAATCTTATTTTGAACTGTTGTGAGTTTGGGTTTAATTTTATTTTATTTTAATATATGGTAAATTGACATCTCAACTTTGTTGAAAAAATATTGTGAGATTTTTTATTATAATAGTAGAACTCTATACATTATGTTTAAAAATGAAGAATCATTTTGTAAGATAACAAAATTTAGGTTTAATTATATATTTAGTGTCGGTTTGGGTTTAGCTTTTTGGCTAACTTTTAGCTTTTATGTATAAATTTTTAAAACCTCCATTTTTCTTCACTTTTTGCAACTTTTTTCAAAATACAAAAATACTTTGGCACACTCTCAATATATATATATATATATATATGTATGTATGTATAATAAAAACTAAATAAACTAATCCCAAAAGCACGCTTAATCCTCAACTTTTATCACATATTTTAAGATGGTATTCATCTTTTGAAATGTTTCTTTTTGTTGTTAATTCTTGCTACAATATGTGTAATGTTATAGATATAACAAAAGTTACAACAACTTCACAATATCCTCAAATTAGGACGCCAATTCACATGAGCCTTCCACAATCTCTAATTCAAATTATATGGCATACTAATTTGGAAATGATCTAAAATTATTGTAACTTTTTTATTTTTTTGGTTGTGCTCATTGCATTCTATTTGCATAGTTCTTTTCCACTCAAATAACATGAAGAAAACTTTTAGGATTACATCATAGATATTCTTTTTCTTTGGCCCCCAAAGCTAGACTAGTATTTAATAATTCATCCCATTCCCCATTTCTTACGTATACACTATATGATTATTGTTTTTATGAATGGTCATTGTCCTCACTTGACAGGGGTGACTTTTAGAGCTTAAATTTAAAAAGCAATGAGGATGGGTTCAAAATCATTTCCCATCAAAGTTGGGCGATATTATGCATGGGTTGGGAGATTCCCTTTCCAAGCATCTACCTCCAACTTATGTCATTACTTTTCCACTTGTTGAAAGCTTCCAAACAATTTTGACGGGGCCATCCTATCTGCAAGCAATGGATACAGTTAGACTTGGTAAATGGTTTGGTTCAACCAGCTTCAGGTTTGATTCAGTTGGGTTTAGAGAAACGAGTTAACTTAAATGGTCTTTCAAACCTATTACACTTATTTGATCTTTCACAAATCGAATTTACCTGTATCTTTTTTATTTGCAAAAATTAAAAAAGTTTAAATATATTCTGCTGACTTCTTTTTAATAAAAATAAGAAAATAATGATGTCACAAAAGCCAGAAGAAAGCACACATGATATTTTCTTTTAAGAAATGGAAACTAAATTGTTAGTTTCCGGTATTAAACCTCGAATCTACGAGGAGTTCCTTGAATCAACAATGTGATAAATTGGAATCCACAACAAAGAAAAATTTGAGAAAAACTCTACAATTTTATTGATAATAATTTGTTTATACCTTTGGAGGCTACAAAACATATAAATACTAAGAAAATAAAACCCTAGAACAATTAGGAAACATCTAAAACCCTAATTCGCACTAATTATAAGATTAGGTAGCAAAACACTAAATTTTACCAAAAATAGGAAAATTGAGTTAAATGCAAAATCATAAAACTAGTAACCTTAAAAGTTGTCCCAACATAGACATGACCAGATTTTGACTTTTAAAATAAAAGCTATTAAGGAAAAACAAATATTATTATAAATAGCAAAAACACTATTTTTGGGCCCTTAATGAAGGAATTTGCCTAAATTTAGGCAACACTCGAGATAAATCGAGTTTGAAACAGAATGCCATTTCTATTCAACTTGCCAAATTACATGCAATTATGACATTGTTGCTCCAATAGCCTCTATTGGCACCCCTCCTTAATCTTGTGTTGTAAATTTCACTGCCCTTGCTACTCCAGGAAGGCATGTGTTGTCTGTTCTACATCAAACAAAGACTTGAAATAATACATAAATAAATAAAATAAGAAATAAAGTCAATAGAACAATAACTAGAATTTTGAATTTTACCAAAAAATAAATAATCATGGTAAGATTATGTATGGATTGCATAGGACAGTTTTTGCTTAAGCCATGTAATTTAAAAATATTTAAAAAGAGTTTTAAAAAGACAATAATATCATATTATAGAAAATTATTAAACACTAAAAACATAGGCGTAAATGCACTTTTAATCCCTACATTTTGGCATTTTTCCATTTTAGTCTCTACATTTTAATTTTACCACTTTTAGTCCCTAATTCAATTAACGTGTTCCATTTTGGTCCTTTCCATCAGTCAACCGACAGAAATTGCTGAGGTAGCTGCCGGAGGAATTAAATATTATAAAAACTACCACATCACCATGACACATCAACATATAAATTTAAAAAATTAATTTATTAATTTTAACAAATTTAAAAACATAAAAAAAAATTAAAACATAAAAATACATCATATTTGAATAAAAATAACCAAGAAGATGAACCAGATCATAGGAACGCAAGAACATGAACCCAGATCATAAGAACACAAGAATACGAACCTAAAGCATAAGAACACAAACCCAGATAACAAGAACAATACTCAAAGAATTAAAAATTAAAAGTGGAAAGGAGAGTTTTCCGTCGGTTGCTCTTTGTTGCTGAACTAGATCTCATTGCTCTTTTCTTCTATGGAAATTATTATAACACCATATCAGACATATTGAAGCAAACCCCAAATCATAAATTTACACCCACAGCAACACAAACAACAAAATCTAAGAAAATTTCAAACCAAAATCCACCATACCCATTGATTCACATAATCCAAATACATTTGAAATCAAAATCCAAACCAAAGCACATGCAACCAACAACATCAGATCATAACAACCAAATCTAAATCCCCAAACCCAAGAGAAAAAAAAGAAGAAAATGAGTTCTTGGCAGATCCGTGAAGCCTTTAACCTCCACAATTCCACGCGCCGTCCTAGGCAGTAGATCGAGAAGTTGAGTTCTAGGTTTTAGAGAGAGATCGGATAAATATGAAGTGTTTGGCTTGGTTTTAGAGAGAGAAAGGATGAGAGGTTGGGAATCACCATCGTCGTGGTGGTGGCAGCTGGGCTTCACAACAGAGCTAGGAGGCTGTGCCTCGTTTAGATCGAAGAGAGGGTGAGACCGATCCAAAGCGAGAAAGCTTACAGGTTTCGGTTTTAGAGAGAATTTGAGGCTGAGATGTGAAACTACTACCAATGGTGGTGGCAGTGATGAGCTTGAGAGGCTTCGCCATGGTGGTCTGAGACAGAGACAGTTTAGATCAGAGATTTCGAGGTTGAGATAATTGGTTCGGAGATGGAAAAGACTACTGTGGTGGTGGTGCTGGTGATCAGAGTGATGAGTTCAAGGTACTGGGCCATGGACGCTCAGGTGTGAGAGAGAGAGAGAGAGAGAGAGAGAGAGAGAGAGAGAGAGAGAGAGAGAGAGAGAGAGAGAGAGAGAGAGAGAGAAGGCTCTGTAAATTGAAGAAAAAATCTGAAGAACATGAACTTAATTGAGTTTTAGTTTTTAATTACGTTTTTTTTTTATTATTTAGTTTTTTTTTTAAGAAGGTTTATTATTTAATTAAAATTAATAAATTAATTTTTTAAATTTATATGCTGACGTGTTATGGTGATGTGGCATTTTTTTATAATATTTTAATTCCTCTAGCAGCCACCTCAGCAATTTCCGTCAGTTGACTGACGGAAAGAACCAAAATGGAACGCGTTAATTGAATTAGGGACTAAAAGTAGTAAAATTAAAATGTAGGGGCTAAAATGGAAAAATGCCAAAATGTAGGGACTAAAAGTGCATTTATGTCAAAAACATATTATAAAAATTCCATATAAGATAAATTTTGACACATTTAATATTCTTTTTTAAATAGTAAATTTTTACAATATAAATATTTTAGCATTTTTTTGTAACATGAATCACTAAAGAAAATTAGATATAAAAATCGAAAACAAATAAGATAAACGCGTAATTGAAACTTCTTGCTATAGTTTCTTTAACATACATATTCATATTTTTGTTAGAGAATTTAGAAAATTAATTTCTTTAACATGCATTTTCACTTTTTTTTTTAAGGTCGAGTAGAAACAAACTAAAAAATTGTGGGTGTTTTTAATTAAAAAAATGATCGTCCAACAGTGGAATGCAATGAGAGATGATAGTTGGTAAGTGTTGGTCTTGCTACAAAGGGAGATCAAAGATCAACAGATCAATCCCAAAATGCCAAAATGTCAAATTCCTAAATTTTCAACATCCCTAGATAGTGTATTTCTAGAGATTAGTGAAGTTATGGGGTTCTTAACTTAAAAAATGAATGAACTCATTTACTAAACTAGATCCTAGAGTTCGTTGAAACTCATTCTCTTTAATTTTACTTGAAATTTAAAATAAGTATATACTCTTGGAAAGTTATTTTGACAGGTATCTTTTGAATGTAGATATATATTTTTTCTATATAAATACGATAAAATTTTTATTAATAATGTCTATTTTATGATAATTGTTTTTTATCATTTAGGTCAGAATACCAACTAGTATTCGATAGACATTAATTTGTTTTGTTGGAGGTGAGTTTTGAACGTAAATCTCTTATTTGATGACAAAAAATTTACCAATTAAATTGATTAGAACCCAAAATTATCTTTGGAATACTGTTTGAATGGCAAGTGGCACATGCATAAACATTATTGCAACGTAGTATCCAAAAATCTCGCGCGCAGCACAAATTCTCTATTTCCTTCCAAACATTAGTGGACAACTTGCTTAGGACTCATTATTTTTTTCTGCTGAATAAAGTATTTCATTAGAAGAAAAAACAAAATACATATCAAATACAAGGACAAGGACAGAAACCAAAAAGGGACTAGCACAGCTTAGGGGCTGTTTAGTATAAAAGTTCAAACACATGTTTTCAATTTTTAAACAATATTACACGTATTTTCACATACTTTTTTACTCACACATATTTCCAAAAAAATATAAACAACGTTACCAAACGGTCCCTTACTCTTTAAGAAAAACCTAAGAGGGTATGGAGGAGATGGGAACAGAACCAAGCATACAAGATGCTACCCCATAAGCTAGATTATGAGGAAGCATGTGGTCATCTTCGAGATCTTATATCCAAACTCCAGTTGGCTTCCTCCTTGCTGCCTTGAGTTTGAGGAGGATGTTAGTATATAGCTTAGACTAGCCTATCTTATCAGGCTTAGTCCAGTATACTGTACTTGTAGTAGACTCATATTGTTTGTACGTCATACATACTTAGCCTATAAGGCTCTTTATTGTACAATGTTTAGATAGAATATACATCAATATATAGACTATTTATTCTTTCTCTCTCTCACTTTATATTCTTGACAATTAACAAAAGCTCCCAATTCAGATGGATTTCGATTGATTACCTTCAATATGAGCTGGGAATCCTCTTCAAACAAAACATAGATGAAGTTAAGTCTAGATGTGTCAGATACAGTTAGCATGGCTGCTTTACATTTTGGCCATAGAATACTTACTAATGTTTCAACTTTCAAAACATATGTGGATACACATACTAACATCAGTGATACATTTATTTGAATAAGACTATATACATGAGATGGGTTCAAGCTACACTTGGTATAATTCTTATAAAATTACACCTTTTTTACACTATAGATTCATAAGAGACCTAACGGCTAAAAAAATATCATTAAATGCTACTGGTTTCCACCACATTCGTAATTAATACTAGCATTTTCTCTCTCCTTAATTATTTTTTTCTCTTCATTAAAGGGTACACTGCCATTTTTAACAACTCGCATTTTTATACTTGGAAAAAAAAAAAAAAAAAAATATACAAGACAAATATCTTGAGGCTCTTTTTCACATAATTAGGTCAGTGCCTCTATCTCTATTGTTGTGTTTTTGCCTTCGTATTTTGGTGTGGAAGTTTTGTTAACCAAACAATTAAGTACTAATAATAGATGTTAATAAGAAAACAATTATATATTGTGTCAAAGAACAGCCTCACAAGTCTTATATGGATCTACATAAGGAAGCAACTATAATGGAGAATAAGCTCATACTTCCTCCATCCCAAATTATTTGGCCCCTTATTCTGCTTTGTGATATTGCAAAATATAGTTCTCTTCGAAAAGTCAACATATGTGTTAGGTTCTATGTGTATAGGTTTACTGGAAATTACTTGAACATAAACTTGTCTAAATATAGATCATAGTGTCTATAGGTAAGATTGGACAATTCTTAAGATGATGTTAATCAATTTACAAGAGCAAAAAGGTTACTGGTTCAAGAGCAAAAAATTCAATAGTTTCGACTAATCAAAACTTAACTTTGACGAATTGAGAGTCGATTTTCCAAAATCAATATTTCAACCCATTCAGCCCATTAAGTGATTAGGGTTTCACTTCAACTACACTTAATACTTAAGTGAAACCCTAATGCACATTTACTAAGATTTGGGAGTTGCTCTTTTAAGATCTAATAGGTTTTGTACCTTCTTCTTTTTCAAGATTCTATCGGAGATCACTTACATACTCATTGAACCGGCGGAATTAAGTTGCTAAGCTTCAGCTAACAAGTGTACTATAGATCTAAAGCTTCAACGGGATTTTATAGTGCATGGATTAGAGGTTCATGTTGCAGCTGTTCACTGTAAAGAAAGTCAATAGGATTTAGAGCTCAATTTGATAACTGAAGTTAAACTTATTACAAATTTTTATTTTTTATTGTAAATCTCCATATTATAGTGAAATTGTTGCCTCTAGATTGATTAGGTCAAGTACCCTAGGGTTTTCCTTTGGAACAAGTTGTTTCATAAGGCTTCTTGAGTCATCATATCTTGTGTCATTTACGTTTCCGTTATGCATATATGTTTAAGTAATTGTTTAACTCAGGGTGTTCATAATTAATCAAATTAACAACTTGGCCTTAAAATTAGTTAAACACTATTTGTTTAGGGGTCAAAATCTAACAAGTGGTATCAAAGCAGGTTGACTCTTGACAGTGTAGTTATACCTTGAGTTGATCCTTAACCCCTGTTGTCATTAATTGTGATCTCACACATGTGATTCCATCTTATGTTGATAGTAATAAATTTGCTTCTTGGAAAGTATAGATGAAGATTTGTCTAAACCATATCCTAAAGTGTTTAGATGTCACAGAACTTAGACTAAACTCAAATTGTTTTAAACATAATTATGTATGTTTTACTACTTTAATTGCTTTAAAATTAAGTGGTAATTTTTTTGGTATTTGTATAGTGGTTGCTCTAAGCATATGACAGGTAACAAATCTTTGTTCAAGACACTCCTTGAAAGGAAAGTTGGATTGTCACTTTTGGAGGTGGAGCAAATATTTTATTCTTGGAATTGGAAAAGTTGACATCCCAAGCTTACTAGTTTTTGAAGATGTGTAGTATGTTGAAGGTTTGAAAGCAAATCTACTAAGTATCAATCAAATTTGTGACAATGGGTTAAATGTCATATTCATGAAGAATAAGTGTAAAATTCTAAATGATGTGGGAGAGTGCCTCTTATGAGGAATCAGAACATCTAATAATTGTTATGGAAAATTGTGGATGCAAGCACCCACGATGGGGTTTCTCCTTAGGACATAAGCCTTGATTGAGTGGACAAAGCAAAGGGGTGAGTAAGGGAGTCGCCACCTAGATTAGGCCTAGGAACAATATGTATAGCGCCTTTATGTGAGGGACTGGTCTTACCAGAGCACGTGTTCGAAGTTTAGGTGTGGGGATGGGGTGTTAGGCACCCAACCCTACCTAACTAGTGGGTCGGCCTCCACTTATTGTATTCCACATCCTAACTCCATTAAAGGTTCCTTTAATAGGTTATTCCACACACACACACACACACACACACACAAACTAAGTCTACCCTAACATGCATCTAACATCTAACATGGCATTCATATTCAACATCCATCTTAACACATTCATGGCATGCATCCTAACATTCATCTAGCATGGCATCTTATCATCATTATCTCATCACATTCATGTCCTAACATTCATCTAAACATCACGCTTTATGTAAACCAAGGGTAGGAAGCATAGACATGGCAATAACATCAACAAAAAAGCCAATCAGCAACATAAAATTAATCAAGCATATTCGAGCATAGAATCATGCAATTCGTTATTTGAAGGAACCAGTCATCAAATCAAGAGATGCGTGTTCATATTCATATGCATGACCCACCTTTACTTACCTTACTACATCATGGCCCGTATGCATTAATGCATATCTGTATAATCTATGCATGTTCATGTTGTTAATCAAAGCGCATAAACCTTTATTATCATGCTAACAATTAAAGCATACAAAATATGTTATTCTACTAACCCTAGACTTAGGCATCTGAAATCTAAGCTAAACAAGCTCTATGTAGGTGATTGAAACAAGACAAAATAGTAAATTAATGAAAACCCTAAGATACAGGTTTCTGGGCACGAGCAAGTGTGCGCATACATGAAGCATAAGCATGCATAGAGTATGTGTATACATGCATGAAGCATGCCCAAGCATACCTACTCAGAAAGACAATTCTAAAGCACTGACAAAACTGCAGTTAAAAATGACCTATCATGTTTCTAATATGAAAGTTGTAAAGCCCTAAACTAGTGCAGAGACATCAAAGCAAGAAATAAAGTAAGAAGCAAGCAAATAAACAAACCAAAATGAGAAAGACAATGTTAAACCCTTACCTCAAACACAAGAACTCCTTGAGTTTTAATTTGACCGTTCCCCTCAGTCAATCTAATTAAGACTAAACTAGAAGGTTAGTAAGCTTAAAACTTAAAGGTCAAGACCAGAAGAAGTCCCAACCAAATAAACTTTAACTTGAGGAAGTTTTAGAATAAAATCTCCTTTGATTCATTACTGACAGGCCACAAATGTGTTGACCCCTTGTGATAACTTAGATTAATTAAATTAGCCCAGTTATTAATTAATCAAATTAACATGCAATATCACGTGGTAGCACAAACAAATCACCAAACTAAGTAATGCAGCGGAAATTAAATGACACGGTGATTTGTTTACGAATGGGGAAAACCTTACGGCAAAAACCCCACCGGGTGATTTAAGGTCACCACTCCCGAAACTCCACTATTATCACAACAAGCAGTTACAAGCAAGGAATCCCAAGTACCTTACCAACCTACAGTTGAACTCTTACCCCAATACCCAATTGGACTTGTTCTGTAGTGACAGTTTCTCCTTTCAATGCACGGCTCCCAAGTACGTGACTAACCAGATGCGCGGATCCCAGTACGCGACTTCAAACACCAACTAGAGAGAGAGAGTTGTTGGCTGCAAAGTTCTCCAAATCATCAGAGATGAACTAGGGCACGAACTTTGTCTTTCAGATCACAAATTGCATAAATAAGAAGTTCTGAATGAATGTGCAACTTGCATCATCTTGACGGCCCTCAAAATAATCCTTTTATATGTTTAGGGTTAAGAGAAAAGAAGTCCCAAAGACACACTCACAGATTGGACTTGAAACAGAACTGAAAATCTGTTTTCTTTAATTCTCGACAGATAGAGGTGTCGAGGATCTGTTGAGAAGCTGTCGAGGCTCGGGGCAAAACAGCTTCTTAAAGCTCGATAGATGCATGTGTTGAGGTAGGTGTCGAGCTTTAAAATCTTGCACTTCCTTGCTTGTTTCTTGGACAGACTTTGATGGCTTCAACACTGAATCTTGAAACACTGTTTCTTGAGGTGTTAGACACATCCTAGATCTGCCCAATTACAAGTAAAGTGCGTTTTGTCTAAGGATAAGCCAATTACATAAAATAGCGACATATGTTCACAAAATTGAACTACATATATCCTAACAATTACTTTCTAGTGAATTCGGTGTCCTTTTGAAAAAGAGCCTCTAGGGCCTTTTATAGTGATCATAAACGGTTGCAGGGCGGCTCCCAACTAATGTGAGATTAGCTCAACACCAATATGGGTATATCTCTTAAGGATGGTTGATGGCTTTGAACTTCCATCTCTTTTTGATGAAGCACCCATAGGACTTGAAAGAGATTAAGACTTATTTAAGAGGGACAACCCCCCCCCCCCCCCTTTAATGAAATTTTACTATTAATATCATTTAAATTTCAGTACTTTATTTTTATTGTCATTTAAATTCCAACAATTAATTTTCTTTGTTATTTATTTTCCAACACTTTATGTTACTCGTCTTTAAGTTTATAGCACTCTTACTATTTACTATTGTTTCTCTTCACTTTTCTCATCAATAAATATGCCATAGATTAATATGCTTGGGTAAATTCTTTACATGCTTTCTAAGGAAATAGTTTTCAAAGAGTTCTTTTTCCTTTATTTTCCAAAAGTTGTTTTTTTTTTTAAATGAAGCCTTTTCTGAAATTTCAAAAAAAAAAAAAAATCATTTAAACCTTTCTTTCAAAAAAAAAAAAAAAGCTTTTTCCTCAAAAATGCCTTCTCCAAAAATGCTGAAAAACTTTCTTCTTTTCCATTTCCTTTAAACCCGAAAAATCAAGCCTTTTAAAAAAAAAAAATTTTTTTTTTTTCTTAAAACGTTTTCTTATACTACATTGGAACTTCTTTCATAAAAAAAAAAAAAAAAAAAAAAAAAAAAAATTTGAGTGGGAAAATTTTCAAAAGGAAATACTCCTTTTCATAAAAAATAATGGGATTTTTCTTAGAACCCAAACTTTTTCTTTCAAAAATGAAAACCCATGAACTTTGTTTCTTAAAATCTTTTCAAATCTTCCGCACACACACACAAACACAAACTTTTTACACAAACTTCCTCTCTCCATAAAAATCATGGGATTTTTCAAAGTTAAATCTTCTTTTTCTAAAAATAAACCCATGAATCTTTGTTTTCTTAAAACTAAAATTTCTTTTCTTTTTCCTAAAATGATTTTTTTAAAACTTCAAGTCTTCCTCCCAAATATTCTGATTCCTCTAAAAAAATGGAATTTTCAAAAAATCTTTTTTCTAAAAGAAAAAAACTTATTTCCCTCTTTGCAAACTTTGCTTGTTCAAAAGAGATCTTTTCCTTTAAAAAATGTTGAAAATAGTTTTTGAAAATCCTCTTAAAACAATAAATTTTTTCTTCAAAGATATGTGTTTTCTATCAAACTTTTCTTCCAAAAATGAAAATAGAGTTAACTTTGTAAATATTGTTCATGCGTTGTAATTTAAAACTTTTACTTAGAATATCATTGTTGAGAATTTGTGCCTATGGTTCAATCTCCATTGAAATCATAGGCACCCATCAAGCTTACATAGCCCCTTTCTTTCTTTGGCACTAACATATTTTTATTGTCATCTTTTTTTTGCATGGTAAAAATGAGAAAAATGTGGATGATATTTAATAAATTAATATTTTACTCACATGCTATTGTATACTATTCCTCTATTGTGCATGCCTCTTCACATGATATTTCTGTATATATCCCATATTCTTTGATTGTAAATATTCTTTGACTTTAATATTCACATGGTACATTATAAGTAAAAATAAATAAATACTCACATGTGTGGTTTATAAAAAAAAATATACTGACATGTGTGTGTGTGTGTGTGTGTGTGTGTGTGTGTTTTGTTTGTTCACAACCTTTTTCAAAAATCAAAATGTCAAGTATCTCATTTCTTTCTATACCAAAAGATAATGTTTGAAATAAATTAAAATGGGGTACTATCCTTTGGATAGATTTTGTGGGGTGCCTAACACCTTCAACACACCTAACTGAACTTTGGAGTACAAGATTTTTGATTCAAGACTTTTCGTTTACATTAATTAATAAACCCTTAATATTGGTTTAGTTAATTAGGTAAATTAAAATGAATTAGACTCATAAGTAACCAATCATACCTAATACAAAATCAATAGTTGATAGCGACTCTTAAAATAAAATTTAGAAAAAGAGATGTGTTCTTACTTTCTAGAAGTAGACGTGTTCTATTTTTTTGTAACTTTCAAACCAATATCGTACTCTTTACATTCTAGAGCCTAGAATTAATTGAAATTTTTAGTATCTTTTTTTTCCTTGAAATTTAAAACAGGCATATAGTGGTGTACTGGTGTAAGGTAATGTGAGAGCCCAGTCGCTTTTGAACAATGTTCGAATGGCTAGGTAAAAATATAAGAAAGAAAAATTTGCTTTACTCCAAAATCTAATCCTGTTATTCAGGGGAAAAAAAAGTCTAATCATGCAATGCAATTTGCAAAAAGACCGGGGGTCCATATATTAAAATAATTATGACAACAAATAAGAAAGATAAGATACTTTTCTTGTGCAGTACAATGCATGTGATTCAGTTTGTGGAGGGAGATCACCCGTTCTTCGTGCAATGGCAGCCTTGGAGAATGCGTGATTGAGGATGACTTGGAGTTCCTTGTGGATCCTTACCCTAAGAAGTCGCATGCTCCAAGTCGATGGTCGTACTAGTGGCACCCGCGATCCTAACAAGCCAGCCATTCCTTGTGGCAGAAATAGAGATCCAAAACTATATAAAGAGTGCTACAAGGGGTGTATTAAACCCGATGACCTTTACCGCGGCTGCCCGTAGTCATCTTACAGGGACGGCCACTGAAACGTGGCAGTGTTTTTCATTTCAGATGTTCACTTATATATCCCATTCCTTTATTATTTTTTTTTTTTTCTTTTCCCGTATTTCTTTTTTTGTTATGCAAAATATATGCTTTATATAGAGTACTTCCTATAGGGATTGTAAATCAATGTACACCATGTTAAATATTAACTATAATATATTCCATGTTAAATATATTTAGATAGATGCCGAAGAGAAAAACATAAAATAACAATACAAGATCTTGTGGTAGGTTAAACACTCACTAGAAATAATAATATCATGCAAATAGAATTTTATTATAATCCAAAATATGTAAAAAATGTGAGGTGGAAAACTAATTGAAAAATTATTCTAACAAAGCACCACATTGCAGAATTGCATGGTCTCCCACATGATGTTTTTGCTTTCTTATATAAATTTTTTCAAAATAAAACAACCATAGAAAATACTTTTATAATTAGTGCACACCTATAATTTTTAAAAATACTTTCATAATTTTTTTTAATAATTTTTATGGCTTTGCTTTCTTATTGATTCTATTCAAACGTTCACAAATGTGTCAATAAAGTAAAACTCCCTTTTAGGTCTTGCTGTTAAGCCAGGAGAAGAGTGAGATTTTCAATACAGGGGTTCCTCAAAATATTCAAAGACTAGATCCTATAGCAGTGAGTTACTCAGGCGTTCCTTTAATCTAAGGGAAATTGAATGTCTAGTATTGCAAGCCTCTATTGGAAAGATTTCAACACATCAATCACTTATGGACCATATTTAAGTTTACTAAACAAGCATTTTGATTCTGCCAAAGAAGTTAATCAATATGATGGAACAAAATTCTCATAGCTTCTTACAAAATGCAAGTGATAATCGTTTCAGCTAAAATATCTTGGAAATCTGTGTGCCTAAATGTGAAGGAAAGTTAAATCTAAAAAGAGTATAATACTTGAACAAGCCAGCCATTAAGAAAAATATTTGGAACATATTTATCCAAGCCAGTTCCATATCAGTGGCATAGATTAAAAGTGATTTTGTTGAAAGGGAGAAGTCTTCAGGTTGTGATATTTTTCCAAGGCAACATTGGGTTTGGTGAAACCTGCTCAAATTGAGAGAAAATGATGGAACCTTACTAAAATTTGAAACGGGGGATGGAAACAGCATCTGTTTATGGGTTAGATTGGTGGTACCTAGGTGGCCGGTGTTTTATAATGCTGCCAACAACATTAAAGCATAGGTACCAAGTGTTCTTAAGGAGAAAACAAAGGTGAGGATGCTAGAAAGATGTGAGGACCTGGTTGCTAAATGAAATAGGCTACCTATGGTAAGAATTGGCAGCAGGAATAGAACTGTTTTGATTCTCTCTAAATCAAGTCGATTTCCAAGTACAGAGACAAAAAAAAAAAAAATGCCATAAGGTTCAAATTGCCTGAAGTGAATTGGTGTAGGCTTATGGTTTTCTTTAGAAATTTCCAAGACATCCCTTATTAATTCTTTCCCTGGCTGTGAGGAATAGGCTTATTAGAAGTGATATTTTAGCTTAGTGGGGGTATCAAGGTGAACTAAGGTGTGTTTCTATAGAAATAATACGCACTTGCTGGATATGGAGAGAAGCTATGAGATGTTTTTTAATTAATAGTCCTGAAGCTGAGTGGTGTAGATTGGTGGATTGGGTCTAGCTAGTTAACCTGAAAGCTTGAATGCTATATTTTACATTGTATTATTGGGTTTAGAAGACTACAATATATGGTCCCAGAGAAGTGCAAGAATTCAAGGAAATCGACTTGAAATCAAATTCTGGGATAGAGTCAACTACAAAAAAATCATAGCTGTGAGGCTTTATGTAGAGTGAGCTTGACAGGAAGGCCAGTGTAATCAATAGTTTTATCTTTGGGGGAACTTGGCTAAATGTACAGTTCTGAATGTGTGCTGTGAAGTTGCATTGGTTAGTATGGTGTTCGTAATGTCTAGTATGGACGAGTAAAAGTTTAAGGTTTCCAATTCTATAGGTGCTTGTTCAGTGACTTATGTAGTTCAGTCTTACGACCTACGTCTATGGAAGAAACTCTTAAAGCAACATCTTTATTATATAAGAGTGTAGTACAAAACTTGTGTTACAATAAATTCTAACATGGATATATATATATATATATATATATATATATATATAATAGACTAAACCCTAGAGTAATAGACTTCTAGTACAATTTAGAGACTTGACTTGCACACAAAGTAGAATAAGACTTAGTCCTATGATAATGAGCTAATATATTCCTAATACCCCCTCAAACTCAAGATAGAAGTTGGATGAAATATTGAGATTGGATAAGATTGAGAAGATCCCTTGGATGAAGTTTGACTCTATGATAGTGGTTTGTGAAAGGCAATAGTCTTGCAGTGTTGATGCGACTTCTAATTATAATATGACTATATCGGAGAGTTTTGACTGCAACAATAAGAAGTCAAAGAAGATGAACAAAGCAAAGAAATACCAAAGAAGACAAAGATTGCACTTAAACATACTGTAAGGACAGAAAACCACAGTCAAAGGAATATAACTCTGATACCATGTTAGATATTAACTATGATATATTTTATGTTGAATATGCTTGAATAGATGCGGAAGAGAGAAACATAAAATAGGAAGGCAAGAACACAAGAACTACATAGTTCAGCCTTACGGCTTATGTCCACAGAGGAAACCCTTAAAGGCTACATTTTTATAAAATAGGAGTGTAGTACAAAACTTATATTACAATTAACTCTAACATAAGTATATATAGTACATTAAACCCTAGATTAATAGATTTTTAGTACAGATAAGAGACTTAGTTTACACAAAGTAGAATTAGGTTTAAACCTATACTAATAGGCTAATATATCTCTTAACACTTTAGCACGTGTGTGAATGAATGTATCTTTTGTTGGAAAACATTTCCAGTTCGCAATAGGGCCATTTACTTAAGGGGGCAGATGATAATCTCGCATACATTATTTCTATATCCTTATTTTTATGTTCAGTTCCAGTAGACGATGCATGTGAATGAGTTGTGGAGGGAGATCAGTTTGTAGTGGCGAGATAAATAGAGGGACAATATTAATATATTGAAGTGGAAGCTTATAATAGGATATATCCTATGGCATTCTTTGTCCTCCTGATTTTCACTTGTGCATATTGTTGTGCACATTGTTATTTAATTTGTTTAACTTTATTTAAATTTTTCTATGTTTCATATATAATTTTTTTAAATTATTATTATACTTTTTTTTTTTATACAAGATAGAGTTCTACTTTAGCCTAATCTAAGTGTATATATGTGTAAAACTCCCTCTTGGAGACTTGAACCTTGGCCCTTGCCCCCTACACTTCACAAGCACTTATACTTGTGGAGTGACCATCGCACCAAGGGTGTGCGGTTGTAATTATTATTATACTTAAATATGTAATGAGTCATTTACAAAAATTTATTGACTTAAAATAAGTATATTAATCTCTCTCTCTCTCTCTCTCTCTCTCTCTCTCTCTATATATATATATATATATATATTACTAAAAGCTGAAGCGTAACGTTTAATACTGCTGCGCTCACGTTGAACCATGTCAACGTTCACGTCATTATTTTATTCTTTTCATTTTCTTATAATTATTTTAATATTTTTTTGTTTCTTATTTATACTTCTCCAACCTTTTTCCCCCTATAACTTTTCATCTCCCCACTACGTACTTCTTCAACTTTTCTTCTTCCCTCACCTTCTCATCTCTCCACTACCCTCTACATTAATATCAATCTTCATCTTTCCCTTCATCTTTCTCTATTTTTGCCTCTTCTTATTCACACTCTCTTACTATAAATTTGTCACTATCTATTTCATTATATGCAAATTTCCCTTACAAAAAAAGGCTCTCCCTCTCTCTCTCTCTCTCTCACACACACACACACTCAATTTTTGGGTGGATTTTTATTTTTCATTTTTCTTGCATCTTCGCTTTAGGTTGATAATTTTTTATATTCTTTAATCTACTTTAGGTTAATGCGATTTAGTTTTTTTTTCTCTCTCTTTGATTGTTAAATATTATCCTATTGCATTATAAAGGATTACATATAAAAATATAATATTATCTTACTGCATAACATGATTTGGATAATTTAATTTGATAGTTATTGTAATTTAATAGCATGATTTTTATAGTGCTCAATTTAGATGTTAAACTAGGGCTATCCAGACCCGCCCGCTGCCTGACAACCCTGCCAAACCACCCGATGCCGACCCGATTCCGGTCGGAATCGATGGTCCAGTCGGTCGGCGGCGGGTTGCCGTTCTCAAAAACCAACGAAAGCGGGTCGAGTGGCGGGTTTGCATCTCCAAAACCCGAGCAACCCGAACCCGACCGAAACTATAAAAAAAATCCTACCAAATCCTGCAAAAACAAGCCAGATCCGGCGAGATCTCGACCAGATACGGCTAGATCTGGTGGGATTTTACCAGATCCGGCCACATTTCAACAATCTCTAGTGAAAAAAAGGCAAATTTCAAAAAAAACAAATGCAATTTCGGCATGTTTTCCATATTCCGGCGATATTTTTCCAGTTTTCGGCAAGTTTTTTGCAGTTTCCGGTGGATTTTCCAGTTTCTAGCGAAAATTTCAGATTCCGGCGACGATTTTTTTTTTGCAGATTTCAACTCCTTTTTTAATTCTAGCAACCGATCCGACCTGACTAACGTTCACCATCACCCGAAACCGAACTGACCGATTTTTCCGACGATCGGTTTCAGGTTACACCGCCCTTCACCCGTCGCCGACGGGTCGAGTCTAGGTTAGGTCAGAAACCGACCCAGCCCGACCCGTGGACAGCCCTATGTTAAACTATGAGACTTTAATAATTTTTCTTTATTTTTAATTCCTTTGTGGTGGACAAAGTACTCTTAATAATTGTATTAGAGATACTCTATAATGCCATTTATTTAGAGAAAAGTAAAAGTTGGCTAAACAATAATTATTGGATGACAGACAAATTTTATCTTTTGCAATTTTACTTTAATTATTATTATTATTATTATTATTTTAAAACAATGCAAATATAGAAATTTAATTCTTATATTTTGCTAATAATTGTTTATTTGATAATATGTTTTAGATAGCCGAAATTACAATTTCTACAAAGAAAATAACCTTAGTAGATTATAAATAACAAATTGTTTTCCTAATTGGTCCAATTAATCATAGCAAAGTTTTATTAATTTTTTTAGTTACTTTTCTCAATGTTTTGGATTGTTCATTGTAGGCAGAAAAAATAAGTTTGAGAAAGTTTGTTTAAAACTAAAAGAATAATTTCTAAATTTTATATTCTTTTTAATGATTCACAAAATGTTATAAATAAATTTTATTAAAAAATAAATATTTTCGTCAACTTGCCTTTTGAATTTTTGAGAAAATTGTATTTTTTTTCATTTTAGTATGAGAAAAATTATTGAATTTATGATTTATGATTGTTCCTATATTACATTTATGATTATTATTATAATAAATAAAAATATAATTACAATATACATTACTCTTTATTAAATTAGTTTAAATTATATAAAAAAGTTTAATAAAACTACTATAAAAATAATTAGTATGCGCAACGCGCAGGCTCACGGCTAGTATATAGATAAACTAAAGCGTAGCATTTATTATTGCCATGCTCCTATTGAGCCACATCAGTGGCCACATCATTTACCTATTTCCAACCATTTCTCTCCACTATTTCAAACCATAATGTACATTTTACCTTTTTATCTCTCCATTACTTTTAACCTTAATGTTACTCTTCATCTATCCCTTCCTCTTCCTTTTTTCTATGACTATAAATATGTGATTCTTTCTCCCATTCTATACATATTTTCCCACATGAAAAAAATTATTACTCTCTCTCTCTCTCATGATTTATTTTTGTGTGAATTTTTATTTTTTGTATTTCTACTTTAGATTGATGAATTTTTGTGTTCTTTATAATTCTACTTTGGGTTGATACAATTTGGTTTTGTGTTTTAAGTTTTTAAGTTATTATCTTTTTTCTTTCTATGATTGTTAAATGTTATCCTATTGCATATAAAGATAGTTTATAAGAATATAATCTTATTTTATTATATAACATGACTTGGATAATTTGGTGTTTGACTCATAACTATATATATATATATATATATATATATATTTATATTTTGACGCTTCTTCTTTTCATTTTATTTTCTATTTATCTATCAAAAAAGGCAATTATTCTCTCTCTCTCTCTCTCTCTCTCTCTCTCTCTCTCTCTCTCTATATATATATATATATATATACACACACATTTAATTTATTCTTTTTTTGCAACTTTACTTTAGGTTGATGAATCATTGTATTTTTTATAATACTATTTTGGGTTTTTATGATTTGGTAGTGTGTGTGTGTGTGTATGTGTGTGTGTTTGTTTTTTTAATTTTTAGTTTTCCATCACAAGTCTTCTCTCTTCCTCTTATAACTTTAGTTTGAATTTTTTTTGACATAATACTTAGTTATTTTGTAAGTGAGATTTTGAGCTTATATCAAAATACAATCTTGGCTATATATTTGAATGTGTCTATCAACTATTAAAACTACTCAAGATGAATATGTATCAATATATTTGCTTTAATTTTTCATTGATTTATTATGTAGTTATAACATCAAAATTAAAATAGATGAATACGTAAAGTTAAAAATGCCTAAAATGAATTTGTGAAGCCAATATATTTATATATTTAATATTGTCAAAAAGTTAAAAGTAAAATAAAAATAATAAAAAGAATAATGATGTGGCCAATAATGTGGTAGATGAGGAACCTGAATAGGAGCAACAATAAATGCAACATGAAGGTCAGTTAAAGGCAATTAAATCTTAATAAGTGAAAGTGTGTGTAGTCAATTTGTTTTTTGTTAGATCATGTTTTCTTTACATTTTTATTTTTTGAGGAAATTCTCTTTACGTTATTATACAAATTATTTTCTTTCATTTCAATAGGTGAAGTGTTCAATTTTAGAAATAACATATACTTTTTTTTCTACGTATTATTTTAAATATTAAATTTATAATATGGTATAATCTCCTAGGAATTTATAACAGATTTACTTCATTCGCAATTGATAACATGTACTATGTAAGTTTCAGAATTTAAAAACAAGAAAGCCTACCTTGGTGCGGTGAATTCAAAACAAAAGATTAGAAGTACTTGTGAACACTTTTAATTTTCACTCCAATTCCACTTAATGCCCAAGAAATGTGGTCCCTCAATCAGTTTTCAAGGAGAAAATAAGAGAGTGTCAAACACTCACACATAAACCATTTCATTGTTTTTATGATCTTAGTGAAAACCTTCTTAAAAGGACTTATGAAATTCTGTATATTTCTCTCCTTATATATATAACTGATTATCTAATTGTGCTAGCCTTTTGGGTCATTCCAATTAGGCTTTAGTATGTGGCTTGGAGTGGGACCAAAAGGGACCAATAAGACACTAGATTCAATAGGTCTTGGGCTTTTCTGTCAACTCTTGACAAATCCAAAGTTACCACTAACTATATTTAATACCACTAAATAAATATAGTTGCACACTAACCCTTATTTATAAATTATATCCCAAGACTTTATTGTACATGCAACCCTTTCATAAAATATTCGTAGTAATGAAAAGTCATGAATGTAGACTGTCATTTTGAAGATTACTACATCGTAATCCTTGAGTACCCAGTTTAATCCTTTAAGTTATTCATCATATATTTATAAAATCCAATTCCATAAATATATACTTTAGTAACTCCTTAATAAAATGGTTAGGCCCAATTCTCTGAATAACCAAACCCATTAATCTTATCTCAAGGAAATATTTTGCATCTCCGTTAAGAGACTATGAATTCCATCTTGAGAATATATGTTCTATCAACGCTAAATGTGGCTGCCTAATATACTGAGGTTTTAATCGTGACTTTAGATCTCACTCCTGATATATCAAAGCAACCTACATTTCATGATCAGGTCCATTATCCTCTTAGGATTAAGAATTCATATAAACAAAAGTCGTGAGATTTATTATTCATTTGACAGTCGTTAGGAGAATAATAAATCTCACAATGATCCAGTTCAATATGTTTTAACTCTTAAAACATATCAACATACCAACTAGAAATCTCCTGTAACACCCCAAATATTTGTTTTTCCAAAGGGAATAATATCTAAATTGGACTTTATTTTTTATCAATGTGATTAATTATTTTGTGGAGAACTTATGAATACTTAAGTGTTTTGTGGGGATAGATGAAATATGGGAGGAACCTTAAGGGTTGAGTGGTAATTAAACTCAAGACATTTTTGGGGTACAATAGTAATTAAGCTTTTCAACTTAAGTCAGCCCCCCCCCCCCCCTCTATTCTTCCTCATTTCACGTTAAAATCCCTCCCCTCTTGACCGGCTGCCTCTTCTCTCTATTTCTCTATGCTTCTATCTCACCCACCCACCGAAACACACACAAACACACCCTAGCTCCCATGTCCTACATCATTTCTTTCCCCTCTCTAGTCGAAATCTCTCTATTAGGAAGGATTATGTCTCTATTGGTTTTCCTAAAAGCTAAAACTCCATGAGATTTTGAGGTGGATGAAACCCAAGGTAAAAATATGAATCTTCTCTCTATTTCTTCCATGAAATACTTTGGGTTTTGTTATTTTATGATGTTTATGGTATATACTTGATGGATTTGGTGAATAATGGAAGATTAGAGGGTTAAGGGGTTTTGGGTAGCAATTGTTTTGTTTAAATCCGAAAATTTCAGTTCATTGGTGGGTTTTTGCCTTAATGGGATGATTTGGTTTTACTATGGGTATTTATCCTATTTTGTTTGTATTGCTCTTTGATGTTGTGGGTTTTGTTTTTGGGGAAAGATTTTGACATGAGATAGTTGATGGTATTGACTATGAAATTGTTTAATTGATATGTACATTATGCTTGTTGCATGCCAAGTGTTTGATAAATTGCCTATATGAGTCATGGGATTGAATTTCTTAAATTGTGTTGTGATGGTTGTCATTTTAGGTTATGGGTTATAATCCTAGTTGTTTATATGAGATTTGGGGTTTAATTCCTTATTTCTAACATCCTTTAAATCTGGTGGTTTTAATGTGAGTAAATTCTCAATTAATTTGCGCTAGTCTTACAACTATAGCAATTTTCTGAAGTTGTCATGATAGATTTGAGTTAGCCGCAATGCGCGATTTTTAATAAATCATAGAAAAATCTTTTTGAGCTGAATTTTCGGTAGTACATACTAGACATATGAAGGCTTCTCCCTATTTAATTTCAAGCTTTTTGAATAAACTTTCATGGACCAAACGGTTTTTACAAAAGGGCTGACTTGCTGTGTAGTGAATCTGAAAGTATGATGAGTATGTTGGGATTTTGTAGAATTTACTTGAAACCTTTGTTGAGTGGGTTGGCTTGTAAATTCTTACATTTTCTTTGACGTGTGTTTTACTTAGTCATGTCTAACAATGGTTTGGTGTAATCATTTAGTGCTCTAAAGAGAAACCCAAGAGATATGCTACCCTTATTATGAATTGATGTGTTTTATGTTATGTTATATGTGCACATTACTTGCTGTGGAGAATTAAAATGCTTTGGTTTTGTGCTGTGGCACTATGGGTTTGATGCTTGTTTGGTTCCCGTTGGAATTGGGTACTTGTCTTAGGTTGGGCAAGCTAGGTTTTAGTGCATTTGATCTGTTTTAGGGGATCCTATTCGATTTTGGAGACAAATGTGATGATAAACTTTGCAATAGGTCTTGTTATTAATAGGCTTGTTCCTTATGTTTTTAGGTTTTGAGATTCTTGGTGATGGACCTAGTGACGGGATTGGTTGATTCCTTTTACTTTTGCAACTAAGAGGTAAGTGGAGTTTACTAATTTTGGGGGTTTTCCCAAAACAGTATTAATCATTAAACTATTCTATATCCAAGAAATATGTTAATATTCTATATATATAAATTGATATTGTATAAACGTTTGATGTACACATGGGCTATTTGCTGTATGAACAACTTGTGGGACAACCTAAATTTATTTAAACTTGTATGGGTGAATATATCTTTATATTTTTGAGAATTATAAATGGATTATTTATGTGAGCGTCTTGAATATATTTTGAAAAACCTATGGCAAGTCGTGAATGAAAACTCAGTATTGTATTAGTCCTTAGCAAGGGACAATCATACTGCAGCTAGTCCTTAGCAAGGGACAGTGCATATTTGATAGATCCTTAGCAAGGGAGTATAATATTGAGGATCCAAAAAGGAAGCTCCTTAGCAAGGGAGTGCACCTTTAGGTTCCGAAGGAACCATCCCTAAGAAAGGGGATGAAAAGGAGGTTCCAGTCCCAAAAAGGGGACAGCACAACCCTGTCAACGGGGCGTAAACGTTGACCACGAGAAAAGCCTAGGAAATTATTTATATGATGGTATTGATATATGTGTTATGATGGCTCACAATATAAAGATATATATTTTTTTTATATATGAACTATTTGATGATAAATATTGATGAGGTCCCAGTTATGAATTTGTTGTAAGAATTATTTTTGAAATGTTGTTCTCACACCCTAATGTTAGTGAATTCCACTTATTGAGTTATCTCACTTCCCCTTTTTCCCCTTACAGATACATTAGAGGGATTATTGGAGTAGAGATTTCTGGAAGTCAACAATTACAAATCATTTTGTGGGATTGAAGATTTTATTTTTATTTTTATGGTATTAAACATTGTATTGGAGAAATATTTTGAGGATGTTTTAATTTTTGGTAGATTAGAGCTCTGACATTTGTGATGAAATTTTTAGGTTGCTGGATCCTTTTATTTAACATTTTTATGGATTTTTCAGATTAAATAGAATTTTATTGCCTATGATTTTGGGGCGTTACATCTCCATTTCCATGATCAAGACAAATCATCTTAGTTGATATGTTAGAGTCTTCGCAAATGAAATGCCCAATTTCATCACCAACTACGAACTACAATTTTGAGTTTACAAAGAACTTGTGATTTATATCATCTGTGACTAAATCACATACTATCGCATCTCAAGAACTAAGATAATGTCCTATTAGTTCATTTATAAATAGTCTCACATAATTAAACAATTTAATTATTTATGACATGTTTAGGGCATAAACCCCAACAAAATGCGCATCATGATCTTTCATTAAATTTCACTCCACTAGCCAAGGGTCATGTGTGTGTATGTGTATGTCTACACACACACGCGCGCGCGCGCGCGTGCACACACACACACACACGCCCGCGCGCGCGCGCGCGCACACACACACACACACACATATATATATATATATATATATCTTCACACTGGAGCGTACCCTATATGGTATGCATATTGTAGGAACCTTTTTTGAAAGGTTTCTTAAACCCAAGCCCAATGCAAATTTATGGGTTTGTTGAAGGGCAAGAGAAGTTGTGAGATGTTGAGTGAGGAAACTAGGCTCGATCCCACTAGGGATAAAGCCAGAAATTTGAGTTGGAGGGGCGACTTTACAAGCATTTTTTATTCATGACTGATGTGTTAAGTGATAATTGGTGAGTAAAAAAATGATGTGAGTGGTTGGCCCATATGCGAACCAATAAAAATTTACTACCAAAAAAGTTAGTAAAAATGTTATAAAAAAGTTTGTGAGTATAGCATTACTCTTAAAAGAATCAATGATATTGTTATAAGGAAACAAAATGTAATTTTATAGAACAAAATTACTAAAATTAGTATACACACACACACATATATATATTAATATTTTTTTAAGAAAAAAATTAAGAGGGGCCATTGCTCCCACTAGTCCAATGGTGGTTCCGTCCCTAGGTCCCACCATGGCCAATTAAGCTATTTTAATAAATTGATTTGAACACAAGCAAGTCTAATAAATACAACAGTATAGACATATATTTGCAAGAACTATAAAAGCAAAGCAATATTGACAAACATAAATATATTCAATGAAGTTTATTAACAAGTCAAAGAACCCAAATACAAATTCTTTAGGGGAATGGTACAAAGCCCATAAGTCCCAAGCTTCAAAGACTTAGGTGGACCTTAAGGTTCACAAAGACTTGCAAAGGATGAATCCTTGGATCAATTTATAGCCCCCAAGCAATACTACAAACAAGGCCCACTACTTTCTGGGAACTTGACCTAAGCTATATATTCTCAATATAATTGCTAATTTTCTCTCTTACCTCTCTCTTTCTAATGTTTCTATTTTTCATTCTTTGCTTCTTGTTGTTCTTCCATGGTTGATTCCTCCCCTTTTGTACCAGTCTTAGAGGGCCTAAAATTACTATTTTCTGCTTTCTTCTTGATCTTACCATTTTCCCTTGGATTGAGTCTCTATGTGCTTTCTTTCTCTTCTTTGCTCTTATTTCGTTTTCCTAGAAACCCATTCTTGAAAGTATTCTAATTAATTTTCATTCATGGAAGTTAACTTTTCCAAGGAACCCAAGTGTCAACTGAGGTTAATGACAAGAATCTCCTCTCAAGGTTTGGTGGGAGAACTTCTAAAGCCCCCAGGCACCTTACTTTTTTCAACATTCTCTTTCTTGCTAAGGTCCCTTAAGTTTCTTCTTTGTGGACTGGCTGGTTTTCAACTCTAGGTCCCAATGTTTGGTGGGATCATTTGTCCCTTTCAATCCTTTTTTTTCTAGGAACTTGGCCTTTCATGGCCCCTTCCCTAGTGAATATTTTTTGGGCTCCCACATTTGCTAGGTGGTCTCATTCAAGGACCTCTTCACCCGCACCCCTTTGTAAGGTGTGGATGCATGGGGGGGTTGAAATGGAGTCACCATCAAGTTTTTACAATGGTCTAGGAACTCTATATATAGCGTTCTTTTGAGGAAGGACCTTTTGATCTTACCACCAAAGATTTGGGTTTGGAGTTAAGGCATAGTCTTGGAAAGGTAATAGGCACCCAAAATTGCCCAACCCTATGATTGGCTTCTCATCATTGTGTCTTATGTCTTAACCCTATTTAAGGCACACTCAATACTTGTATCTAACTCACACACAAGCTAACATACATCTAGCACAACATGGCTTCAAACATCCATAACCATACATCTATCATGCTCACAAACAAAACCTACCATACATCTAATCATGCATATCACTTCATCAAAGACCCTAGCATTCATCTAAGCATGGCATCCCTTATCATACATCTAGCACACATCTCAACCAACCTAACATTCACCTAGCATAGCATTGTATAACATCGTATCAAAAACAGGGCAGCAACAAATATGATTGAACCAAGGCAGAACCATAAGCATATGAAAAGATCAAGCAAGCATGTGATTAAGCATAACTCATCCAAACAAGCATATTCATCTCTATCATCAAAACAAGATCATATCACAAGTGCATGAACATTACAATTGCATGAATTGCCTTTACTTACCTTGCAGCAACTCAACACCTATGGCATTATGCATAAGCATGTGAATGCATGATAATGGCATCAAAGCAATAAAACACAAGATAAAACCTAATTCTAACATATGATAGCAAACCAAGCAATTAAACACGTGAGACAGGTATTGAAAGCATAAAAGCATGGGAAAAGAAGTTAAACAAACAAACATGTGAAGGCAGAAGCAAAACAAAAGTAATAAAAAATTTAGGGTGTTTGGGCAGCGGCTTACGCACATAAGAACAAGCCTGCATACACATAAGCAAGCAAGACTATGCGTACGTAGGTTCTTGCCCAGAAACCCTAAAAACACAAAAACATGGCAGAACCTCAAAGCGAGAATTCTAACAACCTAACATGAATTTTAAACATACAAAAACATAACCCTAGACTAGAAAAGCATATCAAAACATGTTCTACAAAAAAAAAAAAAAAAAAAAAAAAAAAAAAAAAAAAAAAAAAACAAACAGAAGAATTAGAAGCAAAAAATAAAAGAAAAGGAAGAGAAAGGTTTAAAACAAATACCTTAAAGAAAAGCACTTCAAGCTTGATTTTTGACCATTCCCCTGAGTTAAATCTATTCACAATTCAATGAAAAAGTGATTAGTAAAGATTAAACTCAAAGATCAAGGCCAAAATAAGGCCCTAATCAAAAGAAAATTGACTTGATGGTGCTTTGCGAAAAACTCCATTTTGATTTACTATTTCTAGTAAATCTTAGTGTTTTCTCATGGGATTTTTGTGTGTTTTAAAATTGTACTATGTAAGGCTTTTTATAGTGTGAAAAAAGGAATTTGAAAGGATCCTCAGACAATGAGGGATTCATTCCAAACCTCAACATAAATGCAGAAAACTTGCCTTGTTTAACTTTCTTGAAATCTCTATGCATGCGAAAGATCAAGCCTGCATACGCATGCAGAAAACCGCGTACACAAGCTGATTCATGTGTACGCATAGCGAGGGTTTCCTTTGGCCTTATTTTATAAAATTTGATTTATTTGCTCATTAAAAGTTATATTTCTCATTTTAACACTTCTCAAGTCAATTTAAACTTCTAATTGGGCCAAAAACCAAACTTGGGTCTTAAAATTTAGCATCATTGAGGAATGGGGACCTAAGTCGTAAGAGGTACAAAATGTGGTGTCTACATTGGGTCTTTTGCACCTTGTTTTCAAGTCTCTGTTTCTTCTTTCTTTTGTTGTTGGGCTTTGGCCCCATTCTACTTAGTTCCTTTGCCTCTTTTGTAAAAGCATTTTCATGAGCCATGGGTCCTTTATATCCATGCGAGGCCTATGGTTTGGTTTGGTTTCTTGGGCTGAATCTATTCCTTTAATATTTTGGGTATCAACATATATTTTCTATAAAATGCTTTTACAACATCAATTGAATCAATTACCATACCCCTAATTTGTTCCTTAATAAGTTTCCAACAATCCTCATTTTTTTCCTTAATAAAATCTTGAGTAAGCATACCTTCTTGCCTTGTACATTCCACAATTATAAGGACACACCTAGAAACCAAATAATATAGTCATGATGGATCCTTCTATAGACACCTCATTTTAACCCCTTACAACTCAAGCCCCCGTACCCCAATGACGATAACACAAAAAGGTTTAGGGCTACTCTAGGGCTTAGCTATGGAAACTATTTAGTTGAAGGATGTTTTTGGAAAAGAGAAAAAAACCTTACAAACCCCTAAGGGTGCGAGCATCCTTAACCCGTGTGTATGCAGCCACAAGCATGCATACACACCTAGGGTTTCAAAATTTTCTGTAATGAAATTTTTAATTTTTTATCAATTTTGCGGCAGAGACAATCCCACATCGCCTGGAGATGCCTCCGCCCCTTCTCTTTAAAAAAAATAAAAAGGCCCTATGGCCCTTTTCCCAAAAAGATACAAAATCTACTCTAAAAAAGTGATTCAAAAGAAGTTTTTTTACATTGAAAAGCGTACTAAACTAAAGTTTCTTGGTTGGGGCTTATTTTAATCCAAAGTCTTCTAGTTAAACTTACTAACCCTCTAGGTATTTTGTTTTAGATTGATTGAGGGAAATGGTCAAAATCAAGCTCTAAAGCTTTTTGTGAGGTAGTTGTTCTTACTTTGATTTTCTTTTTCTTTTGTTTTTAACTGTTGTTTTTCGCTTTAATATTCTTATGTGTAGTTTAGGTTTATTGCTTCAATTATTGACAATTATGTCACATTCTCAGCATAATGTTGATAGGTTTTTTTTCTTTATTTATAAACTCAAAATATTAGAACTTACATGACTAAAAGATCACATCTCTACTGATTAACTATTAAAATTTTACTTCGAACATATATGTGGATGTGGGGTCCTATTACAGTAGGAAAGAGTAAATTGACTGCATCGTATGCATTGATATAAATTTCCATGATTCCATCTAGCCACCCAAGTCATAGATTCCTGTTGACTTTCAATCTTGCCAAAGTGATAGAATCTCATTGATCCAATCAGGAGGAAGAGTAATTAGTTTAATTGCAAGACACAAATTTTCTTGCAACTTTACGAGAGGAATGATAAAATATCTCTAGTCTCATTAAACAAGAAAGTTCCTTATGAATATTAATATTTTTAGTATTGGTGTTTACAATATATTCTAGTCATCTTAGTGGTTTAAATCTTCACTTGCTGCTGTTGTTTCATTACTGGTTGTGAAGTGTTTAAAACAATTTTAGACAGATGAGGTTGATCAAAACCATTTGGATTGGATGGGATTCATTTTTTCTTGTTGAAAAGTATATGGGTTTGAAGAATTTTTCAGGTTGTTGCTGCTGCTGCTGTTTATTTTCAGATGACCACTATTAATTGTTCTTTTGCTTGAATCAATAGTTCCTCCCACCCAAGATATGTGTCTTGATTGTAAATAACAAGATTATTAATGAAAAATAAGATAGTCTAAAACACCATTTTTTTAAAGAATCATCTTAACACCTTGTTAGAAGTCGAGAAAGCTTTGAATAAAAACCTTCATATAAACTTCTTTATTTTTCTAAATAATACGAATGCAACAACATTTTTAGTCACAAGAGTTTGAGATTGACTATTAATTTCTTTGGGAAGTCAATGAGTGAAAGAGATTGACTATAAATTTTAAATAGACTAATTGTAGTAAATTCATTCATAACAAAATAACTAGATTTTAGTCTAGTATTCAATCTCTGATAAATAGGCAGGGGAATGTGGTTGCTCACACACTTGCTAAGTGGGGTAAATTCTCAGTTTTTTTTTTTTTAATTTGTCTATGGAATGTGGTTGAACATTGTTATTAATAAACCTATATTTTGTTTAGATGGTTAAGAACAAGGAGACTTCAAGTCCCAACACCAAACAATCCCAAAATAGCTCAAATGTTAGAATTCAATGGCCATCAAGAGTAACGACTATCTTTTGTGAAGCTTGTGTGGATTAGGTATTTAAGGGTAATTGACCTAATACCCACTTTAGTAAAAAGGGTTGGGCAAATATTATAGCAACTTTTGAAAATAAAACTAGAAAGGAATATCCTAGGGCGAAGTATAAGCATAAATGAGATAGTTTGAAGAAAGATTGGGTACTTTGAAATAAGTTGAAAGGAAGTGAAACTGGATTGGGATGGGACGCAGCCAAAGGAACAATAGCTGCAACTGATGAGTGGTGGGAGAGGAAACTAATGGTATGTTTTGTATAACTTATTGTACATATTTTGTATTAGTAGATAAACTATGCTATTTGAGTTATTAATGAAAATATTCAAAATTGTAGGAGGTTCCTGAAGCTGCAAAATTTTGAGAGAAAGGATTAGAGAATGTTAACTTATTAGACATTATGTTTAAGGACATTGCAGCCACAGGAGATTTAGCATGGGCCCCCACTTCAGGTGTGTTACCAAATGATCTTGAGACACCTAAGGAGGGGTTAGGTGATACTTCTGCTGACTCATCTTCTCCAAATGATGATGATGACGTTCATGAAGATGAGACTCCTAACCTCACACAACCACCTAACCCAACACAAAACAAAAGAAAAAAGCGAGTTTTGCCATCATCCACACAGAGCAAAGGGAAGAAAGGAGGACCGGCATTACATTTGACACAACAACTTAGTCGTATCTGTGATGTTATGGACTTAAGGAACTCAATTTTTTCAGTGGAGCCAAGTAGTACTATTCGTAATGTCATGGAACGCGTGTGCAACTTAGATGGAATTGAGAAGGGTTTCAAACTCTACCTCCTGGCAGCACGTATTTTTCAGAAACGAGAGAAGAGAGAGATGTTTGTCGTGATGGAATAACCATATTTACAACTTCAATTTCTGCAAGAGGAGGCAAGATTGTTAGGAAGACACTACTTTGGCACTTAGGGTGTTTTATGTTTTATCCTTTAAATAATGTTCTATGGAAGAGAGAGATATTTTTCATTCTATTATTGTTTTATCCTTTGAATAATGTGGTTGTTAGGGTGTTTGAATTACGAAGATAGAGTATTACATGGAGGGTAATTTTGTATAAGGTGCTTTTGTAGTGAATCTTATCGAAATTTATGAATTTGATTAGAGGTCCTCAGTTTATCTAATATGTTTGATTGTTTAATGCATGAATCAGTCACATTTGTACTGTGGAAAGTCCATATAACATTCAGGTTGATAGTTGCTGTTGTTACTGAGGCTTTAGAGTTGCACAAGATTAAAAACCGTCAATGGGCTATTTTTAAAACTTCTGCTATAAAGAGTGAAGGTCTCTTTGAGGGCTTGGACTGGTAAGTTTAGTAATGGTCAGTTGAAAGGAATATTCATTAAATCCATGCTTAAATGGAGCTGATTGGGCTATAATAAAGTTATGAAATGCGTGACCCTTATAGTGTTGTGCTAGTTTTCCATCCAATTTGTGATGTCTTAGTCTGAATTCCATCGCCAACTATGATAATTGGAGGGCCAGAACTAATCACAATAGGGAATTTTCCATCTCAATTAGATAGAAAGCTTAGTGCAATTAGGAAATTTGCTTTGACAATAGTAAGAATGGAAGTAGTTATGTTCATTGTTTTTACCTGCCTACTGTTTGGTAGTCTTTGTTGTACCCCAAGTTGCAATGAGATCTAAAACTGCTTTGTTTACACTTTGTTTTGTTAATGCAAACTGAAAGAGGGTGAAAGGAAAGTTGTTCCAAAATATCTTTCACAAACTACTTTTCTCTATGGATAGGGCAGTTTATAACTTTCTTTTAACGTGTGTAGATTCTAATTTTGGGATTCCTTTTCCCATTTAAGGCTTCCAAGTCACACAAATTGGGCTGTCACTCAAATGTCCTTTTGCTTCATCTCTGTCACTCACTCCCATGCATCACCAGTAAACATTACAATATTTAGTAGTCTTCCTAAATAGATATGTGTTTTTTAATGTGTATATAACCAATCAGATACAAGTTTAAATTTGCAATTATTGAAATCATCTATATAGCATCTTCTACAACTTATCTGTGATTAAAGTATGAATCTTTGATACTGCAATTGTGTGGCCACTAGCGAGAAGAAACAATTACGTTAAGCCAATTTCGAAAACTTGACATTTTGGCTAGGCGCCACCAACTTAGTGTTTTTTATGACCCATTAAAAACCAAGGGAATGAGTGACAGAGATGAAGCAAAAGGACAAATGAGTGACAGCCTAATTTGTGTGACTTGGAAGCCTTAAATGGGAAAAGGAATCCCAAAATTAGAATCTACACATGTTAAAAGAAAGTTATAAACTGCCCTATCCATAGAGAAAAGTAGTTTGTGAATGATATTTTGGGACAATAGCTAACAGTGACTAATCCAAGCTAGTGACTGAACCAAGTGATGCTTGATGGTGGGCTACTTAAACCCTATTGAAAATTATAGAAACTTGGCTCTAATACCATATTAAAATAATGAAAGAAAATAATAAATTTGTAGAGAAAAGGAAAGAGCGAAAGTAATGTAGCTTACAAAATGTAGCAACCTAGAATCAGTAAATTAGGTATAGCTCTATGTCCTCTATTGCATCCATTTCAGTAATGATAATTTCCAAATCAATAGATTTTAGACTCTAATTTGTTAAGATTGAGACAAAGGGCAGGGCTTTCATTTGATTAGTGCTATATATCTAGAATGTATTTTGATATTTTATTGATTCCCTTAACCTTATCCCCCTATCTAGAATGGTTTCTTGTATGTATTCAGCTTGAAAGTTCAGTCCAAATGTATTGTCCTAAGGGTTCAAAAATTAATTGCCCTCTTTCTCCCTGCCAACTAAGGTTGTGTGCACTAGTCACTATAACAATCACCATACAGTAGAGATAGACCAGCACTTAAAAGAGAACATTATACAAGAAGAGAAATAAAAATGGAGCCTTGGTTTATTAGGCTAAGGTTTTGGTTATAGGGATAAGCTAGTTTATCTGACTCAAGCCAAGTGTATTAATAACAATGACACTCCACCTTAATGTAATTTTGGGAGGCAATAAGCATGAAATGGTAACCTTTTCCCAAAATCACTTTTGTGCCTCATTAGACAAAAGTGCTTTGCACATAAGCACCAATTTGGCAATTATGTAAAAAGCACTATTTCAGGGTCGTTCTGCAATTCAAGGGTCTCTGTTTAAGAATGTTTTACTATTGGATTTTTTTCTTATCATGCATGCTATAACTGGGGATTTTGTTCTTTTAAAGTTTGAGAAGGCAAGGTGTGCACTTGAAGATAGTCTCAAGCGTGTTGACGATATTGTTCCACAATCAATTGGTTGTCAAGTGATTATATTTTAGTTCTATCATATTTTTATTTGCTATTTATGAATGAAGTGTGAGATTTTAAGGTCTTATGCTTTCATGGCCTGTAACTTATATACAATCTTGTCATTCCTTATGTGTGTCACATCAGATCAATGAATCTATTTGCAAAATTTTAAGTGTCTTAGGAAGCTTTGTCCATGTGTATATGTGATAACTGATGAGATGTGTGGAGGGAATTTCATTTCTTTCTGACATTGGATGCCACAAGCACCTGTACAATCTATAAGTTTCAATAGTATGTACGGGTCAAAGTTGATGAGGTGGTGTGAGTAAACAAATTTGAAGACAAGTAGCATGAAATTTTTATAGACACGTATACTTGACTTCAAGTGAGTTTAAGCCTAGCATTTTGGTTTTGAAACCAATATTAAGGCTTCATATTCATAATGTTGTGTTGCATGTCCATGGGGAGGGATCCACTCTCTAAAATTAATTTAAAGAGTGCTTATAAGTGTTAATTTTTTAGGATTTCTTTTAATCTTTCTCCCTTTTGGCTTGTATGGGCTAATGTTGTTCCTTCCAAAGAAATAAGAGAAGAAAAGAATGTACTTTTAAATATTTGATCTGGCCTTGCATCACATGGCTTTGGATAATCATTGTCTTAGTAACCAAATTGGTACTTGAAACAAATAGTGATTTGTGTGGAGGATTTAAGAAATGGGATTGGGATTCGTATTTTCCCTATCAACATAATAATAAGAAAATTTTCCTATTGCCTGGAAGGGACAAAAGAAACATTTCCTGATCAAACTCCCATCCTCCTCAGTCACATATTTACGGATTGTTTCAAATAGTTCAGCATCAGCCACATGCTGGATGGTCCTCTAGATGACTTTGTCGCATCTTTTCACTTCCTTAGTAGGTTTTGGCCTGATATTAACAAGACATACCTCTTTACCTGAGGGGATCATATTTTAATAGATTCATTGCACCAATTTGGCAATTATGTAAAAAGCACTATTTCAGGGTCTCTTTTGTTTTTGCTTATTTTGTTTATTTCGCTAGGAACAACTTTTTAAAGCCTCATTTTTTAATATTTAGCTGTACTTTTATGCAACTTATTTTTAAAACAAATAAACCCATGAAAATAAGCTCATTCAAACAGATGGTAAAAGTGCCAACAAAATACTGGCTTTTTCTTTGTTTCAGTGTTCATATGGTTTGGTGAGCTTGTTGGTGATGTGTTTACAATTTCTATTGGCTTATTGAGTCATCAACGGTGATGACTGAAGTTAGGATGTAACATTCAACAGTCATGATTATTAGGTAGATACTTTTGTGGGCTTTTATTCTATTGATAGATACTTACGTTGATTTATTCAGTTATATAATTTTAAATGTTTACTCATTTTCTTTATTGTAATTTATCTAATATTTATTGCTATAATATTTTAGGTGATATTCCTATGGATTACAATGATCATATTGATAATAGTGATGAAGATCATTCTTATGATGTGGAAAATGATGAATATGATGATGAGGAATTTTATGATCTTGCTAGTGCTGGATGTCATGTTGCAATGACATATTATATGAAATATATTGATAAACAACCTTGTAGAGATTCTGAACAAACTGACTATATGTGGTTGATGGATTGTTTGACGGGTAATGAAACAAAATGTTACGAAATGTTTAGAATGAAGCCATGTGTTTTCCTTCAATTGTGTAATGTTTTACAACATACATATGGACTTCAGCATACAAGGTATATTAGGCTTGAAGAGTCAGTAGGTATATGTTTAATAATACTTGGATAAGGAGCTTGTTATAGGATGGTTCAAGAAAGATTCCAGCATTCTGGTGAGACTATACTCAGACATTTTCATATAGTTCTGAAACTCCTTAACATAATGTCAATGGATATCTTCAAGCCTTCTAACCCTACATTTAGTGCAGTTCCAAGACACATATAAAAGAATCCATTGTACATGCCACACTTTCAGGTATTCATTTCATACATTCTAATTTGTTCTTAATATTTGTTCGGATTATTTCCTAAGTAACTAAAATTTAAATTCTATTTTAGGACTGCATTGGTGCCATTGATGGTACTCATATCCAAGTTGTGGTTGAAGACGACAAAAAAGCTCCATATTATAATAGAAAGGGTGTGACATCTTTTAATGTGATGGTAGCATGTGATTTTGATTTACTTTTCACATTTGTTGTGGCTGGATGGGAGGGTGTAGCACATAATACACGTATTTTCTTAGATGCTATCCGTCGGCAATCTGTCAACTTTACATACTTGGTGGTGGTTTTGGAAACAATGATATTATTAAATATGTATGAATGATATTATTTATGTACATCTTACATTTTTTTTTCTTCCTTTTACTAGGAAAATATTATTTAGTTGATGCTGGATACCCCTTAAGGAAAGGATATTTGCCACCTTATAAGGGACAGAGGTATCATCTTTCAGATTTTCGACGAGCTGGTCGAGGAAATCACATAGAAGAGAGGTTTAATTATGTCCACTCATCACTTAGAAGTGCAATTGAGCGAACTTTTGGAGTGTGGAAGAATAAATGGAAAATTTTGAAGCAAATGCCACCTTATGACATTAGGCACCAAAGAAACATTATAGTTGCTACTTGTGTTTTGCATAATTTTATCAGAAAGCATGATAGGGAAGATGAGGGATTCAATTGGGATGAACATGACTTGGACAGACCAAGAAGCAATAGTAGTGGAGAAGGTAGTAGCAGACAGGCGAATGTTAAAAATATACAAGATGTGGAGATGAAATTTGTTCATGACAAAATAGCTCGATCCATTTGTGGGTTGTAAACAATATTTTTATTATTTCTGTTTTGGTGTTTTGATTTTAATTTTTCGGATAAGAACTTTTTTATTATTATAATGGATTGTCAAGTATTGATATGTTGGCAATTAACATTTTAATATAATTATTTTCCTAATCATTTTAATATCTTTTTGTCTTGATGAGTTATTTTTAATATTTTAAATTTGATAAACTTCTCTCCATGAATTTCAACAACAAAAACGTCATTATTGTTGTCATTATTGATGTACTTGTTAAGCTTAATTATATATTTTCAATAATAAAAAAGCACTGATCACAGGAAAAATGACACTATAACATTTAAAAAATAGTTAAGTCCTTTTTTGGAATTTACACTCAAAACAGTTATTTTTAAAACAGCTTCTCCAAACGTTAAATATGGCTTTAAAGATAGAAAACGCATATTTTTACATTTTTACCAAACGTTTATCTGTGGTTTTTAAAATGGAGCTTTTAAAACGCAAGTTTTAAAAACGCTAGTTTTTAAAACGCACCTTTTAAAACAGCTTATCCAAACAAGCCTTAACACTTATAAGTCTCATTTACTAATTTCATTTTTCACTTAACAAAAAAACAAATAGTCAATTTTTTTCGTGCATCGCACCACGGAGCTGCGATTAGTTCATCTAATTCTCAAAACAATCAAATGATTTAAAAATAAACAAAAATCTTAAAAAAATCCTCACAAAAGCTATCTTTTGAAATTAGGACTTAAAAGCTTAATACAAAAGAAACTTTCTTAAAACAACTAAGTGCTTTAAACCCCAACAACAGTCCACGTACAACACAATGATCACATTCTAGCACCAACTTGCTAGTACGAAACAGAGTAGCTAATCTAGTAAAATATAGGAACAATGAGAATGAGCTAAAAGATCAACAAGTAGCAATTGATATACAACCATAAGGGATAACAAAAGGTACTAGATTCGCATGAAACAATATTGTTATATATTCATAAACAATTCAATAACTTTAGAATTTGGAATAAAAGTTGATAAATTTAGAACGCTCCAACATAAATATAAAGGGAAAACAGGGTGATAGTTGTGTACTTATATATATTCATAAAATACTATATGCATAGCAAAGTAAAAGCACAATATTAAAAAAAATAAAATTCCATATGTCATGTGTATTCCGCAACAAAAGTCACTTCCATGTATTGCGTCCACAGGCAAGGGCACTAAAAAATATGGCACTACCAGTCAAAACTACACCTACCACCACATCATTTGAATCTCAAGAGTAATGATATGGACACATAAAAATGCATAATTTTGTGTCACAACTCACCACGTAACATATTGAGTGGTGAAAGTGTAATGGTAGACCATGTAAGAACACACTTTCACCACTTACAACTCGCCACATGACGAGTTGTAACATAGTTGTGCATTTTTATGTATCCCTAACTTTACTCACACCAATCACATACAAATAGATCATGGCCCAAGTATTTTTCCCATGATAATTGAAATTAATTTATGAAAAAGAGTATAATCAAAGTTTCATATAAGCACAATCAAATGAGTTTCACAAATAAAATGACTCAAAGATAAAGAATGAAATGTGACATGCAAAGACAATAACAATGAGTTTTAGGCTATCCAATAAACATGGGAATTTATTTTTTAAAAAATGGACATTTAAGTGGTTTCATCAACAAACATGCAGAAGCTGAGGAGAGTGGTGTATGAAGTCCCAATTGCCTTAATGCGCAAATAATTCTAATGAGGGCACAAATAATTCCACACCCACACACAACACAAAATATAAGAAATATTATTATCCCCAAAATTTCAAATATTCATCTTATCCATTAATAACTAGTAAGATCCTTATACTCTACTTCAGGTCAATTTAAATTAATAATAACCCAATTAGATGTTTATATATGTAATTAGATATCTTAATTTGATAATTACATCTTCAATTTGACATAAAAGTCTTACGAAGACCAAAAGCCCCAAATAGGCCTAAATCCTAATCTTAGCAATTTTAATTCTTTTATTAATCCCAAATCTATGACGCTTTTGTCCCATTGGTATTAATAAACCCTAAGTAGATATCCCAATTATATTTTATTTCATCCAATTTGGTTAAACCCCTCACTGGATTGAAATACGGTATATCTCATAATAAACATGATGCTTTAAAACCCATGTTTTGTTAAATCCCTTCAAAAATGTCAAACAATGTACAAATTGGGAATTAAAATATTTAATTGGGACCCTTAAGTACATTCTTGAGCAACCAATTTAATGGATTAAAAACTAAATTAGAAAAACCCCAAATTTAAGCATAAAACCCTAATTCTAATATGCAAGATCTCTAATAATATGTTAATTAGACACATTTCTGACCAATTGGTTGTTTAAATATTTTTTGAGTGCTTAAATTCATGATTATTTATCAATTGAATAAAAATATAAGTGTAACATAGACACCCCTAAATCATGCCTTATGCTTAACCCTAACTTAGTATTTCTCTAATTCTAACCAAAATAATAAGATTTGAGTAAAGTTGACCTCAAATTGTGGGGAAAAGGACTTGATTAATGAGTAATGCTACAAACGCAAACTATTTCTACAACATTTTTATAAAAAACTGATGTGACAAATTTTTACTAGGGGAGTGTTTGATTGAAATAAATATGTGAAGGAGCCAAAATGGGGAAAAAAAAATATGAATGTTCCAGCAAGGTTTGCCAGAATCTGGTAACTGAAACTCAAGGGATGGCAGCGGAGGGTTGGGTTGAGATGAAAGGAACACGATTGGCCAAATAATGCAATATTAAAACCAAAGAGATACTGTTACTGCAATTGCATATTTAACAAAACCTATAACTGCAATGAACTTGTGTCTCATGAAATTTGGACAACCACTTGGATTGGGGAAGCTAAATCTCTTCTTTTTACATGAAATTAATTGGTATGATTAAATTCTTCCTCTATAATGTGGTTTAGCAATGTGATCTAAAACAAGAAAATTGTTGGTAAAATACCACTTTTTCAGTAGAGAGATGGGGAAAAAGCCATACTCTCCCATGTCCTTTCCACGTTTTACAAATGTAGTAGCAAATATGTGTCAGTGCTGTGATCCTGGAGATCCAATCCCAAAGAAAAATTCTCCAACTCAACGCTCAAAATCTGTAAATAATTGATGGTCCAAGCCTTTTGCAAAGCCTCAAAAAAGATGAAATCATTGTAGCCAAAGCTGTCAACAACAATTTTTTCTTTTGACCTTCTAAGTTCTAACATGAAAGGAATACAAGGTATCAACATTCAGGATCCTTACATATTGGTGAAAAGCAGGGCTGAAGGACCCGATGGGGTCACCAAATAGCCTATTGCTCATGGCTCAACCCAATAGCCCAGCCCGCTAAAGACAAAATGGACATTGTCCAAGGGCAGGGTCATGGGCTGGGGTTTTTTTTTTTAGTCCAACCCAACCCGGCTCATTAACTTCTTAATAGCCCACTATGCCCAACCCATCGTGTCCATAGGCCAAGTAAAAATGGGCCGGTATGGCCCGACCCGCCCATTGACGACCCCTACGTAAAGATATGGAAGTTCCTGCCTGTGGCATGTCAGCCAATCTTAATTCTTAACCAAAGGATCCATAGCTATCAGGAAATTAAATTAGACAACTTGACAATCTCAAACTTTAGTGAGAGGCAATTTCGGATAGAGGCTTTTCCCATATGTGTTTGTTCTTATTTCTTCTCCCCCCTAAAGTAATCATAGCATAGGTTGAGTTCAGGATTGAACTCAGAATTCTTTGTATATTTGGAACCTTATCTAAGCAAATTCTTATTGTTAAAAATTCTGTGATCTGCACATTTTCACATTGCTATGTGAATGATATAAAATATCCATTAATTCTGGAAAAACGAAAGGAAATTAATCATCCTTGTTGCCATTGACCTCAAATCAAAGGTTTTGCACAGTAGCACTAACACTACTTCAAACACACACACAAGGAATTTTTTGTTCAATTCTCCCCATATAAAGAAAACCTAGTTAGGGGAGGCATGATTGCAAAGATGAAATTTTTACAATGAAAATTTGGTAAATGTTATTGATACCACACCCATTCAGTATTCACATGTCAGGATTAAATTTTAAATTTAAACAATCAAATGAGAAGAGACTAGCAATACTTCGCAATAAAATATCATTATTCAATTCAACCAACTCCAAGATGATAATTCCTTAATTAGTATAACTTGTAAGATAATTTTGAAGGTCCCATCAACAATGGAAAACTTAACAAAGATAGCTCATGAAGAAGAAACAGAAACTTGTAGAGTGAAATGGACTGTTAACTCAACCTTTGTCACATTTGCTTAAATAGAAGCTCTAGTTCCTGCTAATTGTTATCCTTCTCTGTCAAGTTCTTTTCAAGGACTATAGAGGGCAACAATTACCAAAGTGCATAGGCAGCATAATGTAGCATTACCCTTGTAGTATAAAATTCAAGATCCATTGTTGGCAGTTGCCACCTTTATTTACATTCACCATCAACAGTTAATGTAAATTGATATACTCAATAGGGTCAATATCATTGACAGCAGGAACAGTCCCTACTGTGGGTGAAAAAGTATATAACTAAGGAGTTATATAACGTTGAAATGAAGACATATAAGGACTTAGTGCGCAAAAATTGACAGCTTGAATTCAGGAAAACAGATATGATAAATCCAATAAAGGAGAAGCAATGACTGTTAAGATTCTGGTCTCCATTCGATTTTTTTTTTTATAATCATATTTCATACATAACTAAAAGGGACAGAGAATACTGGAATCAAAGAATTATCACTATTAAATCATTCTTCTCCATGACTTGGGATTTAGCAACTCTAGTTACAGTCTTGCAATCATTTTCTTCTTTGCAAAGACACTGGATTTCCTTACTCAAAGGCAATGGATAATCGGTGCTCAGTACATTGGTGTATGAGTACAAGCAACTCTAATGGTATTGATTCACAGGAAATTTCTATCAATTAAGCATGCTGGTTCAAGCAATGACAAAATCATTAATTCAATCAACTTGGATGCCAAAAAAATTGGAGGCTTATGCTTATACATTCACGGAGTTTTTTGGCTTCCAATCCAGGTCCTTCTGGCCTCGATCATCCTCTATAGGAATCTAGGAACTGCCCCCTCCATTGCAGCATCGTCTGCCACAGTTTTGGTGATGGTATGCAACATACCTTTGGCCAAAATATAAGAAGGGTACACTCAAATATTATGGAAGCCAAGGCTGCATTCATGGCAACCCATGTTCTTGAAGAAGCTCCTTTATCTGAGGGGAACTGGCTGAAATATACCTATTTTCTAGCTCAGCAGTGGCCTTTCTTTTCTATGCTTAACTGCCGACTTATGTTTCTATTTTCACTTTTGGCGTTTGCATAGTATTGGACATACTGTTGATAGCAGGAACAGTCCCATCTGGTTTAGTCACTTTCTATGTTTTTCTAGAACCCATCTAGAACCTACTAGATTTCATTACAATGATAGCTCAAACTAAGGTCTCTGTTGATCATGTCCAAAAGTTGGAGAAGATCAAAAGAAGATAAATTATCATACTCCCATGAATTTCAATATTGCTATTGAAATTGATATTGGGGAATATGCTTGGAAAAGTGATAAAAAATACAGAGACCTACTGTCAGAATAATGGAGAATATGACAATATTGAAAGGTGAAAAGGTTGTGGTATGTGGTTCTGTTGGGTCAGGAAAGTCTATACAAGGTGAAAATTCCAAGGATCTAGGGAGAGGAGTAATAGTTCGTGGAAGAAAAGACTATGTCCCCCTGAGTGTTGGGATTCAAATAGTTACAATTAGGGAGAATGTCTTGTTTGGCAAAGAAATGAACAAGGCATTCTATGATTGTAACACCCCATAATTTTGTTAATTATTTTAACTATTATACTTAAATTAAAAAGGTGGCCTACAATTAAATGGATTAAATTGATTGGGCCTAAGATATTAAAAGTAAGATATATACTATGGAATATGAAGCCCAAGTGAGGTGACATAAGTAAATATATGGGCCTTGTTAAGTTTTAAAAAAATAATAATAATAACAATTAAACAAAGAAAACCTAGCTTTCTTCCTCTTTAGTCACACGTGTTTGCCCTTTTGCTTCAGCCGAAAACTGAGCTTGGACTTCCTTCACTGTGGCGTTGTGTCAGGTTCTAATTCTACTGAATTGTTGTGATTCAAAAGAGGTTGATTTCCTTTATATTTGCAACTAAGAGGTAAGTAGCTTTTGCTAATTTTGGGGGTTTTTCCCAAACAATGTTGATTTATTTAAACTATTTTATATGAAAGGAATACGTTGTTATTCTATGTGTATGGATATTTTATAATTGCTTGGTGTGCATATTCATTATTCATTTTATGAAAAAGTCTGTGGGACAACCTAAATTTATTTAAATTTGCATGTGTGAATAAATCCTTGTATTTTGGAGAATTATGAATGTGATATTTTATGTGAGCATCTTGAATATGTTTTAAAAACCTATGGCAAGTCGTGACTAAAAAGCTCAGTATGGTGTTAGTCCTTAACAAGGGACAATCATACTGTAGCTAGTCCTTAGCAAGGGACGGTCCTAGAAAAGAGGGCAGTGTACATTTAGTAGCTCCTTAGCAAGGGAGTATACTAATGAGGATCCAATAAGAAAGCTCCTTAGCAAGGGAGTGCACCTTTTGGTTCCAAAGGAACCATCCTTAAGAAAGGGGATGAAAAGGAGGTTCCAGTCCCTAAAAAGGGGATAGCACAACCCTGTCAACGGGGCGTAAACGTTGACCACGAGGAAGGCCTAGGAATTGTGTTTGTGATGGTATTGATATATATATATATATATATATATACACTATGATGGCTCACTACATAAAAATTATTATTTCTTTATTATGAAATATTGATGAGGTATGAGTAATGAAATGTTTGTAAGAATTATTATTTTTTTTTTTTAAAGGTTGTTCCCACACCCTAACATTAGTGAATACCACTTATTGACTTATCTCACCCCCCCTTATTTCCCCTTACAGATACGTTAGAGGGATTATTGGAGTAGAGATTCCTGGAAGTCAACAATTGCAAATTGTTTTGTGGAACAGAAGATTTTATTTTTATTTTTATGGTATTGAACATTGTATTGGAGAATTATTTTGAGGATATTTTAATTTTTGGTGGTTTAGAGCTCTGACATTTGTGATAAATTTTTTCGGGTTACTGGATTCTTTTACTTAATATTTTTATGGATTTTTCAGACTAAATAGAATTTTATTGCTTATGATTTTGGGGCGTTACAATTGTGGTATCAAAGGAAGTTGGGAAAAGTACTTGTCTTTAGTGGAGTTTTCCTATAATAATAGCTACCACTCTAGTATTGAGATGGCTCCTTATGAGGCCTTGTATGGTCGAAAATGCAGGTCCCCATTGTGTTGGGAAGAGGTTGGTGAGAGAAAATTGTTAGGACCAGAAATCATTCAGATGACATCTGAAAAGATTAATCTAATTCGTAAAATATTGCAAACAGCACAAAGTCGACAGAAAAGTTATTATGACAACTCGAGAAGGGGAGTGGAATTTGAGGTTGGGGATATGGTATTTTTGAAAGTTGCCCCAATGAAGGGTGTGATGAGATTTGGGAAGAAAGGGAAGTTGAGTCCCAGATTTGTTGGTCTATTTGAGATCCTAAAACGCATTGGTAAAGTTGCCTATGAGTTGGCCTTACCGCCTACACTTGCAGGAGTGCATAATGTGTTTCATATTTCCATGTTGAGGAAGTACATTCCGGACCCTTCACATGTTTTGAACTATGAGCCACTCAAGATCAAAGACAACTTGACTTATGAGGAAGTTCCAATCCAAATTCTTGACCGTAAGGAGCAAGTACTACGCACCAAGACCATACCATTAGTTAAGGTCCTTTGGAAGAATCACACAGTGGAGGAGGCATCTTGGGAGCGAGAAGATGAGATGAAATCAAATTATCCAGAGTTGTTTGTTAACGGAGGTATGTACAATTTCGAGGACGAAATTTTTTAAGGGGGGAAGGATGTAACACCCCATAATTTTGTTAATTATTTTAACTATTATACTTAAATTAAAAAGGTGGCCTACAATTAAATGGATTAAATTGATTGGGCCTAAGATATTAAAAGTGAGATATATACTATGAAATATGAAGCCCAAGTGAGGTGACATAAGTAAATATATGGGCCTTGTTAAGTTTTAAAAAAAATAATAATAATAACAATTAAACAAAGAAAACCCTAGCTTTCTTCCTCTTTAGTCACACGTGTTTGCCCTTTTGCTTCAGCCGAAAACTGAGCTTGGACTTCCTTCACTGTGGTGTTGTGTCAGGTATGGTTTTTCTCATGCTCTAAATGTAAGAACCTTGAATAGTCATAGCTGGAAGTTTTATGCACCTAGACTATCTTTAGACTAATAGAAAAAGGGCTTTTATGATAAAGATGGTTATAGGTCAAATGACTTTGAAATTGAATCAAATGGAGTAGTTCTTAGACGTTGCCATCAGGTTCAAAAGAAAAGAGTGGCAGCCTCCTTTGTTGACCGATTCATCACTTTTGTAATTGGCAAAAAGAAGTCCCACGGTCATAAACTAAAAACTACTAGATTGATAGTCAAGCTTCTACATGGCTTCTTATATATATATTTGATTGTATATGTATACATATATATATATATATATATATATACATATATATAATAATGATATTTACTATGAAGATTTAAAACTTTTAAAAAGGGAATTCTAGTTTCTTTTACAGACCATGATGACTATTGTTGTAGGAATTGTGTATATATAGCCATATGGTCAACATAGACTTTAAATTGAACAAATAGAGTAATAGGCTTGGACTTTGTGGCTATGTTAAAGGGATAAGGGTGCTTGTGTTAATTTGTTTTCACACCTAGCCTCCATTGTTGACCAAATCAACTATCACCCTTTTTAATTTATTTTCTAAACTTGTCCAGCTGCTTTAGAAAGACAATAGGCAACTTAATAAGCCTTGTACGTGACTTCCATGTTGGATTGAGAGTGTGTGTATATATATATATATATATATATATAATATTAAAGTCAATAGATATCTAGCAACATCAAGTGGGAATGCTAAGCAACTAGATGGATAAATTAAGCTAGATGTGGCTTCCAATATTAAATTGGATAGTTAAGTGAATAAATGGAGGATTTTGGATATATCTATATTGTCTAGGATAAAACCATTTAAGCGTGAAAATAGATTTTTAAGTGAAAAATTGTGTATTGATGAATTTAATTTTGGTGTTGCTAGGTTCTAATTCTACTGAATTGTTGTGATTCAAAAGAGGTTGATTTCCTTTATATTTGCAACAAAGAGGTAAGTGGCTTTTGCTAATTTTGGGGGTTTTTCCCAAACAATGTTGATTTATTTAAACTATTTTATATGAAAGGAATACGTTGTTATTCTATGTGTATGGATATTTTATAATTGCTTGGTGTGCATATTCATTATTCATTTTATGAAAAATATGTGGGACAACCTAAATTTATTTAAATTTGCATGTGTGAATAAATCCTTGTATTTTGGAGAATTATGAATGTGATATTTTATGTGAGCATCTTGAATATGTTTTAAAAACCTATGGCAAGTCGCGATTAAAAAGCTCAGTACGGTGTTAGTCCTTAGCAAGGGACAATCATACTGTAGCTAGTCCTTAGCAAGGGACGGTCCTAGAAAAGAGGGCAGTGCACATTTAGTAGCTCCTTAGCAAGGGAGTATACTAATGAGGATCCAATAAGGAAGCTCCTTAGCAAGGGAGTGCACCTTTTGGTTCCAAAGGAACCATCCTTAAGAAAGGGGATGAAAAGGAGGTTCCAGTCCCTAAAAAGGGGATAGCACAACCCTGTCAACGGGGCGTAAACGTTGACCACGAGTAAGGCCTAGGAATTGTGTTTGTGATGGTATTGATATATATATATATACACTATGATGGCTCACTACATAAAAATTATTATTTCTTTATTATGAAATATTGATGAGGTATGAGTTATGAAGTGTTTGTAAGAATTATTTTTTGTTTTAAAGGTTGTTCCCACACCCTAACATTAGTGAATACCACTTATTGACTTATCTCACCCCCCCTTATTTCCCCTTACAGATACGTTAGAGGGATTATTGGAGTAGAGATTCCTGAAGTCAACAATTGCAAATTGTTTTGTGGAACAGAAGATTTTATTTTTATTTTTATGGTATTGAGCATTGTATTGGAGAATTATTTTGAGGATATTTTAATTTTTGGTGGTTTAGAGCTCTGACATTTGTGATAAATTTTTTTCGGGTTACTGGATTCTTTTACTTAATATTTTTATGGATTTTTCAGACTAAATAGAATTTTATTGCTTATGATTTTGGGGCGTTACAATTGTGGTATCAGAGCTTAGGATATGATTCTGTAGACAATTGAAAACTAGGTTATGATTCTATAAACTTAAAAGTTAGGATATGATTCTATAGACACTTGAAAACTAGGTTATGATCTTGATTTTTTTTTGTCAGAGCATTTGGTATCTAGGTTATGTTGATGAGATATTTTAGATAATTTTGGCAATATTGCTTCTTATGTTTGGTAGTAATAATTGTTACACCCTTTATGTCTCTTGATTTATTTGTTAACTAGGTATCATGCCACCCAAAAAGAAGAGAGTAGCTAATTCCAATAGTGAGGAACCTATTGCTAATTTGCGAAGGTCCACCAAAGCAAGGGTTGGTATCAAGGCTGAAGTCACTCAAAATGTGGGAGATAGTGAACGTCCTAGGGTGACACGCATTGATCCTTTAGATGAAGCTGCTGCACGATTGTTGGACAGGTTGACCTATGTTGCTAGTAGAGGTGCAGGTAGAGTAGAGGCAAGGGCTGGTTGCTCTTTTGAGACTTTTATGAAGCAGAATCCCCCTTCCTTTGATGGAAGCCAAATCCTACAGAAGCTGAGAACTGGTTCTTGCAAATGGAGAAATTGTTAGAAGCTTTAGATTGCACTGACTCTTAGAAGGTGCGGTTTGCAACTTTCAAATTGATTGGAGAAGCTGAGCGTTGGTGGAGATCCACTAAAGCCATTTTGGAGGGGATGGACACTGAGAGAAACCCCATCACTTGGGAGAAATTTAAAGGGGTTTTCTATGATAACTACTTCCCTGAGGTGGTTCGGGAACGAAAAGAGAGGGAATTTGCTGATTTGGTGCAAGGCGGTATGACTGTTGAGCAATATGCAGCAAAATTCATCAAGTTATCTCGCTTCGGACCCCACTTAATTCTTACTGAGGCGAAGAAAGCAAGCAGATTTCAAAAGGGGTTGAATGAGAGACTTCGACACCATTTGATTGCATCAGGGGTTGATAATTATGGAGAGTCAGTTAAGAGAGCTATGAGATTGGAGGAAGATTTCAAGAACAATGTTAAGAATGAGAACCCACCTAGAAACACTGGACAGACAGGCTTTCGACAAGGCAATGCTCAAGGTCATTGGAGCAAGAAAGGGTCTGTTGGGAGGTTCGGGAGTAATTCATCATCAAATAAGCCAGAAAATAAGAATCCACCCCAGAATGCTCAAGGTAGAAGTTCGAATGGTTGCCCTACTTGTGGAAGGTTTCATGGAGATAAGCCATGTTTCTTTGAAGGAAAGGCTTGTTATAATTGTGGGAAGACAGGACACTTAGCTAGAAGATGTACATCTCCTCAACAAAACTCAATGGCACAACCTAGAAAGGATGATCAGAGAAGGAAGGCACAAGGGAGAGTGTTTGCACTCACACCACAGGATGTTCAAGCTTCAGATACTGTGGTTACAAGTATCCTCCCATTATTCTCAAACTTTGCTAAAACTCTATTTGATTCTGGGTCTACACACTCTTTTATCTCTACTCGATATGCTAAGTTTTGTGATAAGAAACCTGGACTTATGGATTATGACTTGTCTGTGGCCACACCTATGGGTGATTCCTTAGTGTGTAACTCTATGCTTAAGTCTTGTGTCATTCAAATGGAGGATAGGGAAATGTTAGCTGACTTGATTTTGATGGACATGTATGACTATGATGTAATTTTGGGGATGGACCGGTTGGCAGCTTATCATGCTAGTGTAGATTGTTTTAGAAAAGAGGTGGTGTTTCAACCTATAGGAGAACTTGAATTTCGATTTAAGGGCTCTAGGATGGATGCTTTACCTAGGGTGATATCAGCCCTTCGAGCTCAACGTTTATTACAGAAAGGATGCCAAGGGTACCTAGCTCATGTGGTGGACACTAGGGAAGAGGTTTTGAAGTTGGATGAAATCCCGGTTGTAAGGGAGTTTCCTGATGTCTTTCCTGAAGACTTACCAGGGATACCTATAGATAGAGAGATTGAATTCTTCATTGATTTGCTCCCTGGAACTTCTCCTATATCAAAAGCACCATATCGGATGGCACCCACTGAACTTAAGGAACTCAAGGAACAGTTACAAGAACTCCTTGACAAGGGGTTTATCAGACCAAGTGCATCTCCTTGGGGTGCCCCAGTTTTATTTGTGAAAAAGAAGGATGGGACTATGAGGTTGTGTATTGACTACAGTGAGTTAAACCGGGTTACTGTGAGAAACAAATACCCTCTTCCTCGTATTGATGACCTATTTGATCAATTGCAAGGGGCACAAGTCTTCTCTAAGATTGACCTTCGTTCTGGGTATCACCAGTTGAAAATCAAGGGTGAAGACATACCTAAGACAGCTTTCCGGACCAGGTATGGGCACTATGAATTCTTGGTAATGCCTTTTGGTTTGACTAATGCTCCTGCTGCATTTATGGACTTGATGAATAGGGTGTTTCATGAGTACTTAGACCGCTTTGTTATTGTCTTTATTGATGACATACTAATCTTCTCCAAAAGTATGGAAGAACATGAAGAGCACTTGAGAATTGTTTTTCAAATTTTGAGGGAGAAGAAGTTATATGCAAAGTTTAAGAAGTGTGAATTTTGGCTTGACCAAGTGGTGTTCCTAGGGCATGTGATATCTAAGGCAGGAATTTCTGTAGACCCTAGTAAGGTTGAAGCTGTGGTTAATTGGGCAAGACCGACGAATGTGAGTGAGATTAGAAGCCTTTTTGGGCCTTGCTGGCTATTATAGGAGGTTTGTGGAGGGATTTTCCCGTATTGCAGCCCCTTTGACTCAACTAACTCGTAAGAATGTCAAGTTTGTATGGACAGAAGAATGTGAAAAGAGTTTTCAAGAACTTAAGCAAAGGTTGGTCACTGCACCAGTACTAACCATCCCTAGCAACTCGGGAGGCTTTGTCATTTATAGTGATGTTTCAAGAAAAGGTCTTGGTTGTGTGTTGATGCAGCATGGTAAAGTAATAGCTTATGCTTCCCGCCAATTAAAGAGTTATGAACAAAATTATCCCACTCATGATTTGGAGTTGGCTGCAGTGGTGTTTGCATTGAAGATTTGGAGACACTATTTGTACGGTGAAAGGTGTGAAATTTATACAGATCATAAGAGTTTGAAGTACTTCTTCACTCAGAAAGAATTGAATATGAGACAACGAAGGTGGCTTGAGTTGATTAAAGATTATGATTGCTCAATCAATTACCATCCAGGCAAGGCTAATGTGGTGGCTGATGCACTTAGTCGGAAGTCTTCTGGTTTCTCAGCTGCCTTGTTAACTACTCAAAAGGAGATTATTAATGACTTGGAGAGGATGGGAATTGAAATTGTCATGGGTGACTCCCAAGTCTTTATGGCCAGTTTAACAATACAACCTACTTTGATTGAGAAGATTAAGAGGTCACAGGTCGATGATGCACAAATTGTAAAGATTATAGGAGAAGTACAAGAGGGGAAGAGACCAGAATTTAATGTGTCTAATGATGGTGTTTTGAGGTTTGGAAATAGACTTTGTGTGCCAAATGATTTTGCACTAAAGAAGGAGATTATGGAAGAAGCCCATCGTACCCCATACTCAATGCACCCTGGTAGTACAAAAATGTATCGTGACATTCGAGAAACTTATTGGTGGAATAACATGAAGAGAGAGATAGCTCAATTTGTGGAGCAATGCTTGACTTGTCAACAAATTAAGGCACTAAACCAGAAACCTTCAGGATTGCTGCAACCACTTCCCATTCCCGAATGGAAGTGGGAGCATATATGTATGGATTTTGTGACTGGTTTGCCAAGATCTCCTAAGGGACACGAGGCCATTTGGGTCATTGTGGATAGGATGACAAAAACAGCACATTTTATTCCAGTTAAGATGACTTACTCACTTGATCAGCTAGCACAGATATATATTGATGAGATTGTGAGTCTTCATGGAGTTCCAGCATCAATTGTGTCTGATCGAGACCCAAGATTCACCTCAAAGTTTTGGGAGAGCCTACATAAAGCTTTGGGTACTAATCTTAGCTTTAGTACAGCTTTCTACCCGCAAACAGATGGACTATCAGAAAGGACTATTCGTACTTTGGAGGATATGTTAAGGGCTTGTGTACTGGATTTCAAAGGAAGTTGGGAAAAGTACTTGTCTTTAGTGGAGTTTTCCTATAATAATAGCTACCACTCTAGTATTGAGATGGCTCCTTATGAGGCCTTGTATGGTAGAAAATGCAGGTCCCCATTGTGTTGGGAAGAGGTTGGTGAGAGAAAATTGTTGGGACCAGAAATCATTCAGATGACATCTGAAAAGATTAATCTGATTCGTAAAAGATTGCAAACAGCACAAAGTCGACAGAAAAGTTATTATGACAACTCGAGAAAGGGAGTGGAATTTGAGGTTGGGGATATGGTATTTTTGAAAGTTGCCCCAATGAAGGGTGTGATGAGATTTGGGAAGAAAGGGAAGTTGAGTCCCAGATTTGTTGGTCCATTTGAGATCCTAAAACGCATTGGTAAAGTTGCCTATGAGTTGGCCTTACCGCCTACACTTGCAGGAGTGCATAATGTGTTTCATATTTCCATGTTGAGGAAGTACATTCCGGACCCTTCACATGTTTTGAACTATGAGCCACTCAAGATCAAAGACAACTTGACTTATGAGGAAGTTCCAATCCAAATTCTTGACCGTAAGGAGCAAGTACTACGCACCAAGACCATACCATTAGTTAAGGTCCTTTGGAAGAATCACACAGTGGAGGAGGCATCTTGGGAGCGAGAAGATGAGATGAAATCAAATTATCCAGAGTTGTTTGTTAACGGAGGTATGTACAATTTCGAGGACGAAATTTTTTAAGGGGGGAAGGATGTAACACCCCATAATTTTGTTAATTATTTTGACTATTATACTTAAAATAAAAAGGTGGCCTACAATTAAATGGATTAAATTGATTGGGCCTAAGATATTAAAAGTGAGATATATACTATGGAATATGAAGCCCAAGTGAGGTGACATAAGTAAATATATGGGCCTTGTTAAGTTTTAAAAAAATAATAATAATAACAATTAAACAAAGAAAACCCTAGCTTTCTTCCTCTTTAGTCACACGTGTTTGCCCTTTTGCTTCAGCCGAAAACTGAGCTTGGACTTCCTTCACTGTGGCGTTGTGTCAGGTTCTAATTCTACTGAATTGTTGTGATTCAAAAGAGGTTGATTTCCTTTATATTTGCAACTAAGAGGTAAGTGGCTTTTGCTAATTTTGGGGGTTTTTCCCAAACAATGTTGATTTATTTAAACTATTTTATATGAAAGGAATATGTTGTTATTCTATGTGTATGGATATTTTATAATTGCTTGGTGTGCATATTCATTATTCATTTTATGAAAAAATCTGTGGGACAACCTAAATTTATTTAAATTTGCATGTGTGAATAAATCCTTGTATTTTGGAGAATTATGAATGTGATATTTTATGTGAGTATCTTGAATATGTTTTAAAAACCTATGGCAAGTCGTGACTAAAAAGCTCAGTATGGTGTTAGTCCTTAGCAAGGGACAATCATACTGTAGCTAGTCCTTAGCAAGGGACGGTCCTAGAAAAGAGGGCAGTGCACATTTAGTAGCTCCTTAGCAAGGGAGTATACTAATGAGGATCCAATAAGGAAGCTCCTTAGCAAGGGAGTGCACCTTTTGGTTCCAAAGGAACCATCCTTAAGAAAGGGGATGAAAAGGAGGTTCCAGTCCCTAAAAAGGGGATAGCACAACCCTGTCAACGGGGTGTAAACGTTGACCACGAGTAAGGCCTAGGAATTGTGTTTGTGATGGTATTGATATATATATATATATATACACTATGATGGCTCACTACATAAAAATTATTATTTCTTTATTATGAAATATTGATGAGGTATGAGTTATGAAGTGTTTGTAAGAATTATTTTTTGTTTTAAAGGTTGTTCCCACACCCTAGCATTAGTGAATACCACTTATTGAGTTATCTCACCCTCCCCCCCCCCCCCCCTTATTTCCCCTTACAGATACGTTAGAGGGATTATTGGAGTAGAGATTCCTGGAAGTCAACAATTGCAAATTGTTTTGTGGAACATAATATTTTATTTTTATTTTTATGGTATTGAACATTGTATTGGAGAATTATTTTGAGGATATTTTAATTTTTGGTGGTTTAGAGCTCTGACATTTGTGATAAATTTTTTTCGGGTTACTGGATTCTTTTACTTAATATTTTTATGGATTTTTCAGACTAAATAGAATTTTATTGCTTATGATTTTGGGGCGTTACAATGATGATGTACTGGAAGCTTATGCTTTGAATCGAGATATCAATATTTGGTAAGGCGGAAGTTTAAGTGTAGTTGGAGAGAGGGGAATGAACTTAAGTAGAGGGCAAAAGCAGAGAATCCAACTGGCCAGGGCTGTCTATAGTGATGCGGATGTTTATTTCCAATTTCCTGGATGACCCTTTCAGCGCTGTTGGTGCACTTGGTATATTAGTCGATTGGAGAATTCTGTTCTCATCATTTTGTACACGGTGTACATTTGGATGACCCTTTTAGCTCACTTGGTATAATTTTGATCTCATTATTTCACAAATTCCATATCACCATTTCTTGAAGAACATTTATGTTCAAACTATAAGTAGCTTCCAGTCCAGCTAAGCCTGAGATAGATCATCAAGTGAATTAGGTAAGCATTGATATTTAAAAGAAATCTGAAGATAATGTGTAGGTATAAACATGCTTGATTTGTTTAAATTTCCTCACATTAACATTGAAGTGTTTTAATATTGGGGAGACATAAGAGTTCAATTTCTTCCATTCTTAGAGTTTTATTTAGATGTCAATTTCTGCACACTTTTTGTAATTTACTTTATTAAGAAGAGAGACATGTAAACTTACTGGGGTCAACAGCTGACCTTGACAGTCTCACCAAGTTGATCAAAACAACGAAGACAATGAGGTTGAAAAGAAAGTTGATCCAAATGCACAACCATTCCATTGTGGCAGCATTGTGAAAGGCTACCTTAGAATAAGCATTCAGAAAGGAGCAGTGAACACCATTTTAGTGATGTAGCATGTTCGTTGTAAGCCATATGAAATTTTTAAAGATTAAAAGAAAAAAAAGTGTGCAACATATTTTTTTAAAAGTATAGTTACATAAAGAAATAAATAAATAAATATTTATATATATATATATATATAATCTCTTTCATTAGGGATTATGTGTAGTATGATGTTGCTGTACAATTTCTTCCCAACTATATATAAGTTTTATCATAGCAGGTATTGTAGGGAAACACCATGATTTTCCCAACCTGTGAGAAACAAAATATAGAAAAAAAACACACGCCGAAGAAAAATAAGCACATGCACAAGACAGTATTTACGTGGTTCGACAATTTGCTTATGTCCACGAAATTATAAGGATTTCACTATTATTAGGGAAAAAATACAAAGTGCGGCTATAGTCTTTTTCTCTCAAAAAATGACAACAACAAACCCTAATCACAAAAGCAACATTTTCTACATCCTGCGCATAGGATTCACAATGGGCTACAAAACGGGCCAAAAATGTCGGCCCAAGCCTCCGCTCCATGAACTAAGCCTCAGAAAATCTCCTATTAAAAATCACGCAACATTATTCTGGTCGGGTCGGGTTGTTAATTGGATCAAACACAACTAGGCTCCACAAAACAAAACAAGTATTATCCGATTGTCTAACTTGATATCAATGTGAAACATAATAGAATGTGAAAAAAGTAAAAAAATAACAGAATGCATGAAGCATCGAATTGTAAGATCCCCACACAGGCTAAAGGTTGCCTGGACTATTTATCTTTGTCTTCCCTCTTCCATGACATATGAGGAAAAAATGGCATTTCCAACTGGAATATCTTACTGATTTGAATATAAATGCAAGAAAAAGAGATATTAGGGGATTATGAGGGGCAACTTATTCATGAACTAGGTAGCTTTTTCCCTATTCTACTGCCAGCACATTTGTTGGATTCATATTCAACCAGTAGGTCTGTTAGAAACCTATCCAATAATCATGTCCTTCTCTTGTCACATTTGAAACAAGAACTTCATGAATATTGACATTTATGAGCCATGTGACACAACTGATTCAGTCTCATATGAGATTGTAACTTTATAACCAACATAATGCCAAAATAAAAAAATTGAACAGAAGTTCCAGACACAGAGTGTTAGCTTAAAAGTGTTTATATTAACTAATGCATAGCTGTTACAGAAGAATGGGAAGAGAGAGATAGGGGTGGGCTCAGGGAGGGAATGTGGAAGAAAGATGCAAAATCAGACTTAAAATCTGGAAGCAGAAGCACTTTACAATAATAGACTGTTACTCCTCACAAGAAATCCTTGGAATATCACCTAGTGTAGTAGACAGAAGGCTAGAATTTTCTGATCCAACAAAACCACGTACTGCAACCTTTTCACCTTTCAATATTCTCATATTTCTCCATAATTCTGATTATCGGTCTTCATATTTTTCATCTTTCCCAAGCATATTCCCCAATGTAAATTTCAACATCAATGTTGGAAGCTATGGAAGTATGATTTTTTTTTATCTTCTTATGATCTTCCCCAATGAGCTACTGGATACGATCAGTACAGGCCTTTGTTTGAGCCACCATTGAAATGAACTTTGGTAGGTTGTATATTGTTTCTTGTAAAACACGGAAAGTGGCTAAAGTAGGGACCGTTCCTGCTGTCAATGATATGTCCAATAATATGTATACGCCAAAAGTGAAAAAAAAAAAAAAAAAAAAAAAAAAAAGGTCGGTGAAGCCCAGAAGAGAAAGGCCATTGCTGAGCTAGCAAAGGGGTATCATTTCAGCCAGTTTCTCTTATATGAAGGAGATTCTTCAAGAACTTGGATTGCCATGTATGCAGCTTCAACACTCTCATACTCTTCAAAGTTTCTGAAGTCACTTTGATTCTTGCATCCTTGGCTTCCATAATCTTTGAGTGGAGCCTTTTTTCGCATTTTGGCCAAAGGTGTGTTGCATACCATCACCAAAACTGTCGCAAAAGATGCAGCCGTGGAGGGGGCACCTCCTAGATTCCTATAGAGGATGATTGAGGCCAAAAGAACCTGGACTGGAAGCCGCCAAACTCCGCGAATGTATGAGCATAAGTCTCCAATTTTTTCAGCATCCAATTTGATTGAATTTATGATATTTTCATTGCTTGAACCAGCATGCTTAATTGATAGAGTTTTCTTGTAAATCAATATCATTAGAGTTGCTCGTACTCATACACCGATGTGCTGAGCACCGATAGTCCATTATCTTTGAGTAAGGAACTCCACTGTCTTTGCAAAGAAGAAAATGGTTGCATGAATCAGACCGTAGTAGATTTCAATTAAAGAATGCATCATCATCACCAGAGGAACTTTCAAATTCTGTTTGCTGTAAGGGCTCTAATATGGCATTGTGTTTCCTAGTACAACTAGTAGGAAAAGCATTGGAACAAAGCAGTATTGCCAAAGGAAAGGTAGCAAAATCAAATATGTTAGGTTCTGGCAAAAGACTTGGCAAATCAATGGATTTCAAATGGGTGAGAGCGTAATGGAGAGAGAATCAGAATCAAAGATGAAGGAAAAGATCCACAAGAGGGTAAGGATTAATGGCCACCTTTTTTCTTCACTTAGTATTCTATTCTTTGAAAAGACTATAACTAAAGTTGCTAATACCCAAGTCATGACTAAGAACACAGATTTGCTAGTGCTAAGTCTATGATTCCGGTATTCACAAAAAGCAAAACCAAGGTTCAAAATTGAGATGATGACATCACAGGTGGTGACAAGGAGGCATTGGTGATTTGCACATGTTGGGTCCGTGAGATTTAGAAAAATGTCCTCTGAAGCACAAAATGGAGTAGAACTGGTAGAGCTGTGAGCTGTCCAATGCTCCAATTTTCTCCGTCTTCTGCAACTGCATCCTTGCACAGATTCCAGAGTGAAAACCAAATTAGCAATAAAAGATAGATGGTAAATTTTGATAAAGAGAGGGTAAAAGAAACTAAGAGTTATATTGCAACATCTTACTAATCCTACACCCGGTGCATCAAGAAGCCTGTGATATTGTTTCACTATCATTGTGAGATGATACTTGTTGAGATCCTGACATATCAAGTTATCCTAGTTGAAAAAAATGCAAGAGGGAGACGGTTCATATGATTATTTTAAGATTGTAATGTCTAGTTCTAACCTTCCAAATCTCTTTATCCAAGTGCTTTTGCAAAGGATCCATATTACTAGAGAGAGGCTTGATTTTGCTCTGAAGACGATTAGGGCCAGGAAGCAACCAACCAAATTCCATGAATTTAACAGCAGAAGTCTCCAATTTTTTCAGCATCCATATTGACTAAAGTAATGATTTTACTGTTTCTCAAACCAGCTTAAGAAGCCACCCGTATACCAATATGATGAGCACCAGAATACCATTGTCTTTCAGTAAATAAATCCATCCACTGTGTCTTCAAAATACAACATGAAACATATTATTGTTGTGACTTCATTTTATTGATTTCATGTGGAACTACATATTATTATAGATATTTCTTAATTATGGAAAACAACACAAAATTGTGGACTCGCCAATATAGTTTGTGCTAAAAATTACAGCGATCATGGTCATAGTATTTTATATACTAATATCACTTAAGAGTTTTAGAAAATAATATGAACTGTTACAGAACTAATGATGAGAAATTACGTTCAGTACCATAATCTTATATACTTAGTTTTTCAGACTTAACTATTTGTTGAAAGAATTAAACCCCAAATGTTTCCCTTTGGAATGTCTGATAAGTTGGCTATTAGCATCTATCAGGAGAAAGGCAGAAGAAAGCCATGCTTTGTTGCAAGGTAGGAAACAAAGAAGAAAGCCATATTTGCTTGCAAGGAAAAGAAGTCAATATCTGGAAACAGTTATCCTCATTCTCTCCCTAAACGGAGCCACAGACCAAAAAATGCATATACAAACAGAATTATTTGAGTGCCTGCCATTGAGTATCACACCTGCAACCATGAAGACACGGCTTTTCTGTTCCTGGCCTTTAAACATCTATTTTCAATGTCCAGTCCAGTCATAGATACAGTACAAGCAAGACTATAAATGCTTGAATATAAGTATCAGTAATGGTATCAAAGTCAGATAAACAAGGCTGTGCACACAAGCTCATATGCATGGAGTGCAGTTCAAAGCCATGTAAACTAGAAATTAACTAGCCTCTCACCATTCACAATGGTTCATTGTCATAGCATTGTAAACATGCTTCCAATAGAATAAGCAATCTATTGCCAGTAAAGAGTATGTTTTCACCATTTTCCTTAGTCCTTTTACCATGTTGCTACAATTAAAATAGATTCATCATAAGTGGCTGAAGTTATAACATTTGATGACTCTAATTAATATAAGGATTTATGTTCAAAGAAACTTTTTTTTTTTTTTTAACAGCTAAACATTAAAATAACATTTATGTTGCTGTGTTCAACATAACAAGTTCATCACCTCTGATTACCTACAAAAATATACACAAGTGTCTGTCCAGATTCCATAAAATTAATGCCACGGTAAAAATAAAATGAGCCACTTTTTGACACACACACTTCATCCTGGACAAATAAACTTACCACATAGACCACTCTGTTATGATCGTCAAGATTCGATGATGTTGAATGAAAACTTAGATAACAGCTGTTGCATTCCAGATATGATCAATCCATATGTCTGCAATGCAACAATAAACATGCTTCAACCCCTACTGTTAAACTTACTTTCACTAAATTCTATACAGTAAGTTGGATATCCAAGAAGATCCTATTAATCCATCTCATTTTAGATGGAATTTAAGCACACAAGTTGGTGATGCAAGGCAAAGAAATCCATCTCATTCTATATTTACTTTTTTTTCTTCTCGTCTTATTTTATTCAACATTAGACTAGGCTTGGTATTAAGTTATTAACATGTCGGAGAGGGTTGCAAATTCAGAATTCGAGTCGAGTCATGACATGTTTTTGTGATGATATATGCTAATGATCTTTACATGGTATATATGAAGTCTTCTTATTATTTTAGTTTTCACTTTAACAATGTAGAAATTGTTTCAAGAATGATCGAGTGTTTATATGTTGCACATTTTTGCAAATCTCTTCAACACATTGCATAGATTATCGATTACTACAAATAATAATTGTTCAATCACTTTAAATTTGGGTTTGAAAAATGTTAGGACATATGTGAATATTGTTAGAGACATATGTTATGTAAATTAGTTAATCTTTTAACAAAACACATTTTACTTGTAATTGGGCAGATCTAGAATGGGTTTAACACTTCAAGGAACAAGAGATCAAGTTTAGTATTGAAGCCATGCAAATCTGTCCAAGAAACAAGTAAAGAAGTGTTGTTCATTAATGCTCGACAGATTCATATCTATCGAGGTTTAATGATGGAGCTCGATAGCATCTCGACAGAAGCTGTATCTATTGAGAATCACAAAATTAGAATTTTCAGATCTGATTTCACGCATATCATTGGGTATTTGTATAGGGTTTCTTTTCTTACAACCCCAGACATATATAAGGATTATTTTAAGGGCCATCATTGGGTTATTGCACTTGTTATACACATATTGTGACCGGAGACAATTTGCCCTAGTTCATCATATTCTCTCTAGAAGCTACAACGTCTTTGCACCAAGAGTTTGGTGACCAAGGAGCTTCTTGATCATTATTGTTGGATGAACTAAAGAACTTTGAAGCCAACATCTTTCTCAAGTCGATGTGTTAGTCACGTACTAGGATTTGTGCATCATTGGTTAGTCACGTATTAGGATTCGTGCATTGAACGGAGAAATTGCCGCTACATTACAAGTCCAATTAGGTGTTGGGGTAAGGGGTGTTGGGGTAAGGGTTCAATTGTAGGTTGGTATTAGGTACTAGGATTCCTTTTACTTGTAACCGCTTGTTTTGATAATAGTGAATTCTCGAAAGTAGTGACCTTAAATTCACCTGGTGGGGTTTTTCCTTAGTAATTTTCCTCATTCGTAAACAAATCACCTGTGTCAAATTTATTTTTCGTTGCATTTAACATAGTTGGTAATTTGTTTGTGCTACCACGCTTATTGCATGTAATTGAATCTAATTAATTCACTTAAGTAATTAATTGATTAATTTACCAAAGGGGTTAATACATTCTTGACTTATCAAAAAAGATTAAAATCCAACTTATATATGAATACTACTCAAATTATTTCTTTATAAGGTGTAAAACTTTACTCTTATATAGCTTTTTAAAATAAATAAATAAAAGCAATCTGAAACAGATGCAAAGCCATTAAAAATTAATATTTCATCACTGAATCAAAAAATATATATAATATATGAAAGCATGGTATACAAAAAAAAATTAGGCAAGAACTTATTTAAATTACATAGTTGTTTTAATGAAAAGAAAACAATCATTATTTTTCTCAATATTGATCACTTCTAAAATCAAGAAGAAAATAATATTTCAAACAAATAACAATTAAAGCTACATAGGAATTTATTCAAATTACAAAGGAGCCATAATAAAAAGAAACTAATGGTTACATTCTTTAAAAGTGATAAAGAAAAAAAAAATTCGAAATAAATGGTTTGTCTTTTGCTTTTACTTTTTTTCTTCTCATATTATTTTATTCAACATTTAAATTTAGCCACGGCCTCCATATCATTATATTGTTTATATTTCCTCTCTTTATTTATTTTAAAAAATTAAACATATAATATATTACTTAGATTTAATAAAAAAAAAAAACTGTTCTCATAAAGTGGAGTAATGCTAGAAAAAATGGAATACAAAAAAAAAAAAAAAATGCCAATTCAGAAACACTAAATAAAAAAAAAATAATGAGGATATCAAACCAAATATAAAATAAAGAAACTAATAATGCATATTTATTGCCATAGAATCTTCATCAAGTTTTGAAAAACGATAGTTTGCCAATGGAAAAACAAAGAGAGAGAGAGAGAGAGAGAGAGAGAGAGAGAGATCAAACGTCATTAGTAACTTTTAATTGGAAAACAAGGAGACTATAAGGTTAAGTAAAAAACAAAATAGAGATAATCGTATGGAGAATATTAAAAACTTTACAGTGTGGTAAAATAAACCGTTACATCCACTTAAAAAAATTAAATCCATAATCAAATATTAAATACAATCATAGTACTAAATTTAAATTTAAAACTAATCAAACTTTAACCATGGAAACCATATTTCCAATCATAACTAAAAAAAAGTTGTTCTCTAGTAATAATAGAAATTTTTATAAGAAATCAATTTAGAAAATTTAAAAATCCTTTTTTTGACATTTCATATATATATATATATATATATATATATATTTATAATTTTCATACACTATTACTTTTTGAAAATCTAATGAACGAGGCTACCTCTCATTTAACTTTTCTGTTATGAAAATCATCAATAAATATATGCTAATGGTAAGAAGCATTACAAATGAGATCATTAAAAAAATGATAAAATTAATTAGCAACTATCATTATAGAGTAATATTCTATGGTTTTACACATCTAAAGAAGCAAGATATATAGAGTTTATTTTCAAAAGCTCTACCTGGAGAGTTGGGTCACGAAATGCATCAGAGTAGTATAGGCCATGCCGCCCCAGTCATAATTCCAAATTTGTTCAATTTTTCTCAAGCTCCCCAAGTAGCGCAGATTCACAGTACTACCTAAATCTGGACACAAGAAAGTCCCAATAAAAAGAAGCATGAGCATACGAGCACCCTTTGCCATAGTCTTACATTTGGGAATATTCTCACATAGCCAATGCAAAGGAATATTGTTACTCCTCATTCTAGAAGACACTACACCTAGAAGTTTCTTAGGTTTAGCAGAAGTAAGAGAATCATTGACAAGAATTCTTTCACCACCCAACCTCAGACCAGTGATAACAGAGAAGTCATAAGGTGTCAATATTACTTCCCCAATGCCTGGAAAATGGAAGGTACATGTAGTGTCCCAGAAGCACTCTACCAAGGCAAGAAGTAACTAAAGATCTTTGTATTTATGTGTCTCTTGATTTAACAAAGTTTTGAAGAAAGTGCCAAAGCCCGCTTCATTGACGATGTTTTTGATGTTAGGAGACAATGTTGCCCATGCACTTTTCAACATTTGGAGACTACCTCGACTTTTGAGGCTCTACAACATAAAATTCAACTCATCAATTTCCATGACCAAAACCCACATGACCAAAAATTTCCATACCCAAAAAAAATATTCTCATAACCAATGCCCCACCACCACAAAAAAATCAACGCCCCACCAAAATTTCACCACAATCAAAAGGTTTCACATATCCATACACAACTACCAAATTTTTCCATAGCTATGCAAAAATAAATAAATAAATTCCTACATGTCCAAGATAAAAAAAAATTCCCACAAGTTCATGACCTTACACAAATAAATTCTCACATAGCCAAAATCATAACTACAAAAATTTTCCAAGCACCAACATCACATACCCAACAAAATTTTTCCATAGTCGTAATTTTACCACAATCAAAATTTTTCCCATGCACATACCCAAAAACATTGTCATGTCCATAAAACAAAGTTTACACATACCAATAAACTTTTCCCACATACATCGTGAACATATTCACATAAGCCTAACACAAATTTTTCCCAATGCCAATACTCCAAAATCCAAACCAAAATTCATCTAACAACATCACAATCTACCTACATTGTCAAAATTCCATAAGCCACCAACATTGTCCAAATTGCACCATGACCAAAAAAAACAACACTTCAGGAATGCTCTAAAGCCAACATTTCCAAACATGATCAATAACACAATGCCCCAAAATTTCAAAATAACCAAATGACAATATCTCACCATGAAACTTTTAATGAAACATGAAACAACATTTTTCCAAGCAAAGAAACCAAAGAAAAACTCACCTTAATGTCTACATGACAATATGGACCATGGGTCCTAGGGTCTTGAAGAAGCCCATCCTCATCATTCCAATCAAATGTTGGATCATATTTCTTACCATGAAAGCAAGAAAATAGGATTCCTTAGAGGAAGAAGCCATCATAATGCAAAGAAAAATGGGTTTAGAAAATGGGTTTCACCAAAAATGGGTGTGTGATGAAAATGCTCAAAACACAAGGGTCTAAAAAATATTGATAGAGATAGATGAAGGAAGGTTAGGAAGTTTAGATAAGTGTTTTTTGTGAGAAGAAATAGTGAGATGAAGAAGAAAAATCAAGGGAAAGATGAGAGTAAATAGTGTTAATGGAGGAAGAGAAATTGATGAAGATGAAGAAAAAAGAGAACAGAGAGTTGAAACCGAGTTGACTCAGTCAAACCCCAAAAAAAAAAAATTCAAATCTTCAATTTTCAAAATTTCAAAGAAAAATTTCAAACCCCAAATTTCATGATCAAAATTTTAAGCCTTAATTTTCAAAATTTTAAGCTTTAATTTTCAAAATTCCAAATCTCAAAATTTCATATTTCAAGCTCCAAATTTCAATTCAAAATCTTCAAGTTTCAAAGTCTCAAAATTTTAAATGTCAATTTCAAAACTTCCAAGTTTCAAAAATAAAATGTTTCTCAAGAATAGAATCTTTTGTCAATCAAACTTTTCTTGATAAGATTCAAATCAAGAAGGAACAAATGAAAATCACACATCTCAAAAAAAAAAAAAAAAAGGTGGGATCAAAAAGCTCTCATAATTTAAAGTCTAGTCCTAATCTTGACTTTTGCAGGTGATGAATTCCAGAATGAAGTAGAGAAAACCTTTGATCAACATTTCAGCTGTCTAGATTGAAGTAGAAAAGTCCTTTGATCACCATTTCAACAAATCCAAATTGAGGTAGAGAAGAACTTTGATTAACATTTCAGTAGTCCTGGTTGAAGTAGAAAAGACCTTTGATCGCCATTCCAATAGTCTAGATTGAAGTAGAGAAGACCTTTGATCGCCATTTCAACAAATCCAGGTGGAAGTAGAAAAGACCTTTGATCGTCATTTCAACAAATCCAGATTGAAGTAAAGAAGATCTTTGATCGCTATTCCAACAGTCCAGCTTGAAGTAGAGAAGACCTTTGATCGCTATTCCAACAGTCCAGCTTGAAGTAGAGAAGACCTTTGATCGTCATTTCAACAAATCCAGATTGAAGTAGAGAAGATGTTTGATCAACATTTCAGCAGTCTGGATTGAAGTAGAGAAGATCTTTAATCTCCATTTCAACAAATCTAGATTGATGTAGAGAAGACCTTTGATCAACATTTCACCAACTCCAAATTGAAGTAGAGAAGACCTTTGATCGACATTTCAACAACTCCAAATCGAAGTAGGGAAGACCTTGATCAACATTCCAACAACTCTAGATTGAAGTAGAGAAGACCTTGATCGGCATTTCACCAACTTCAAATTGAAGTAAAGAAGACCTTTGATCAACATTTCAGCAATTTCAGATTGAAGTAAAGAAGACTCCAATCAAAGTGGAGAAGCCCTTTGATCAGCATTCCAGCAATTCCAGTTTCAATGTAGAGAATCCCTTTAGTTGCCTTTCGTCAAGATCGAGGTAGATAAGCCCTTGGGTTGCAGACAGCTTCGGTTCCAAGATCAGGATTGAAAATTTTCTTGGTCACCCCAGTTGTCAAGAATCATTTCCAAAGTCATCATTTACCCGCTAAGTCAAGTATTTTCATTTTTTGTCAAAAGATAAGGCACTAGTTCTATGTTCCAAAGTTTTAGGTTCAAGGGCTAGGTAATCTTTGAAAATTCAACCTCAATTAAATCATGGTCGCTAAAATCACTATCTTTGTTTTATATTGACATTCGCTTTTCAAGCTCTGTCAATGAGAGGCATTCTGTAAACACCCAATTTTGCACCCATGATTTAACCAAGGAGAATGACTTGAATGACCATCCATGTACCCCAAAAATCATGATTGCATTACATGCATCAATTTGTTCTTGCATTACATGCATCAATTTGTCTTTGCATTACATGCATCAATTCATTTATTTCATATCATAAAAATGATCTTGAGATTCTAACGGTCCCAACGGTGTTTCCGATTTTCAAATCAGACCGTTGGATCGAAAGATATCACATGATCAAGTTTGCACGGTTAACAAGCATTGTGTCTAGGAGGATTCAACCACACATGATTAATTTAAATTAATTCTGATTGGTTAAACAATTAAAATTAATTAAATAATTCCGTGATTGGTTGATAATTATTGTCTAAAATAGGGATGCATCCATAGGAATAAAATGGATGAATGGATAACGGTAAAATTGTGGATAATCTGAACTTTATCAAGATTTATTTTAGGGTATTTATTTGTAAGATAATTGTTCTTAAAGAGCCTAAATTATCTAGAAAAGAGATCAAAATAATAGACTAAGGATGAAAACACGTCTAGGTGCAAGGACCGGATCAAAAAAACCCTAAAAGGATAGTTCAAAACGAACTCGAACATGGATGAACATTCCGCGACCAAAAGCACAATTTAGAACTTTTGGAGTGCCGAATGGCACTTTAAAAGGGCCAAATTTCCCCCTTTTGGGCTTTGGCCTAACGCTTTTCGGGTGACGATAAGGCACACCCTTTTAGATCTTTTTGCAAAAGGATAAGTCCCGATTCGTAATCTATACTTCGGGGCTATTTTTTAGAGTTTTCTAGCCTCTATAAATAGAGACTAGATCTCATAATTCAGCACATTTTTTCTACGCTCTGAGAGACATACATTTTGAGGCTCTCAAATTGCTAATATTTGCTGATCCTCTTTGAAATTTGCTACTAAAATTAGGGTTTTTAAGTTTCAAAGATAACTGAATAAGTTTTTTTTAACCCTAAAACATCCTCTCAAGAATGAGGAGTGCTCATGCAAGAGGTTGTTTGCAATCTCCCTATTTTTTTTTTTTTTTTATTCTTCTTTTTATGTTGATGAATGTTTTTATCCATAACATGAATGGTTCATCATTGTTTTGCTTAAAGCATGATTGTTTTTTCTATGTAATATTTAAAATCTCTTTCTTAAATGTCAATAATCTGCATGTGAACAACTCTTTTTCTTAAAATAAAAGTAAATCTACATTTTTATTAGATGTAGATCTGAATTTTTCTTCTAAATCAAAAATGGATCTGCATCTTTATTAGATGTAGATCTAATTTTTTTTTCTTAAGTTAAAAACTTATTTGTATCTTTCTAAGATACAGATTTGATTTTTCTTTAACATATGCAAATTTTTTAAATAAAGAAAAAGATTAAAAATGATTGTGTTTGTGTTTGTTTTATTTAATTCATGTTGCATAAATTTAAATTATGAGTGAAACTCTCTTCTTAAAAAATCTATTTCATTCTCTTAAAACATATATAAAAAAAAAAAAAAGATCTGATTTTTCTGTTATCAAAAACCATTTTTTTTTTATTATTACAAAATAGATCTGATCTTTTACAAACCAAAAAAAAACCATTTTTTTAGTTCTTAAAAACAAATCTGATATTTTTTAAATAAAAAGACTTTATTTTTTGTGATAAACACAAATCTGAATTTTTATCTCCAAAAACCATTTTTTTCTACATACTACAAAACATATCTAGCATTTTGACAAATCAAAATCATTTTTTTTTTTACCAAGCAAAACAGATCTGATTTTTTCCAAAAGAAGAGACTTCCTTCATAAATAAATTTATGTGATTCAACATATCATTCATGACATGCATAAAAAAGTACATAGGTCATAAGCGTCTAGAAGACCAGACTTTGTCTGGGCAAAATAGGTGCCTAGCACCTTCCCATTCAGTAACCTAGCCTCTAGATTTGGGTCTTTGGATAAGTAGATCTAGCCTTGTCTTTACTTTTTATTTTGGGTAGAATGTAACTAGGACAAAAAGCCATGTAATTATTTGGTAGTTTGTAACTAAGACCCAAAGCCATGTATTTTTTCAATTTTTTTCAAATATGTAATTTTTATTCAATCAATAAAGGAACCACTCAGCCATGTATAGTTGTATTTATTTTTTTCTTATTTTTTGTATAAAAAATAAGTGGCAATTTTACACCACTTACCAAAAAAGAGAGGTTCCCTAAAAAGAACTCAAAAATCTTTTTTTTTTTTTTTAAACGAAATTTTCCAGTCTCTCACAGCAGACATGCGTTTTCTACACAATTTTTATTTAAGCCCAACTACTCATTAAGCCCTAAAAGGATTAGGGTTTCAGATCTACTTCTCCTATAAAGGAAACCCTAAGCATGTTTTTACAAGGCTTTTCAGAGAGGGAAGATTGTGCCTCTTTTGTATCTAGGGTTTTGTACCCAAAAAGCTCTCTCATATCTTCTACCAGTATTATTCCTAGAAGAATCTCAAGATCCGGTTTGTAGAAGTTGCTACCTTTTCTAGACATCAAAGGTGCTGATAATCAAAACCTTCAAGGGTGGTCTTGGAGTCATAAACAGGAGAGTTTGTATTGATAAACCTTTAAGTGGAGTCTCAAAGTCACAAGTGTGGGTGCTTATGTTGCAAAGGCCAAATAGAGAAGGAGTCCATGGATTTAGAGTTGGCATGTGGTCATGTCAATAAGTTCTACATGTGGTAGTAATTGGATGTTAGTGGTCCAAGTCTTATTATAAACTTCAATTCTCTATAGTGGATTTGTTTTTTGCCTCAAGGATAACTAGGTTAAATCCTCCTCAGGTTTTTTATCGGTTTGGTTTTCCTGGATGATCATATGATTGTATTCTTTATTTTTTGCTATTTTACATGATATGACTTTATTGTTTTAACCTATATCTGAATAATAAACCTAAGTATTAATTTGGTTAATTAATTAGATTAAACAATCTAGTTTACAGGGATATAAAACCTAACAAATTCAATAATATTAATAAAAATATATATCTATATATAATGATGTTAGGACATATGTGAATCATGTTAAGAACATATGTCATTTAGAACTGGCTTACCCTTTAACAAAATGCATTTTACTTGTAATTGGGTAGATCTAAGATATTTTAATACTTGAAGGAATAAGAGTTCAAAACTAAGTGTTAAATCCATGCAAATCTTTCCAAGAATCAAGTGAAGAAGTGCTGTATTTTAAAGCTCGACAGATAGCATCTATCAAGATTTAAAAGGCATGTTTAGCTTGATGCTTGACAGCTACTCGATAGATAAACTATCTATTGAGATTTACAAAAATCAATTTTTCAGATATGATTTTACACATATCCGTGTATACATGTTTAGACTTTTCTCACAACCCTAAACATATATAATGATTATTTTAAGGGTCGTCACAGCTGATGCAAGTGGATGAAACTTGATGCAAAGGTTTTTCACAAGCATATTGTGACTGGAGACAATTTGCCCTAGTTTATCTTTCTCTTGAAAAAGCTGCTACATTTGTACGCCATAGGAATTTGTAACCAAGGAGCTTTGTGATTTTTATCATGTTGATGAACTGAAAAACTTTGCAACCAACATTTTTCTCAAGTTAGTGGTTAGTCATGTACTTGGATCCGTGCATTGATTGGTTAGTCAGGTACTAGGAGTCGTGCATTGAAAATGAGAGATTGTCACTACAGAATAAGTCCAATTGTGTATTGGGGTAAGAGTTCAACTGTAGGTTAATATAAGGTATTGGGATTCCTTTACTTGTAACCGCTTGTTGTGATAATAGTAGATTCTCGAGAGTGGTAACCTTAAAATCACCCGGTGGGGTTTTTGCCTTAGAGGTTTTCCCCATTTATAAACAAATCACCGTGTCAACTTTATTTTCCGCTATATATGAACTTATTTGGTGATTTGTTTGTGCTATCATGCGTATCGCATGCTAAGCTAATTAATTGGTTAATTCATCACAGGGGTTAATACATTCTTGGTCTATCAAGTGGTATCACAGCAAGCACACTCTAATTAGGGTTAATCTTTGATGTGTGATCCATTGACCCATGTTGTCATGGATAGAGGATAATCGTTAATTATACCTCCTTTATTTGATGACACTAACTATGCATACTGGAAAGTATGCATGAGAGCTTTCTTGCGGTCATTAGATGAAAAAGTGTGGCAAGCTGTGGAGATGGGCTGGACCAGCCAAAGGAAGCACCGGCCAATTGGAATGATGCTAAGATTAGTGCGGTAACAAATGAGGAGTTTAAGAAGATATCCTCTACCGAAACTACCAATGAAGAATGGACCATCCTCTAGATAATCTATGAAGGAACTAAGGCTGTCAAGGATTCAAAGCTTCAAAGGCTTACCACAAGGTTTGAAGAGATTAAGATGGACGAGGATAAGTTAGTCGATGAGTTCTATTTCAAGCTCAAGGACATAGTGAACTCAACCTTTAATCTTGGGGAAACCATTCCCGAACCCAATATTGTTAGAAAGGTGCTCAAATCTCTTCTGGAGAGATTCCATGCCAAGATCACCACTATTGAGGAATCAAAGGACAATGATCAAATTCCTTTAACAGAGCTGGCTGGCAACTTGCAAACCTATGAATTGGGTTTGACTAAAATCAGGAAATTAAGCAAGAGCAAGAGCATGGCACTAAAGGCTAAAAGTAGTGATACTGATGAGTCTTCTGATGATGAAGATTCTAAGCCGAAATCCTATTTCACAAAGTAGTTCAAAAAATTCATGAAGAATGCCAATACAAGAGGATTTGATAAAGACCGCAAGTAGCCCAGTCCAACTCAATTCAAGAACCAAGACAGAGGAAAGAAGGATGCTAAGGAAGGTGGTCAGTACACTGTTCCCCTCGGACCTAAGTGTTTCGGATGTCAAGACTTTGGACGCATGAAACAAGAGTGCTCAACGTATCTCAAGACCATTGGGAAATGCAAGCCCTTTATTGTTACCTAAAGTGACACCGAGCCTGAGGATGATTCGGACAATGAGGATGATGGAATTCTGAATGCCTTCACTGCCACTGTAAATCCTACTGAGGGAATTGTTGAAGAAGTGGATGAAGAAGAAGACTTGGTGGAGTCTAAAGTTGAGAAGATAGATGAACAAGATGACATTCACACAGTCTATGCAAAATTATACAAAGTCTCGAAAAGGCAAGAGAAATTGTATAGGCTGGCCACCAAGAAGCTCAATGATGTGGAGCCTGAACGAGAAGAAATCTCCACAAAGTTTGATGAAGCCAATCAAACTATTGGAGTACTGAGATTTGAGAATAATTTCTTGGCTAAGAAGACCAAGAAGCTTGATGCAAAGCTGTTCCAAGTCGGAGCTTAGTTGGAGAGGACTTCAAGTGCAAAGCTTGACAAAATGCTCAACTTTCAGAAATCTGCTTCTCTTCTCCTAATATTGCTTCTACTAGTACTACCATTTTTGTTTCACCTGCTAATAATGGTGAATTTGAGAACAATGATATCAAAACTGCTTTAGCTAGTGAGAACATAGACAAGAGCAAACCTATCTTAGGAGCACCCCTCTAAGATTAATAAGAAAGAGGCTAAAAACCCTAGGGCTAAGAGGGGCAATACTCAAAAGTCTAAATAGAAGAAGCAGTATCTTGGTCAACACTGTGGAGCTACTGAACATACTCGACCTAATTGCTATAAGTGGTTAGCCACTCAACAGAGCAACAGGAAGATCTCATCAAGAAACCAAAATCAGTTTCCATTCCTCTTGGAGATCTACTCAAAGCTCTCATGTTCCTTTCGAACTTGAACGGTTTCAATTCTTCCCCCTTACCACCAGATCAAGGTTTTACTAAATAGAAAGGTTCTTCCAAGGTGTGGAAGGAAAAAGTATCTAAGTGATTTAGTCACTTTTCTTTCTCTCTCTCTCTCTCTTTTTTTTTTTTTTTTTTGAGTTTGCATTGCTTGTGTGTTTTGCTTTCTTGTTTGAGTCAGTCTACTTTTATGCTTTGCTTTGTTTAACATGTTTTTATTTGTTTGTTTTCAATTTTTGCTTGATTTATTTTTTTTTCATAAAAAAATTAAAAAAAAATCAGAAAAATACAAAAACAGTGTGTGTTTTGTGTACATTGGTACTTATGTACCTTGGAAGGCCATTGAAACAAATATCTCTAAACTTTGTATCCTTTGTAGCTTAGATGAGCATCTCTAGGCACAACTAAGCAAGTGCGCTTTGTGGCTCACGTTTGTGATGAGTAAGATTAAGTAATCTCTTGTACTTAACACTCGTATGACTCTTTTTGACAGGAAGGACTAGAAAATCCTAAGAGAAAGGCATAAATAACCATCTCAGCATTGTTGTCTGCCAATCATGAAATGACATCTATATGCTTCGGCATAGCACAAGTGTAATGTCAAATGCTTAACATCATTGGGTATTTCTTTTCTCTCTCTTATATACCCATATATGATATGCTTAAAAGAAAAAGAATATGCAAAGAAAAAATAAGAGCAAAAAGAATCAAAATACTTTATATATGATTGTAAGCGCGTCTTCTAGGAAATGTGGGAGTTATAGGATATACCTCAAAGGTGATAGTCCCCATCAAGCAGTTATGATTGTGTGTAAGTTAAAATAATTTTCTCATATCTCAAATCGTCATAATATGTAGACACTTATACAATCTTGCGATGTTTTGCACACACAACACAAAATATTCTTTGCTACTTTTGATAGATGTGAAGGTCCAATGTGATTTGACCATCACAAGGAATACATGTGTTAATGTATGCTCACTAAACTATCTTGACTTGTTTTTGTAATATAAAATTGGTTAGACTTGTTTAGTGTGTGTGTATGTTTTGGATCTAAATGCTTGACATTTTTCATGTTCAGGAACGATTTTAAGAGCTTAAAATGTTGTTTGGATCTTTGGTTAAATAGCATGCTTGATTGTATTCATATCTGTGTTTTTCTCTTCCTTGAAAAATTGTTTTTGAGCAATCTCGACAGCTTCTCAATACCTCTCGACAGCTAGGCTATCCATTGAGCCTCTTGATCTTCCTTTCTCAATAGCTATTATCACAATTTCAATCCATCAAAGTTTTGAGAATTTGTCTCAATAGCTTCTCGATCCATCGAGGTCACTTTACTATGGACACCTTTCGATAGCACCTCGACAGCTCCATCTGTCGAGAATTAGTGCTCAACACCTCTCAACACCTCTCAACACCTTTCGATCCATCGAGAATTGTGATTTCCTATACAAAGCTTTAGCGCGATTTTTCTCTCATTTTCTCCGATCTCTCTCAATAGTTTCTGACCCTTCACTTTCCCAAACACTTTTCTCTCTCTCTCTAAGCCTCTTCCCCACTTAATCTTCGACCTCAAAGGTGTTTTACTCCTCTAGTATGATCTTCCTTCTCTCATTAATCATGCATTTCATTTTTTTTAACCTAACTTTTGGGTTTTTGAAAATTTTGGAGTTTTTCAAAATTGATGAGGTTTTTGCAAAATTCATCAGTTGGGTTTTGCTTAAATGATCCTATTTGTTCATGCATTACATCACATTTTCATTTTCACAATGTTTCATTCATTATAGATGTGTGCTTACAATGTTGAAATCATCTGTGCTGGTAAGATTGGATTGGACTAAGCCTATGGTGTTTTTATTATTGCATGTCACATGCTCATGCATTTGTCATACATATGTACCTTTTTTCTATCTTATTGATATTGATTTGTGCTTGGTACTTTTCTGCTTCTCTCTCTCTCTCTCTCTCTCTCTCTCTCTCTCTCTCTCTCTATTCGGTTAGTTTGCTCTATAGCACCTAAAAAGAGCAAGTCTAGTCTGTCCCGAAACCCTCTTCGTTTCAGGGCATCTACTTCTGATTCTACCCCCTCTCACATTCAGTTCCATGATGAGAAGGATCAGACGGACTTCTCGGAGAACTTTTCTCGACAAGGCATTCATTTGGAATGCCAAGTCGTCCTATCAGACTTTTCCAATACTAACCTTCCCATTGTCATCTACAGTAGGGGTTGGGAGTCCCTTTGTGGCATCCCGTTCACTTTTCCCTCCATGATCATACAGCAGTTTTACTCCAAAATGTATGGATTTGATTACTCCGTACCTCATTTCATCACTCGCGTTCGAGGTATGCTCATTCTAGTCACTCCAAATCTTATATTCAAGGTACTACACATTCTGAGGGTAGAGTTTGCTGACTAACTCGGTTGTGATAGTCTTAGGACTATATCCAAAGACGAACCCATGTCTCTATTCTGTGCGGCATCTACATCTTGGGGTGACCGTCAAAACACCGCTTGCTCGGCCTTTGCTTAAGGTCTGAGATTCCTAAATATGGTGATGACATTTTTTTTATATCCCTCATCTCACTATAATTCTATTACTGAGCCTTGTGCTCAATTTTTTCTATCCCTACTTGAGGGACTTACTAATGACTTTCCCTCTCACTTTATACTCTCCCTTATAGAAATCTATAAGGATACGTCGACCTATTATAAGCTTATTTTCCCTTCAGCTATCATGCAGATTCTTCGCCATGCGTCTGTTTCCTATCCTAAAGTCTTCACACTTCTTTGTTATGTGTGCCATAGGTACAGCGATCGTTAGACGAAGCGAGGCCTAGCTCCAACCGAAACAGCCACAGATTGAGACGGCGACTCCTCTGGCTTCTTCCGCTCCATCCACCTCCGCTCCTTCTTCTTCCGCGGGTGGAGTGACTCTCGAGGCCATTATGGCATAGCTTATGTGCATGGATGCTCACCTTAACACTCTCAGTGATGAGTTGTGTCAGGTGAACACTAGTGTTTGTTGTATCGCACGACGACAAGCTGTCATGGGTGGTTTCACTGCATCTTCTTGTCCATCTCCACAGGCTTCAGAGGATGAGAGTGATGATGATGGCTCTAGTGGTGATGATGCTGATGAGGATACTGGTGCTAGCTTTCTAGTGACGAGGAGATGACTGCTTCTCAATGACTTAACCTTTGTCATTCGTGACAAAAAGGAGTAGTGTTGGGTATGAGAGTAGTCATGTACTTAGGAGGAGAGTTAGTATAGAAGATATTTTTTTAGGGGGAGTGTTTTTTGTTTTTGAGGGGTGTAGTGAGGACTTTTTTTATCTTTTCTTTTCTTTCTATTTTAGATACATCGTTCTTACATTGTGATAGCAAACCTTATACTCATTTTTGATATATATATTGAGGTTATTATTACATTCTTTCACCTATCTCTTCATGTGTTGTTTCTTTTCTCTCTTTATGCACATGCTTTTTATTTATTGTATGCAATCTTTTATGTTTCTATTTCACACTAAGATGTCGTGATGAGTTTTGTTTAAAGTATTTTAGAAATATAGGTTGTCAAAGTGTTTCTTGCCATGAATTCTCTTCTTGCAAAGTTTTTCAAGTGTTTGTGTTAGGATAGATTTTATTGTATTCAACAAGTGAGTATGAGTTGAGTGATTTATGATTTCTCTCATATGTTCATTTGTTTGTTGTGGTTTTGTCACGGATTGCCAAAGGGGAAGATTGTTAAGACATATGTGAATCATGTTAAGAACATATGTCACTCAGAATTGGCTTATCATTTGACAAAACGCACTTTGCTTGTAATTGGGTAATTCTAGAATGTGTTTAATACTTCAAGAAATAAGAGTTCAAGTCTAAGTGTTAAAGTCATACAAATCTGTTCAAGAATCAAGTGAAGAAGTGATATATTATAAAGCTTGACAGCAAACATCTATTGAGATTTAAAAGACATCTTTAGCTTAATGCTCAACAGTTGCTCGATAGATAACCTATCTATCGAGATTTACGAAAATCAATTTTTCAGATCTAATTTCATACATATCCGTGTATACATGTTTAGGCTTTCTTTTCTCACAGCCCTAAACATATATAATGATTATTTTAGGGGCCATCACAGCTAATGCAAGTGGATGCAACTTGATGCAAAGGTTTTTCACAAGCATATTGGGACTGGAGACAATTTACCCTAGTTTATCTCTTGAAGAAGTTGCTGCATTTATACGTCGTAAGGTTTTGTAACCAAGGAGCTTTGTGATCTTTATCGTGTTGATGAACTGAAGAACTTTGCAGGCAACATCCTTCTCAAGTTAGTGGTGAGTCATGTACTTGGATCTGTGCATCAATTGGTTAGTCAAGTACTGGGAGTCGTGCATTAAAAATGAGAGATTGTCACTACAGAACAAGTCCAATTGTGTATTAGGGTAATTGTTCAACTGTAGGTTAGTATAAGGTACTGTGATTCCTTTACTTGTAACCGCTTATTGTGATAATAATGGATTCTAGGGAGTGGTGACCTTAAAATCACCCTATGGGGTTTTTACCTTGGAGGTTTTATCCATTCGTAAACAAATCACTGTGTCAATTTTATTTTCCACTGCATATTAACTTAGTTGGTGATTTGTTTGTGCTACCATGCATATTGCATGCTACAATACATTCTTGGCCTATCAAATGAGAACACCCAAAAAAAAAATTATCACGCGTAACATGCAAGTTTGCAACTAGTTGAAAGTAATACACGAGAAAAGTGTGCTAGTTAGAAAATGTCTCAATTGAGTGTTTTTTTTTTTTTTTTCTATAGAAAATGAATCACATTTTTTAGGATTAGAACATTTGCATAAGGTCTGGTAAAATAACATTTAACCCTAATTTTGCCAATGAACCTAAAAAAAATACTCACATTAGTTTATATATGCAATGTGTGAAATGAGATTTTACTTTTAATTCTGTCGTTGTGTTTCTTGAGAGTGGAAGAAGAGAGTAAATAGTGGTGGTTGTGTATGAAGAAAAAAATGATTTTCTTTGAAAAAAATGATTAGTTAAAAAATATGCTGAAATACAAATTGAACCCTTTAAATTTGATTGAAATTCATTTCATTCTTTTAACTTTATTTTCTTTCAATTAAGTTCCTTAAATTTCAAATTTATTTAATTCAGGCTTTCCGTCCAATTTCGTTAAAAAATTTTCCATTAAAAAAATATTGTACTCACATGAAGAAAAATATCTATAAAATTAATAAAAATAGTTTATAATTTTTTTTTTTTTGTGGGAATTGTTTTTCAATATTTGTTTCATTAGTTAATTGCATATTTAATGTAATTTTTTAACAAAATTGGACAAAATACCTTAATTGAATAAATTTGAAACTTAAAGAATTCAATCGAATAAAAGTAAAGTTAGAAAACTGAAATAAATTTCAGTCAAACTTGGAAGATACACTTTACATTTTAGCCACTAGAGAAAAAACGTTCTTTTTTTTTTTTTTTTTTTGGAAGAAAGACCACGAACTTTAATTGAAAAACTTAGTCATGATTAGGTAAAAGAACAACGAAAAGGTGGAAAGGAACATCCTTTATCCACACTAATAAACCACTCACATGTCTTGCATGTTGAGCTAGGTTATGAGCTAAATAATTGTCTAATCTACGAGTATGAGAAAAAGAAATACTACTGAAGGCATCAATAGTAGGCTGCATGGAATCAAGGAGATGATTGAAGGAAGCTAGGGATTCATCCTCACTTTTCAAAGAATTGATCACCACCTTTGAGTCACCTTCGAGGATAATGGAATAGTGGCCAAGATCTTGAGCAAAGAGAATGGCTTGCACTGCCGCTAAGGTCTCAAAATCAACGGAGGAGGGAGGAAGAATGACTTTTTCTGAAGAAAAGCTTGAACCCTTCCCCTACAATCTCATTCCACTACTCCCAAACCTGCCTCCTTCGAATTTCTAAACAACATTCCATCAAAGTTGACTTTGAAAAAGGGAGCCGGAGGAGGTTACCAATGAATCCGGGAAGGAGGATGGACTAATGGCTGCACTGAGGGACAAGGAGCATGACGCACAAAATAAGATAGTGCTTGCCAACTCACCATTCTTTTGCTGTTTTTTTTTTTCCTTTCTTTTTGATAGTGAAAACATGTTTTAAATTCATTACTCAGGACAATTGTCCATATCACTTACATCCAGAACAACCTGATTTGCTATTACAAAAAAGCTATCTTCGACCCAAACTACACAATCACTTACATTCCATTCCTACCTAGCCATAATGTGAGCTACCATATTGCTTTGTCTATGGACATGTGAGCAGCTCCATGATCTGAACGTTGCCAGGCATGCCTTGATGTCTTCCACCACTTTTTGAACTGAGCAAGGGCCCGAGTCATGGCCAGCTACTGGCCTTACCACGACCTACACATTACTTTCAAAATCTAAGTCCCTAAGACCCAAATCCCAAGCAAGTTGAATTCCTTCCTCCAACGCCTTTGCCTCAACCTTCGTAGCACCTAGAGGGCAAGGTATCTTCTGACTCATCGTGCCCATAATCAGACCCTCTTCGTTCCTAATGACTACCCCGACCCCACAACATCCCAAAATTGCAAAAGTCGCCCCATCCACATTCACTTTATACCTCCCCTCCCTTGGTGGTTTCCATTGGTTGCTGGTTGAGGCCTTGTTGCATGGACAGGGTGGCTGGGATCCTTTTATTTCCCTCCTATACTCTCGCACGTCCATAGCAATTCTGTTTGGCTCTTTGCTTGTACCCTCATGCTTGAATTTGTTTCTGTTGTTCCATATATTCCACGCCGTAATTGCAAACAACACCCAATCCATGTCCTCCTTCCTCTCCTTCACCACCCAGACCATGTCCATAAAGTCCCTCATGGGTTGGGGTAACACAGGAAGAACAAGTGCCATCTCGTTCCATACCTCAATAGCAACTTTGCAGTCCCAAAGGGTATGCCCTGAGGACTCACATTCCCCACAAAAACCACACCTGTCATTGATGCTCACCTTCCTCACTGCCAAGCAATAGTTTGTGGGCAAGATTTCTTTGCATGCCCTCCAAAGAAAATGCTTTATTTTATTTGGGCATTCAACCTTCCACAACACCTTCCAAAACTGGGTTGCCTCGGCTTTATCAAAGCTGTCACCGCTTGTTCTAAGTGAGCTAGCCTTCAACAGTTTGAGTGACACCCCATAAGCACTTCTCACCGTGAAAAGGCCACTCTTAGGCCACACCCAAACTCTTGAATCCTCTGGCAACCACGGGCTCAAAGGGATACCGAGAATACATTCTGCTTCATGGGGAATGAAGGTTTCCTTTATAAATTCAGTCTTCCATGTACTTGTGTCGTTGTCAATGGGCTGTGCCACTTTCAGCAAGCCGATATTGTGTCCTTGGGGGCAGAGAACTTTAAACGAACCCGACGAAGGTAGCCATTTGTCACACCAAATATTCACTATTCGCCCATTACCAATTATCCACCTTGATCTTACCACCAACGTTTCCTTGGCAGCCATAATGCTCCTCCACACATATGATGGCTTCTTACCCACTTGTGCATCCATAAATGAGCCTTCCACGAAGTATCTTGCTTTATACACATTATGAATGAGGGAATCCGGATTTTGACTCATTCTCCATCCCCGTTTTGCTACAAGTGCCAAGTTAATGGCCTTCTAGTCCTTAAAACCCATTCCACCCTCCAATTTTGGTATGCACATATTTTCCCATGAAATCCACACCATCTTCCTTTCTCTTTCCTTCTGCCCCCACCAAAATTGGCTCACCATGGAATTGAGCTCTCGACATAGTAAATCCAGGAGTTTGAAGCAACTCATAGTGTAAGTTGTTGTCGCTTGGACAACCGCCTTAATTAGTATTTCTCTACCAGCATTTGAGAGAAGTTTCCCTTTTCACCCCACTATCTTCCTACCCACTTGGTCTTTTATCCGGTTAAAGGCCTTCTTCTTTCCCCTCCCTATTAACGTAGGCAGTCTCAAATATCGCTCATGTTTGTGTATGATCTGAGCACCAAAGCTGTTTTTGATTTCCTCTTGGATCTCATTATCCGTATTCTTGCTAAAAAATACCGATGTCTTCTCTTTGTTCAACTTCTACCCCGACTCTCTCTCATAGTAATCAAGCACCTTTAGAACCGTATTTCCCTCCCTAATACTTGCTTCACCAAAAATAATACAGTTATCGGCGAACAAAAGGTGGGAAATGGTCGACACTCCCCTACACACTGAAATTCCACTCATCAAACCCCCCTTTCATCCCTCTGAAGCATGGTTGTTAACCCCTCCGCACACAAAAGAAACAAGTAGGGAGAGTTTGGGTCCCCTTGCCGTAGCCCCCTTGTCAGAATGATTTTTCCTTTTGGCTCCCCGTTGATTAGGACGGAGTAGGAAACAGTTGTAACACACATCATAATCAACCTAAGCCATTCCTCTTGAAAACCCAAATTTCGCATCATCGCCTCCAAAAACGTCCACTCCACTCCACTCCATCATAGGATTTGCTCATATCGAGCTTTATAGCCATTAGGCCTCTTTTTCCTTTTCTTTTTTGGTCTATGCAGTGCATCGTCTCAAAAACCACTAGCACATTATCTATGATCTGCCTCCCTGGGACAAAAGCACTTCGTGACTCGCTTGTCACTTCCGGTAGTATTTTCTTCAACTTGTTTGCAAGGACTTTGGACACAATCTTATATACAAAATTGCACAAGCTAATTGGGCGAAAATCAGTAATCTTTTGTGGACAACTAATTTTTGGAATCAGACAAATAAAAGTTTCATTTAATCTAGGAGGCATCACACCAGTATTAAGGATTGGGACACACAACTCACAATAGATTAACCCACAGCATCCCAGTATTTCTGAAAAAAAATCGGTGACATATCGTTGGGGTCGGGGGCTTTTGTAGGATGCATTTGGTTCAGGGCCGCTCTAATTTCCTCCTTTCTGAACGTTCTTATCAACTCTCCATTCATCTCCTGTGAGACCCGCGGCGCAACTGCATTCAAGCTAGCCTCAAATGAGGTAGGACGGTCCGTACTATAAATGCTTGAGAAGTACTTTAAGATCACCCTCTCCAATCATTGAATGATACTTTAGCCAAATTAGTGTGCCTACGATTTGGACAAGCACAAGTGATGTGACCATATTCTAGACATTTGTTGCATCTAAAAAATCTCTCACCCTTCACTTGGTGCCAAGTAATTTTTAAGACTTGTTGATAATTGCTTGAATAATATGGCTTACGTGGCTGAATATCTCTATGGCTGGCAGTGTTGTTATGGTGGAACTTGTTGATGCAAAACTTTGCATCGCCTACTTCAAAATCTTGTTTTGCTAAAAGCTACGTACCTTCTTCACTTTCTGCAGATTCAGCACCATATCCATTACTACAGTGCAAATCCCAAAACATTGTCTTTGTTGCTTCTCAACTTTTACAGCAAGTTTGTAGACTTCATTGTAACTGGTGAATGGTTGTAATGTCACCACATCCTAGATGTCTCTCTACAAGCCACCCAAATATCGACCCACATTGCATGGTTAAAAGATCAAACTCCTCTGTGAATTCACCTACAGTCCAAGCCCTTGCCTCAAATTATATAGCCGCATAGACGCATCTTGGAGATAATTCTCAGGCAAGGACTTCCTTTGAAGCTCCTTTATCTTCTCCCAAGTCGCAATTTTTGGCTTCCCCATGTGCTCCCGACGAACCTTTAGTTGCTCCCACCAAGCCGAAGCATGTCTCTTCAACCTTGGCACAATAACCTTCACCTTCCTCTCATTTGAGACTTCTTCAAAATCAAAAATGTGTTCCACCATATTCAACTAATCGATGAAATCATCTGGCTGAATCTTCCCTTCGAACTTTGGAATGTCCTTCAAATCAACATCATGTGGTTGTTGATTTTGTTAAGGCCCCTCCACGAACTCTCTCTCACCCGGCTCACCCATAAGAGCCCAAAAATGAAAAGGGTTGAAATTGTCGAAGCCGAGATTATTATCACGACCTTGAGTCTTGTAGCGTGCTAGACGCTCCGAAAGTTGCTGAACTTGTGCCTGCAAATCTTCCGTGTTATTTGCATGATCATCATACGATAAGCCTCCATGTGGAAACCACCACGATTCTGCTGAGTATTAATCATGGAACTCCACTACGATTAACCATGCTCTACATCCAATAAATAAAATTATAAGCACTGGATGTCACCACGCTTGCACTGGTTCTGATGCCACTTGATGGGAAACAGTTTAGGGCCCCGCAACTATAGCAAACCAACGCTGCAGAATGATGTATGAAATAGAAGTCAGTGATATGACTCAACTCCGATCTATGGTTTGTCAAGTAATGATCAAGATGAAGAGAAGAGATAGAAGAGTACTATAACAACTCTTGATGAAAACCTACAGGTTTCATTATAATAATCAACTAGTCGTAGACTTGTGCAATGCATGAAAAATTGAAACACAATGCAATAAAAAAAGTTCTCTTATACTCTTATAGGTATATTTTATTTCAAAACATAGATTGACATTTCTTTCTTTCTCATAATCAATAAATCATATATCATAAAGTGGAAATATAAAATAAAATACAATGCGAAAAAAAAAAAAAAAAAAAAAAAAAAAAAAAAAACTCATTATATGAAAATATGAATAAACCCCGCAATATATTACTCTTCAAATTCATAAACCATAGGATTACTTAGATTATATAGTAAAATGAGACCAGCCTATCCATCATGACATTGTAGTATCATTTAGTTATAATTATATAAAAATCACGTTTTGTTGATCTTATGTGATCGTACTTAACATCTATGATAAGAAATTGCTCTCTGTTTCTTCTCTTCTCAAACAGAGCTCACGGAGCTCTGTTCTTGGTAGGAGCTTTTCTTCTCATCCAGGTGAGCTGTTTTTCTCTTTTTCCCCTAGCTTGTCTAAGGGTGAAAGAGTTGTGGACATACAAGTCATTTCAACCTTAGGAGTGCCAATATGGACTCAGAGTTCTTGGAGCGTATTCAGCGAATGAATTTAATAGTAGATGTTAAGCATTAGATAGTTTGTATATATCTTTGTTACTTGTATTTTGTACATATAACAGTAAACTACAATAGCTGAGTATAGTTAGCTATTGTGGTTCAATACTGTACAGTTGATGGCACTACAAAAAACGCGGGTCTATAGCCGCGTTTTTTTTAGCCGCGTTTACAAAAACGTGGCTATAGATTATCCTATAGCCACGTTTTTTAAAAACGCGGCTATAAACTTCACCTATAGCCACATTTTTAAAAAACGCGGCTATAGACTATCCTATAGCCACGTTTTTAAGAAACGTGGCCATAGACTTAACCTATAGCTACGTTTTTAAACATGGCTATAGGTCTAGCCAAATATATATATGTATATTTAAAGGAGGACCTATAGCCGCGTTTAAAAACGCGGCTATAGGCTAGGTCTATGGCCACGTTTCTTAAAAACGTGGCTATAGGATAGTCTATAGCCACGTTTTTTACAAACGTGGCTATAGATCCAGCCATATATATATATATGAATATTTAAAGGAGGACCTATAGACGCGTTTAAAAACGCGGCTATAGGCTAGGTCTATGGCCACGTTTCTTAAAAACGTGGCTATAGGTAAAAAAAAAAAATCAAATGCGATGGATTCAGTTCCACCGCATTTGAAAATGGAATATGCCATGGAATATTCCATGGCATATTCCAACCTTTTCCTTAAAAAAAAAAAAAAAAAAAATTCAAATGCGGTGGATTCAGTTCCACCGCATTTGAAAATGGAATATGCCATGGAATATTCCATGGCATATTCCAACCTTTTCCTTAAAAAAAAAAAAAATTCAAATGCTGTGGATTCAGTTCCACCGCATTTGAATATGCCATGGAATATTCTATGGCATATTCCAAAAAAAAAAAAAAAGAACCAAAACTAAAAAGTGGCTGTACGAGTTATCATTCAAAAAGAAAAAAAAAAAAGCAGCTCTCTCTGGAAACCAAGTAGCTCTCGTCAAAAGAAGAAAAAAAAACAAGGAGCTCCCACAGTCATTCAAAAAAAAAAAAAAAAGCTCTCTCATCATATTAATCTCAGAAGTCTCTCAATCTCTCTCTCATGCTGTCACTGATGGCTGATGCCGAAGATATGAGGTTTGTGAAAAAAAAAATCTCTCTCTCAAAGCTCTCTCATACTGATGTTGTATGAATGGGTTTGTGAAAATATGAGGTTTTATTTATTGTTCTTTGAGTTTTGTTCATTTTTGTTCCCTTTAACTTTGTCTCTCTTTGCTTTAGATTTGAAGATTTTGAATCAATGAAGCTAAAGTGCCTCAAAAAATTATTTCTTTGCTTTATTTTTCTCCGACCCATGGCCAAAAATTATTTTCTTTCGTTTGACTGTGTTTTGATTAATTTTGGGTTTGAGTATATGGATTCTTTTTTATTGTATTTCTGTTATGGGAATATTTGTATTTTTTAGCTTGTGTTTTTGTTTTCCTTGAATAGATTGTATCAATTTGGGTTGATTTTGTTGAAGGAGATATTTTTGTGTTTTTGTATTTGCTGGGTTTGTATTTGCTGGGTCTCTCTTTGCTGTAAAAATTGAATATGCTGGGTTTGTATTTTTGTTTTGAATTTCTTAATTTAATTGAAATTTTAATTTTAATTTTAAAAAATAAAAAAAAACTTTTGATTTTAAAAAAAAAAAAAAAAACCTTTTGATTACCGAAATAATTTTTGGTAATCAAAAATTTTTTTTTAAAAAAATATAATGGTCTATAGCCGCGTTTTTAGACCTATAGCTGCATTTGAAAAATGCGGCTAAAGTATGTCCTATAGCCACGTTTATAAAAACGTGGCCATTGTCTGGTCCTATAGCCGCGTTTGAAAAAACGTGGCCATAGACCCCTCAGGCCTATAGTCACAGGTTTTAGGCCACAGTAAAAAATGCGGCCTAAAAAAACGCGGCTATAGGCCAAATTGGGCTATAGCCACGTTTTTCTGAGCTATAGCCGTGTTTTAAGAACGCGGCCATAGAACTTTTTTTTTGTAGTGTGGTTTGGTTAGGTTAGTTATAAGTTTATCCACGTGTAAAGTTTGTATTGGATGAATCCTTTTTCTGTTACTGTTCACACCTCTGTTCTCACTATATAAGAGAACAGAGCATGATAATTTAATATCAGAAATCATTCACACAAGTTTATATTTCTTTCTCTTTGTTGCTCCTGTTTCCTCCATTGATAGAATCTTCAAGACTTTTGTGTGATTCAATATGGTATCAGAGCTGAACTAGTTCAAAGATCTTTCAAGTTTGGTAATCTCTGATTCTTCCTAGTTCAATTACGTTCCTTCTTGATTTCTTAGTGCTTATTTCATATCAACTAGAAATTTTCTTCATCGTGTTTCCGTTGATTCTTGCATTAAAATCATCATCTTCTTGATCCTGTTTTTCTTGTTCATAATTGAAATTGAAATCTTTGATCTTAGGGTTTCAATTTCAATTTACAGCTTTCTGTTGTGAACTCATCAAGATTGCGAATTGCATCTTGATTTCTTAGGGTTTCAATTCCCAATTTATACCTTTCTGTTGTGATCTCATCAAGATTGTCAATTACATCTTGATTTCACCTAGTTTTTTTTTCCTTTATTTATAATTCTTGCTTGAGACTTTGAATCCTCATCAATTTTGCACCAAGTATGTCTGAAAGCACCTCCAGTGCTACTGTTCCAACTGTCCAGCCTTGGGAAAACACTTCTAGTCCTTATTTCTAGTCTAGCGGGGACAACCCAGGTGTTTCTTTGGTAGTTCAACCTCTCACTGAAGAAAACTATAGCACCTAGAGTAGGGCAATTCTGATTTCATTGGATGCCAAAACTAAATTGGGTTTCATTGATGGCTCTATTCCTAAACCTCAATCTATTGATCACCCATATTATAGAGCTTGGAGTAAGTGTAACAGCACAGTCTTAGCTTGGTTGTTTAATTCAGTTTCTAAGGACTTACAACCAAGTATAGTTTATTTCAAGACTGCTAGAGATGTATGGGTTGACTTATAGTACAAATATGGCCAAGGAAATGGACCTAGAATCTTTGAATTGAGGAAAGAGATTAGTACCCTGACCCAAGAAGATTTAACCATCAATGCATACTACACCAAATTCAAGGGACTTTGGGATGAATTTTCGAATTACAAGACATGTAAATGTGGTCATCAAGTTGAGGACTGCACTATATCTTTTCTGATGGGGCTAAATGAGACATATGCAGCTATCAAAGGACAGATTCTTCTTATGGAACCTGTGCCTCCTTTAAGCAAAGTATTCTCTCTTTTGCTTCAAGATGAGAAGCAGAGAAAGGTGGGTGCTGGGAAGAGAGTCTTGGTTGATACATCAGCAGCTTTAGCAGCTCTAGGATCCAAGTCTGGTAATACTAGGAATTTTACTAAGCCTAAGAGTGGCAATCCACAATGCACTCATTGTGAAGCCATGGGACATATTGTTGACAAGTGTTATAAGCTACATGGCTACCCTCTTGGGTACAAGTTCAAGAACAAGGGTGGACAGCCTTTTGCAAACAATGTCATAGCTGCTGAAGATAATGCTAATAAACCTATTACACTCACCAAGACTGAATACTAGCAATTGATTGGATTGTTGAACTCTCATTGTCATTTTAGCACTCAAGCTCCACCAGAGGCATGTTTGAACAATACTCCTCAGTTTGCTATTGTCATTACTCAACCTTCAATGACTGTTCCAGCCCAAGAGTTATCAAGTCATTGCTCTTCACCTTATCTTCAGCATTCTGTCTTCCCTTCAAGTGCTAGTATTTATTTTTCACCTTCTCTTGAGCATTCTATTTTTTCTTCAACTGTTAATTCCTCTCATATTAGTTCCTATGACTGGATTCTTGACAGTGGTGCAACTGACCACATGGTGCATTCCATTCATTTTTTTACTTCTATTACTTCTTTTGCACAAATTTCAGTTAGACTTCCTAATGGTGACATGGTTCAAGTGACTCACATTGGAATTGTTAAAGTTTCAGCATCTCTAACTCTAGAAAATGTCATTTGCATTCCAAGTTTTTCTTTCAACCTTATTTCTATAAGTAAACTGACCCAAAATTCCTTTTGCTGTTATGTTTTCCTTTCTCATTATTGTTTTCTTCAGGACTTACAGCACTGGAAGATGATTGGGTTGGGTAAGAGTCATGGAGGACTGTATATTTTGCAGTGCACTAATTCCATCACCTTACCTTCTTCTGTTTCAAAGGTTTTATTCAGATTACCATCTTTTCTTTGTAATAAAAATGTCAATGCATGTAATCTTGCTTCTTCTCATGATGTTGTTGCTTCCAATAATGTGGTTAGATTATGGCATTACAGATTGGGACACCCTTCTTCACAAAGATTAGCTTTGTTGAATTCTAATGTACCTGATTTGAATTCTTGTAATAATAACAATTCCTTTGATTGTTATGTCCGTCCTTTAGCCAAGCAACATAAATTACCTTTTCCCAAATCTACAAGTGTTTCTTTATCTTGCTTTGATTTGGTCCATGCTGATATTTGGGGACCTTATTCTACCCCTTCATTGAATGGCTCAAGATATTTCCTTACTTTGGTTGATGATCATAGTAGATGTACTTGGGTTTATTTGATGAAACATAAATCTGATGCTTCTTCCTTAGTTCAGACTTTCTTTCAAATGATCCTTACTCAATTCATGGTTCCAATTAAGGTGTTTAAGACTGACAATGGTCCTGAATTTGCCCTTTCTTCATTTTATGCTTCCAAGGGTATTTTACACCAGCTGTCTTGTGTTGAAACACCACAGCAAAATGCTATTGTTGAAAGAAAACATCAGCATTTGTTGAATGTTGCCAAAGCCTTGAGATTTCATGCCAATTTACCTTTAAAATTCTGGGGGGATTGTGTTCTTACAGCCACATATATTATAAACAGACTTCCTAGTCCTCTTTTAGGTAATCTCACTCCTTATCAAAAACTTTTGGGTCATTCTCCATCTTATCATCACCTTAGATCTTTTGGTTGTCTATGTTATGCCTCTACTTTGACTAGAAACCGTTCCAAATTTGATCCTAGGGCTAAGGCATGCATATTTCTTGGCTATCCTTTTGGAACCAAAGGGTATAAGTTGTATGATTTGTCAACTAAAGCTGTTTTTCTCTCTAGAGATGTCATTTTCAAAGAGTCCATCTTTCCTTTCAAACATTGGTTACCCAAATCTGCCCCAAATCTCTTTTCCACTTCTCACACTATTTTTCCTTGTCAACCTTCACTTCCTGAGTTCATTTCCCCTGTTTCTGCTGAATTTTCTCTTCCTTTCAGTCCTGTTGACACTGCTGTGCCTCCTGATGAGTTTCTAGATCTAGTTCATCCTGATCTGGATTCTTCTCAAACTGTTCTTGCTGTTCCACCTGACCCTCCTGTTCTTGCTGCTCCCTTACTTGATTTACCTATTGTTAGAAGGTCTAATAGGTCTCATAAACCTCCCTCATACCTTCATGATTATCACTGCAATTTAGTTTCTACAACTATTTCTAGTTTTCACTGCAATATGGCTTCCCTCATACCTTCCCATGATTCCACCTTTACTAAAAGTCCAGGTATTCTTTATCCTCTTTCTTCTACTCTTTCTTATACTAAGTTGTCCACTGCACATAGAGTTTTTTCTGTTGCCTTGTCTGTCATCAAAGAACCTACCTCTTATGCTGATGCTTTACCTGATCCCTTGTGGCAAGCTGCCATGAAGGCTGAGATTAATGCACTTCAAGCCAATCAGACTTGGGTAATGACCAAATTGCCTCCTGGTAAAGTGCCTATTGGGTGCAAGTGGGTGTACAAAATTAAGCTTAAAGCCGATGGTTCTATTGAAAGGTACAAGGCCAGACTTGTTGCTAAGGGCTTCACTCAGACTGAAGGCCTTGATTACTATGAAACTTTCTCCCCTGTAGTGAAATTTGTGACTGTTAGAACTCTTTTGGCACTGGTTGCTGTGTATGGTTGGCATCTCTCTCAATTAGATGTTAATAATGCATTCTTGCATGGGGATTTGAATGAGGAGGTGTATATGGCTCCTCCTCTAGGATTTGGTAGCAAGGGGGAGCTGTGCAGACTCACAAAGTCTCTTTATGGCTTGAAACAAGCAAGCAGGCAGTGGTTTGCTAAGCTCTCATTCACTCTTCTTGATCATGGTTTTACTCAATCTAAATCAGACTATTCAGTCTTCACCAAGGTCAACAAAGGCTCAATTCTCATCTTACTAGTCTATGTGGATGATATTATAATAGCTAGCAATAATGTGGAGACAGTCAATGCTTTCAAAGTTTTTCTAGATGACAAGTTCAAGCTCAAAGATCTTGGTACCTTGAAGTATTTCCTAGGCCTTGAGATTGCAAGGACTGTGAAAGGAATCAGTTTGTGTCAAAGGAAGTTCACTTTAGAGTTGCTTTCAGATACAGGTTTGCTAACAAGTAAACCAACTAATGTGCCTATGGACCAAACAGCCAAGTTTAGGAGTTCAATGGGAGAGGATGTTCCAGACCCATGCCTATATAGAAGAACTATAGGGAAGCTACTCTACTTGACTCTCACCAGACCTAACATCTGTTACTCAGTGCATAAATTGAGTCAGTTTATGAGTTCCCCTAAAATCCCACACTTGCAAGCAGCCTATAAAGTGCTTAAGTATCTAAAGAAGACACCAGGACAGGGCTTATTTCTCTCTGCCAGTTCAGAATTAAGACTCAAAGCCTACTGTGATGCTAACTAGGCAGCTTGTCTAGACACCAGAAGGTCAGTTTCAGGATTTTGTGTTTTCTTTGGTGATTCTCTCATATCATGGAAGTGTAAAAAACAGCAAGTGGTGTCCAAATCATCAGCAGAATCAGAATATCGAGCAATGGCTACTGCTACAAGTGAGATTGTTTGGTTGTTGGCCTTGCTTAGAACATTTGGTTTAGATCACAATCAACCAGCCTCTTTGTACTGTGATAGTAAGGCAGCTCTATATATTGCTGCAAATCCTGTCTTCCACGAAAGAACGAAGCATATAGAGGTTGACTGCCACTTCATTCAAGACAAGATTCAAGCTGGAATCATTAAGACATTTCATGTTCCTACTAGACACCAAATTGCTGATTTCTTCACAAAGGCACTTGGATATAAATAGTTCTATTTCCTTCTGTCCAAGATGAACTTGATCAACATTTATAGTTAATCTTGAGGGGGAGTGTTAAGCATTAGATAGTTTGTATATATCTTTGTTACTTGTATTTTGTACATATAGCAGTAAACTACAGTAGCTGAGTATAGTTAGCTGTTGTGGTTCAATACTGTACAATTGATGGTTTGGTTAGGTTAGTTATAAGTTTATCCATGTGTAAAGTTTGTATTGGATGAATCCTTTTTCTGTTACTGTTCACACCTCTGTTCTCACTATATAAGAGAACAAAGCATGATAATTTAATATCAGAAATCATTCACACAAGTTTATATTTCTTTCTCTGTGTTGCTCTTGTTTCCTCCATTGATAGAATCTTCAAGACTTGTATGTGATTCAATAGTAGATGAAGATGAGGCTATGACTGTATGCCCAATACGAAGACAATAGATTTTGGAGGAGTACTCACTCATTAAGTCTTATAGGACAGTTTGTTACTACCAGGTCCATCAACTGTAGGGCGGCGAAAAACTTATTACGGTCTATGTGGAAACTAGGAGACGATCTGAAGATAATGGATGTCAGCGATGGGCTCTTACAATTCAAGTTGTCAATGGAAATCCAATTATCGTGGGTTTGGAACAATGGTCCTTGGTGTTTTGACAACCAAATCCTAGCTCTCGAGCATGGGAAAAAGGCATGACTGCTAGGACAGTGAGTTTCACGCATATACTAATCTAGGTTCAGATATGGGGCTTGCCTTTGATCTCATAAATGAAGAAGCCGGACAGGATATTGGTCGGGGGTTAGGGAAGTTTATCGATGTGGACTGTAAGGCCTCCAAATCAGACCAGGCTCACTTTTCAGGGTCCGCGTTGAGATTCCGTTGGACAAACGTCTACAGAGGGGAGGGGGGACTGATCGTTAGCCTAGAGGGATATGAAGTCCAAGTTGCATTTCAATACAGGCGGTTGGTAGGGTGGTGTTTCACTTGTGGAAGAATTGGGCATGAATTAAAGGAATGTCGAAAAGTGAGTACACATGATATCGAAGACAGGCCATATAGGGAATGAATGAAAGCAGGATCTCGAGGCAAAGTAGAGCCTTCAAAAACTGACTAGCAAAGCCCACACCGACAAGGAGAGCTAAACATCCAAACTGATATCACGCTGATGACAACTAGGCCTAAATGAAGCACAAATATAGGAGTCCAAATCTTCTGTCTCACTTTTCTTGCTACTCTATACTCCATCAATAAAAACTTGCCACTTGTTCACTTAATTAATTAAAACTATTATTATTGACTTATTAATGCTACCGTTATTAATTAATAGTAGTATTTAATTAATTAAGTAAACACGTGGCAAATTTTTATTGGTGAAATATAAAGTGGAGTAGGAAAAGTGAGACAGAAGGTTTGGACTCCAAATATAGATAAGGAAATGGCACAGTTTTAAAAAATTGCAACAGAAAGCCCGACAATTGCGCAACAGCATTTATTTCATAAAGATTCAATAATATCCTCTCCAAGTGCGGAACTCCCTGACTCTGTAATCAAAGTGGGACCAGTTATTGAACCATCAAAACCCATAAATGTGGAGGCCGAGAATCAAGGGAATGAACCACAATGGCACCATCAAATTGATTCAGATTTTTCAAATTCAAAAGTGACTCCAACTGATAGCGTGAATTCCTCTAATTTGATTGAGATGGTAGTCATGGATGAGGATACTGTCATCCTCAATCGTGACTTAATGGGGAAAAAAGGTGAGCAAATATCTCCACCGAGTTTTGAGGGATCAGAGATAGGTTTTAAGGTTGGTTGTGGTAACGTTTAAGGAAACAAGAATACTGGTAAGGGTCGGCCCAAAAGACGTGATAATCAAGATAAAGGTGTGAGTCAACCTTTGTATAGCCCAAAAAAAGTTGAGTCCGTGGAGGAGTCTACAATTGGAAGCCTGAAAACAATGAAGAATTGGAAGAGACTTACCACACGATCTCAGATTCTTATTAATTCTTCAATTGTTGATGTGGAACCTAGGCACAAAAGGAAGCAAGCAGAAAATATGATTGAGGAGGTTACGAGTGTTATGAGAAAAAAGAAACAGAGAATTATGGAGAATGAGCAAGGTGTTGTGTCAACTATGGGATCGATGGAGGTTGCAGGGCAGCCATGCTGGGCATTAAAAAAAAAAAAAAAAAAACTCTTCTTTTTTATGTCCATGTATATCAGGAAGATTTCGTTTGGTAGTTTTTCAAGTTTTCTTGGGCATTCAAGAGAAGATTTGGTTTTCTTACAGTAGTTTGGATTTTGAAAATTTTTTTTTCTTTGTTTCTTTTTTTCTTTTCTTTCTTTGTTTACGATGTAATCGTGCTACTCTAGTGTATGCTAGTGTTGCAAAAGAGAAAAAATGGGTCATATGTCCCTCTTTCTCTTCCCCAATGTATATCATGTTTCTTAATTAATAAAATCTACTATCGTTTCTGGTCAAAAAAAAAAAAAAAAAAGTTTTGTTGATCTTGTTTCATTAACCAAAAGTACCATCTATAAGAACTTTAAAGAGTAACATATGACAAGGAATTCTTAGTTTAAACAGCTGATTATCAATCTATCTATCTATCTATATATATATATATATTAATAGGCAAAGCTCAGAGAAAATTCGATTAGATTTTAATTGGATTCTCAAGTTTACGCCACGTGTCTCATTTAATTTTTAATTTTGTGTCAAGTGAATTATTAAATTTAAAAATCGAAAAGTCCAAATCCAATTAGATTCTAAATTGGATTTCAATTGGAGTCCAATTTTCCACCACGTGTCCATCTAAGTTTTTAATTTTTGTAGCAAGTAAATTATTGGGTGCAAAAGCTAAAGAGTCTAAAACCAATTAAATTTTAAATCATATATATATATATATATATATAATGAGAAACCATTTCATATATTATAAATGTATGGTTTTAAAAAAGTGTAAGCTAATACCATGCATAATTTGAACATTTTTTTTAAAAAAAAGAAATGTATAATTTGAACCATATAATTATGATTGTTTTTAATTGTATTCTTGCATATGCATAGGACTACACACTAGTATATATAAACCATCCAACACAAATGTCTATTAGAAGATGGAATTGATAACTTTAATACAAAATTTTGGTAAAATGATTGAATAGTATACTGCCTTCAACTTACCAAGATTAAGATATTGTTTTATAGGGAGTGTACACGTTCAACCGAGAGGAATTAATCAATGAATTTTTAATCACTATCAACTATAATAGTTTGCTCTTTGTTTTTCATGGTTTCTCACTTTTTAGAATGAAGATGGCATTGACATATTTAAACTACGACAATTCTAGAATAGTTATACAAAGCTATTCAAAACTATTGTTCAAAAATGTTGTTCATAACTTTGTACACATAAATTTATTTTCCTATTCCATGTGTTGTACATACTTATGGAATTTAAAAGTTCATTCTCCATTAAGACTTGCATTACACACCAATTACTTCATCATAAAAACCAACCCTATTGAGAAGTTTATGTGGTGTAATGCTTAATTAGGCAAAAGTGGGAACCCTTTAGGCATTGCATCTGTTGGTTTCACAACATAAGCTTAATTTGGTGCTATGTAATAGAATTTGTGTAACTTCAAAATCACAAAGAGACTGGCCAAAATAAAAATGACAAACTTATTTGAGAATAACATATAAGATTTCTATAATGAATTTTACCAAATACATGGGATGCAATAATAACAAAATTACTACATTGGATATATTTTTTACTTTTTTGATACTCTACAAATAAACAAAAAAAAAATCATTATCAGTATGTTTCATATCAACATCAAGAATTTTCACAACAATGATGGGCCAAATAAAATTACTTCGACAATTTTAAGTCAATTAAGAATAACAAAAGTCCATACTATTAAAAAATTGGGGAAGGAGAACAGCAAAATCACTTCACAAAGAATAAATGCAAGAAATCAAAAAGAAAGCACATAAGTTTAATCTCGTGCTATGTAATAGAATTTGAGCAACTTCAAAATCACAAAGAGACTGGCCAAAATAAAAATGACAAACGGATTTGAGAATAACACATGAAATTTCTGAAATGAATTTTACCCAACACATGGGATGCAATAACAATAAAATTACTACACTAAATATGTTTTTTACTTTTCCAATAATCTACAGACCAAAAAAAAATCATTATCAATATGTTTCATATCAACACCAAGAATTTTCACAACAATGATGGGTCAAATAAAATTACTTTGACAATTCTAAGTCAAATCAAAATAACAAAAGTAAATACCATTAAAAAAAATTGGGGAAGGAGAACAGAAAAATCTATTCACAAAGAATAAATGCAAGAAATCAAAAAGAAAGGGAAAAAAAAAAAAAACATTTCTAATTGTGCGTTTTGTTCACATGGCCATCTGATTGCTCACTTAACTTTGGAAATTTCTGACAAAAGCAATCAATGTCTTCTCAAGGTCGCTGTCACAGAATGTGCATCATCTTCGTCAGATATCCCTACATCAGTTCGCATTCATCTTCAGTAAGAATTGTACGACGACACAAAATAAATGCTCCAATATCTATGCATCATTGCACTCTTATAAAACGAGATAATCACGTACAGCCTGTTTGCTCTCAAGTACAGTGTGCCCAACTGCGCATGTGATGTTTGCCACGTGCTTGAAACTTTTAAAGAAGCCAACAAACACGTGTGCACAAATTCATCATCCACTCCCAGCGAAAACAAAAATCTAGCCGCTACCCAACTTTTCCTTCTATTTCCTCGACTCTCCCCTAATCCATCATAGATTGACTATTGCTAATTTATTGCAAATTTCTTTTCAAATCTATAGAGTGAAAAAATCCTAACCCATTTTGCCTCTTCGATAATTGAACAAAACCCTTGCCTTTAATTCAAGAAACAAATAGAATCTCTCACCAATTTTGCCCTTTTATTATCTAAAATAAATACTTTCCTATTGTCCTAGAATTACAACATCTCCCATTTTCATTTTCCATTGATTTCAAAATTTCCATTTCTGTGCGATTTGTTTCACCTTTCTTTGAACGAATCTCAATTTTCTTGGCTTAGAGTAGAAATGGTGAGATTATGGCTTCAAGAACGGTTGTTAAATATATTATCTCCCTTCATTTTTAAGTGGCTATTGTCAACGAGTTTGTTGGTATACATTACTCTTTAGCATTTAGCGTGACTTATCTGGGATACAATTTAGGTTCACCTAATATTACCTCACATATATGTTTTCTTTCCAAGTCTATAATTTTTTCATTGCGATAATATTAGTGGAACATATGTCTATAATAGTGGAGTCAATCTCGTACTGTACCGGTCGGTATAGCTGGAATATTTCGTACTGGCGCCTAAGACAGTACAGAAATATGTTTGTTTCGTACCAGTTTAAATACCGGCTATACCGGGTCGTTCCGGTCATACTGGAAAACAAATCGGATTTCGGCCGAAAACTTCATACCGGACCGAAATAACAAAAAAAGATCTCTCTCCTTTCTTAATAACTTACTGACTTGCTCTTGCTCTTGGGTCACTGCCGTCGTTAACACGATGCCGTTGTTGCCACCACGTTGCTTGTAGCAACCCATTTGGCGATCATCTCTTCAGCTACTACTGCTGCTACTATTTCTCTAGAGTTCAAAGGCTTATACATACGTTTATTCTTCTTATTCTGCCTTTTATGTTTGACAACCCACGTGAACTTCGTTCAAAAATTCAAACTCTACTTTCTTCTTCTTCTTTTTTTTTTTTTTTTTAATGTAACATCATAACTATTTATGTGTGCTCTGTCCACACATCAGAATTTAGAACACTACGAGTCTGTTTAGATAGAACTTATTGCTGAAAACTGAAAATACTGTAGCAAAATAATTTTTAAATGTGTAAAAAACACTGTTCATGCCAAAAATTACTGTTCATTGGCCTAAAATCACTGTTAATGACCAATGAATAGTGACAACCGCGTGTGAATAAAAAAAAAAAAAAAAGCAAACGTGGACGCGCAATCCAAACACTGCCTACAACTACAAGTACAATGACTAAGACAACTTATTTGAGGCCTATTTTAGTATTTTAATACATCAATATCAATTTTTTTTTTTTTTAAGTATCAATATCAATGTTATTATAAATATTATATATTATCAGAGAATACTATATATTATATATTACTAGTATAATGAATTAACAATTTAGCTAGAGTTTAAATTATTAAATAAGATATGAGTTGATAATTTTAAATATTATAAACAAATTATATGGGCCTTGACTAATGGATATACAACTAATAGAGAATTTTGTGTTTGCCTATACTGTTAGGGATACTACTAGAGCATCATTTAAATAGTTTATCTTTTTAATAAATTAACTTTTACCAAATAAGTAAATTTATAAATATACAAATAATATATATACTTTTAAATTTATTAATATATATATATATATATATTATTTTTTTAATATAGTAGATGATATATGTAATTTGTGTTAATTTAATTATTTGTATTATTTGTTTTCTTTGTATGCAATGAGCAATCAAGTTTTCTGTTTTTTATATTGTGTTTTTTTTTTTTTTCTTTGTATGCAATAAACAATTAAAGTAATGTTTTATGGTAAACAGCGATTTTTGAGATAATGTTTTATAGTAAATAGAGATTTTGTGTGTGTGTGTGTGTGTATGTGTGTATATATATTAATTATATAAAATAGCGGTAAACCCGAAACGGTACAGCGGTATTGATCTGTATCCGAAATATATCGTACCGCTGACCAAACCGGTACATCCTCGGGTACGGAATTGACTTCCTTAGTCTATAAAGCTCTCTGTTTCGAGATAGGAGGAAGAATTTTAATATTGTTTTTTATTATGTTAAGAAAACGGTTGCCAACGGTGGCATTGTGTATGCTATGTGCCCCACAAAAGACCGATTAGTTCATATTTTTACCAAGGGGCTTCCTACTGCTAAATTCTAGATGATCAAATTCAAGTTGAACCTTCTTTCAAATCGTGCTTAGGTTATTGAGCAAAAAAAAAAAAAAAAAGTGCACGACTTATTTTATGCGAAATGTTTATACGTATTTGTATTGAGAACATATATTTATGTAATTGTATGTGTCAATACTCAATACTTTATATAGTTGTTATTTATCCCCTTTATATAGTTGCCATAGATACATACATCCCAGAGTATAGATTTTTAAATGCATAACATCCCAGATACATTTGTTCATACAAGATTTCACAACGTCAATATGAATGATCTTTATACCAGAAATTAAAAGATGGCATATTAACTTCAAATACTAATAACTTGGGATAATTTTGGTCCTTAGTAACATACCACTTATAAGTAGTTTACAGAATCATGGGACATACAAAAGCAAGGGTCACAAAATTATAACTAGAAATAATAATAAAAGGAAAACAAGCTTTAACAAGGTACTTGCATGATATGAAACTTGAACAATAACATAGATATCAGACACCATTTTTATTGTTTCCAAGCATTGCCAATTTGATTTTGTTAACCTGGGTCACCACGTCCTTGATGTCAAGTCTTTCATCTGGTAATTCTTCAGAACACCTTAAGCCTAATTCTAAGATAGATGAAAGAATAGTTTTCATGGCAGTTACATCTCTTCCATCTTCAATGTTAAGCAAACCATCATCCACAACTTTCATTCGATCAGGAAATGATGCAATCCATTGCCTCATATTTAATTCTCCAACAAAATTTTTATCAGTGGGTTTCTTTCTTGTGAAAATCTCCAACAATATTATCCCATAGCTATAAATGTCACCTTTGGTAGATACTCTTCCTTCAGAACCATACTCTGTCATGCTCACATTTGTCAAGAAATTATTAAGTTAGATTCACAAGCTTGTCTTTTCTTTTTTTCTTTTTTTCTTTCAAACTTAGTAGTACACTAATATCTTTACACATTCATACTTTTTTTTTTAAAGGAAAGTGTTCACTGTACACTATATATATATATATATATATATATAATCTTCAATTGTGCCATGACTAATTCTCTATGTCTACTTGCTATTATGTCCTTTCACTATACTTATGTTATTGGGAATGATTATCTAACTTAAAAGCATGATGTAATGTTACTTATTTTACAATTTTTGACATGATCCATCCTGGGGCGGAGCCAAGAATTTTGGTTTGGGGAGGCCAAGTTGCAACTTTAATATATTTATCAAGACAACCCCGACATACACATACACACACTTTTTTATTTGATTAGTTATATATATACACACACCAAACAACAACAAAAAGAACTTAGTAATTTCAATTAAAATTATGTTTGGTGGCGATCTTCATAAAATAAAATTCATTTTTACTATTTTTATAGTGAAATTCTTAAAAAATTCATTATCGATACAAATTATCAAATTTTATACTAAAGAAAGTAAAAAAAATCTTTCAATTGAACTAATGAAATTTTCAAAAACATGAATAATCCAAAACTTGGAGGAATAAGTTAGGCTTCAAACATATTTGAAGCTATCTTGCTCAAACCCATTATATAGTAACTAAAGGGACATTTTATGTGTAGTTTTAGTGATATTATTTTTTTATGAGTTAATGACTTGTTAATTGTCACATAACTGGTTGAAAAAGATATAGATTCAAATATGTTTGGTGCCAAATTTTATCAAATATTTAACAGATATAAGAGCATATTTTAAAAGAAAAAATAGAAATGTGAAAAATAATGCTATGTCTCTATAATTATTAGACAATTTTTTTTTTAAGAGCATCATTGGACTAAATCAAATATTTGGAGGGGCCAACTCTTATCTTTGTAGACTAAATTTTGAAAATATTAAAATAATTATGTAAAGTTGTGATTTACAACTATTTTGTGTTGGCTTTAATTTCGTGCCAAATTTGATTGTAATTTTGTTCAATCTTTTATACCCTGTACTTTATGTGGGATTTTATTGTAAGGGTTGTGTGGTAAAGAGAGAGAGTGTGAAGACTCAAATTGTTGAAGGCAGAAGATTTCTCGTCGGTAGCTCGCAACTAAGCATCTCGTGAAGTAATGCATGTGCCCTACACATGACTGGAATGCGAAGAGTGATGGCAGATGGTGACAGGTAGTTTTCGCGAGTGTCTTGCGAGTAAAGCCATCCCGCGAGATTCCCGTGAAACAATTTGTTTTGCAATTTTATCCTATCTGCTCCACTACATTCTCAATCACACTATATATACCATCATTACCCACATATTGAGTAGAGAGATTTTCAGAAGAGAAAACCCTAGCCTCAACCCTTGAGAGTGTGAGATTATCATACCCACAATTCTACACACTATCCATTGTGGTTTTCCTCTACTCTTTTCTCTCCATTTCTAAATCCTTGGGAGGTTGATAGCCCAAACACTTACCACACCCATACTGACTATCCAGTGAGTTTTGGTGCTACTGGAAAGCATTGGAAGAAGCCAAGCTTTGGCAGATGCAATCGAGCGCATTGTGGGATTCGAAAAGCTAGACAAGGCACGGTTCTGAGAAGCCTTGTTGGAGTAGGAGCTTGGAGGGCTTAAGTGCATTGGGTAGACTAGGCTTGGAGGGTCTTTTGCTGTTCATGTATCCCAACTTATTGTCTAGTGGATCGATTTACCGCTTGGAAGGCGGCGAGAGGTTTTTCTCCGAGTTCTTCGGTTTCCTCTTCGATAACACATCGGCATGTTATCTTGTGTTTGCATCTCTTTTCCCTACTCTTTTATCTTTCATCTTACTACTGTGTTTTATTGAATATGGATTAGAGTAGCAATTTTGTTTGTTCGCTCGCATTTACTCTATTCCGCACTTAGTTTAAGTTAGACTAAAATCAACCAAGCCGTAATTTTTAATTTGGGGTCTAAACAGCTCTTATGTTTTTAACACAATTTTGAGCTTTCAATTGGTATCAGAGTGAGTACACTTGTTGTGGTTTCATTACCTGAGGGAGATCTTAGACCCCTTGCCTTGCTTTGGCAAGTGTTATGGCTAAGGCTAACATGAAGTGTAGTTCATGTGTTTGTGAAAATGACTCTATGAGTATATATAAGGATTGTCCTAGCAATGAACTTTTAGAGTTATTCAAGTCTAAGAAACATGCTATAATTTTTGCATACATGCTGAAATCTTTAGAACAAATAAATCATGATATTCATAATAGCTTGTGTGAGTCTAATTCCTTAATTGGTGAATAAAAGAGAAGGAATAGACATTTGTGTGATAAACTTGATGGTTTGAAGAGAAAACTCTACTCATCTTTGAATAAAGTAAAAGAAGATGAGAGTATCTTTGAAGGTCAAGAATGTTTATCTCATGCTTGTTTTTTCGTTCATACCGCATTGAAGGTGTTTAATTTGTGCTTTACAGCAGATGTTCAAGGCACATGACCGGAGATAAAGCACTGTTCAGAACTCTTAAGGAGAAGGAAGACCGCTTTGTGACTTTTGGAGATGGCAGCCATTCACAAGTTCTTGGAAAGGGAACCATTGATTCCGGGACTTCCCTTGTTGACTGATATTCTTTACATTAGAGGTTTAAAAGTGAACTTGCTGAGTATAACCCAAATATGCGATGAAGACTTCATAGTTCAATTCTCAAAGCAAGGATGTCTAATTCTCAATGAAGAAGGTGTTCAAGTCTTGAAGGGACTTAGAACCACGAACAATTGCTATGGTTTTGTTCCCAAGCCAAACATATCATGTCGGAGCGCTCGAGTAAATATTTTGGAGTTGTCGCATCAACGGTTTGGGCATACAAATTATAAGCAAGTTGCAAAGATCTCAAAGCTTGAAGCCGTGATTGGCTTGCCAAAGTTTGGAAAGATTGAGAACAATGTTTGTGATCCATGTCAATTGGGAAAACAAACAAAATCAGCCCATCCCACAGTTAATGTAGTGGCTACTTCTCATCCTTTGGAGTTGCTTCATGTGGATCTAATGGGTTCGATGAGAACAGAAAGCTTGGGTGGAAAACGATACATCATGGTGGTGGTTGATGATTTCTCAAGATATTCTTGGGTAAAGTTCCTTAGAGAGAAGTCGAAGGCATGCGACAAGATGGAAAGGTTATGTAAGAAACTCCAAAATGAAAAGGGAGTTCCCATAGTCAAAATAAGAAGTGATCATGGGAAAGATTTTGAAAATGCAAAATTTGAAGCATTTTGCAATGAGTATGGTATCAAAAAGGAATTCTCCGCTCCAAAAACGCCACAACAAAATGGTGCAATGGAAAGAAAGAATCAAGTGATCCAAGAGATGGTGAGAGTGATGCTTCTCGATAAAAGCATTCAACAAAAATTGTGGGTGAACGCATCATGTCACATTAGGAATAGGATTTTCTTTCGGGCTAGAACAAAGAAAACATCGTACGAGATTTGGAGGAAAAAGAAGCCAAAAGTAAAGTACTTTCAAGTATTTGGAAGCAAATGCTACATCCTTAACAATAGGGAGAATCTTGGGAAGTTTGATGCTAAAAGTGATGAAGGGATCTTCCTAGGATATTCCACCAATAGCCGAGCATATAGAGTGTACAACAAGCGCACCAAGACAGTGATGGAGCCAATAAATGTGGTCATAGATGACGTCATCTCCGAAAAGGATATTGGTGAGGATGATGAAGCACCAACCCTTAAAAAGAATGAAGGTGATGATATCATGTCTCAAAGTGATGAAGGTGAAAAAGAGTCACCAGAAAAGGAGTCCACACCACCTGTTTCAAGAAGAGAGACTAGATCAATGCAAAGACCTTCAAGTCCGCTCACCCCTCCAGAAGTTCAACCTCCAATTTCACGAGAAGAGGAATCCTCTACATCCAAGAAACCATAATCAAGTGTGAGTCTAAATCATCCTACAAGCAACATCACTGGTGACTTAGATGAGGGACTCCGTTTGAGAAGGGGACTAAGCTATAGCTTGAATCATGTGACATACAATTGCTATCTTGCTCAATTTGAACCCAAGAAAGAGGAAGGAGCTTTGAAAGATGAGAATTGGGTGGAATCCATGCATCAAGAGCTGCATCAATTTGTTAGAAATGATGTATGGGAGTCGGTACCAAAGCCTAAGGATACACATGTTATCAATACTAAGTGGGTATTTAAGAACAAGACCGATGAAGATGGTGAGGTTGTTCGAAACAAGCCTAGATTGGTGGCTCAAGGATATACCCAAGTAGTAGACTTTGATGAGTCATTTGCTCCAGTAGCAAGATTGGAGTCAATTCGAATTCTTCTCTCCATAGCATGTGTTATGAACTTCAAACTATACCAAATAGATGTGAAGGGTGCATTCTTGAATGGGCTTCTAAACAAAGAAGTGTTTGTTGAGCAACCAAAATGGTTTCAAGACCCTCATTTTCTAGACCATGTTCTAAGACTGAAGAAAGCTTTATATGGGTTGAAGCAAGCACCAAGAGCATAGTATGATCGCCTCACCGCATATTTTGTAGATCCTGGCTTCAAAAAGGGTCAAGCCGACAAACATTGTTTGTTAAAAGAAATGAAAAATCCCTCCTTGTCACTCAAGTTTATGTGGATGATATTGTCTTTGGATCCACAACTGATCACCTTGCTCAAGAATTTTCAGAAGAAATGAAAAAGGAATTTGAAATGAGCATGGTGGGAGAGCTGAACTACTTCTTAGGGCTTCAAGTGACACAACGAAAAGATGGGATATTTATTTCTCAAGAGAATATGCAAAAAATCTTGTAAAGAGATTTGGCTTAGACTCCAAAAAGCATGCATCCACTCCCATGAGCTCACCAGCAAAACTAAGTCTTGATCCAGCCGATAAGGAAGTAGATCCAACACTCTATCGAAGCATGATCAGTAGTCTTCTCTATCTCACGGCAAGCAGGCCAGACGTCGCCTTTAGTGTAAGAGTGTGTGCTCGATTTCAGGCAGCTCGTAAAGAATCCCATTTGTCGGCAGTAAAACGAATCATCCGCTATATTAATGGTACTTCTGATTATGGAATTTGGTATTCAAAAGACTCAAATGAGTGCTTAGCTGGATATTCAAATGCTGACTGGGCCGGGGTGCATTGATGATAGGAAAAGCACCTCCGGTGGTTGTTTTTATCTTGGAAATAACTTGGTGTCATGGATGAGCAAAAAGCAAAATTCAGTCTCTTTGTCAACAGCTGAAGCTGAATATATTGCAACAGGAAGTTGTTATGCACAACTTTTGTGGATAAAGAAACTCCTGTATGATTATGGAATCACTCAAGACACCATATGTGTGTTCTGTGATAACACAAGTGCCATAAATCTGTCAAAAAATTCAGTTCAAACACTCGAAATCGAAACACATAGAAATTCGGTATCATTTTATCCGAGATCTAGTAGAGAACAAGGTTGTGTGGTTGGAGTTTATCAACACCGACATCCAAAAGGCAGACAATTTCACAAAGCCCCCTGATGGTGCTTGATTTGAATCTCTTTGTAAGACCATCGGAGTCTGTATCATCCCCTGAATATCATCCCTTCTATGACCTTATGCTGCTCTTTGTTGCATATATGTTATATAGGTCATTTGCGTATGTGTACACATGTTTCTTCTGCTAGCTGTTTTTTGTTTTTGTTTTTGTTGATCTTACTTTCCGTGTTATATTTTTTTGAGTGTGTTAAAAAATTCAAAAACTCATAAAAATTGAAAATCTTCAAAAAGTTTGATCGCATATGTTGTGTATATCACATGTGAGTTTGGCCTAGTATTTTCATACTGATGGCGTAGTGCATTTACGAGCTTAGCTTGTTCAGTATGCACATCTATCTTTGTGGGACAAATCTTGAAATCTATGTGTGATTGTTGTAAATCAATCTTCAAGCTTGCCATGAATGATTAGTCAATAGTCTTGTTGGTCTTGATAAATGCATAGACTTGTGCCTATATCTTATCCACGTTTTTTTTTTTTTTTTTTTTTTTTTTGCTTAAGGAGCTCATCAAATGTCAAATCTCGAAAAGAGATATTGAGTTACAAAAGTCGTCGCACATACTAGTATTTGACTAGGAAAAAGGGAAAATGACTTGTATTGAAATGTATGGTGCCTCAAAAAGCCGAAGGCTTACTCACTTACAAAGTTAAAATATCAAAAGTTCAGGCATCGATCTCAAAATGAGATGTACTTTGTTAAAAAATGATCACATGTTATGTTTTGTAAAGAAGCCAAATAAAAAGCTTCAAAGTTATGTAATCATTCTTGTGAGAGATCATGTATGTTCATTTCTATAATTGAGATAGTCCACTTGACTTAGTACTAGTTGTGTATGACTTGATTGAATTGATCATTGAAGCTTCACTCTAGACTAAGGACTATTCCACATTTGATACTCACACACAACACACAAGACTTTGTTCAATGAATGCTTATTTCATTTGTGTGATTATACATGATCTAATGTGATGTGTATTCTCAAGTGCTTGTCGATCAAGACCAAAAATATTTTTAAGTATTTTTATATGTTTTTAAAAGTGTTTTTATACTTTCGTGCTTTAAGTTTTTTTTTTTCAAAATGCATTTTTGTGTCTGCTTCAAAAAACTGGTTCAAAGGCGTTTTCGCGAGTATCTCGCAATTTAGAGCTACCCGCGAAAAATGCTTAAGGGATATTAAAAAGTCACATTTTCATCCAGAGAGTCTCGCTACTGCCTCGCGAGTATTTCGCGACTAAAAACTACTCGCGAAATGTTTTTAGGCAAAAACTGGAATTTTTTAAGTTTACACAAAAACTTTACCGAATGTCCCACGACTATGTCGCTACTAAAGGCTTCTCGCCAAAGCTTCTATGTGTCTCGCGACTCTCTAACCCGCAAAAAATACGTGTTTTCAGTTTTTATGTAGTAGATGTGACATTTTTTTCAAACTACTTCATTTCCCTCACTTTGCCTCTCGAGCCCCTCTAAACCCAAAACTCTCTTTCACTTAAACCCCATCATTTTCAAGAAAAAATCTCTGCAAAATCACTTCAAGGTATGTTTATCTAAACATTGTTTTCATTTTTTGTCTTAGATTTCTGCAATTTTTAACTTAGGGTTTTAAAAATTGGGAATTTTCAAAAAATGGGTTGGGATTCTAATTTTTTGGCTGAGTCCCATTTGCTGTGCTTGTGTTGGCTCCTTGTGGTATTCTAAGCATGTATTTAGGCAAATTCCTTTGTGCTCATGCATTGCTCATTCATGAAGAACTGTGTTGCTTGCTATGTGTTTGACAAAATGTCCAAGTGACATTTTTGTGTTGGTTTAGACTCAAATGAGTTTCAATGCTTGGGATTACCCTTGATTAACCATGTGTGTCATGTTTTGATCATTGGGCGTGTGTTTTACACACTTCCCATTGTGTGCCTCACAATGCCATGTCATGCATCACCTAGGCACACACATGCACACACATGCATCAGCACATGCACACATATGCACAGTCATTTTTTTTTATGCATTGCGTTCATGTTTACATGTTTTAATTCTTATAACATGTTGTTGTGAGTTTATTATACTCTGTTTGAAGATGTTTTTACTTTTGTTTTGGACTAACTCGAATCTAATCAAGTGTTTGTGGTCTGTTTTGTGTTTCTATTCTTTCTTTTTGTGCTTTATATCTGTTTTGCAAATGTCTCCCACCAAGCATGCTGCTAAGAAACCATCCTCCAAGCGTGCTCGCACAGATTCAAACAACTTCAAGTCTATTGAAGCAGACATAAAGTACAATGACTTTTACAAAGGAGCAACTATCATCATAGAAAGGGTTGTGCAGTTGGAAACTCTTGCGGACACTTTCATACTTGAAGTGTTCAAAGAAAGTACATGGACAAAACTGCTGAATCCAAGTGGAGTAGTGTACTCGGAGATCATTAGAGCGTTTTTCTCCAATGCTAGTGTTGAGGAGGATCATATAAACTGCTGGGTACGACATAAAGAATTTGTCATCACTAGGGACAGCATTCAAGAGTTCTTAGAAGTTCGTCCTCCATCTCAACAAATCACAGTGCAATATGACGAAAGATTGGAATCTATTGAGGAGATGATAAGGATACTTGGCAGTACTTCTAAGAAAACCTCCATGAAAACGATCGAATTCACTCCAAAGATGAGAACCCTTGGTCATGTGATGATCAACAACTTATACCCGGTCACCAACTTGACTACACTGTCCAATCCAAGGACCATTTTTTTGTTCGACCTCTTCACCCACAAAGAGATTGATATTTGTGGATACATCCTCCATCTTTTGAAGAAGAGCATTGTTAAGCAAAACTCCAGAAAAGTTCTTCCATTTCCTTCACTCATAATGGGCCTAACTGCAAAAACAAAGCTCAAACTTCCAAGTGGCCTCACTGTGGTTCAAAGGGATTATCCTATTGGAGGTCACACAGTAACTCGAAGCAGTCACATCAAAGGATCAAAGACTAGCACGTCTCAAATTCTGAGGGTTGCTGTTCATAATGAAGGTGGTGACACAGATGAGGAAATTGATCGTTTTACTTCTGCCCAGAGAACTCAGCACAACCACCCTCTTCAACACCTACACGGGGCATCTGATCGTCTTGATCACCTTCTAGCAACGGTGGATCGGATATATGGCATGCTTGAATCTCATGTGCAATACACTATGGAGCAATTTGCTTACCTCCAAGGTCAAATAACTGCCCTATCATCACAGATCAAGGATATGTCAATGGCTCATGGATCCGACTTCGAATCCCATCAGTTCTAGCTCATTTGGCCATTCCGGTCAAAAAGGGGGAGAAAATTTTAAGGGGGAGTAGCACATTTTGAGGGGGAGATACATAGAGGCTTAGACTTTTGGTTATTATTTTTGGTTAAGTGTTTAATTGCTTATGCCATAATCTAGAACTCTTTCTTTTACATTGCTTTCTTTTAAAGCTTTAAGTACTTTGATTTAAATTTAGTTTATTTGTCTTTATATCTTTGCTTTGTAGCTTTTTTTTTTTTTTTTGTACTTATAGTTTATCTTGAGTACTACACTTTTGTGCCATTGTTGGATCGTGTATCCTTAATGCAAATGCTTTGGTATTTTGCATTTCTTGAGTGTTTTGGACATGCAATTGATTCTTGCTTTGCACTTAATTGCATTGTGTGTCCGAATGATCGTTTACTAGTTAAATGATCATTTTAGTCATTCCTTAATGATTGTTCTTGTATGATCAAGTTATACTTCATTGCTTATATCTTGCTGTTTACTTTGATCGCATTATACTTGCTCAGATAGGTACCTTGTATTCAACTTGACATAAGCTTAATGAAAGTTTTGTTTATGTGTGAGTGTTTCAGGATATAGGTGTATTCGTGCAAGTGCTTCACAGCTTCTAGATTAAGTGTAAGTGAGTTTTGCCTATGTTCCCAAACTCACGTTAAGTCTAGAGTCTATTATAGGATGTTTTGTTACGGAATAGTCAAAGGGGAGGATTGTAAGGTTGTGATTTACAACTATTTTGTGTTGGCTTAAATTCCGTGCCAAATTTGATTGTAATTTTGTTCAATCTTTTATGCCCTGTACCTTATGTGGGATTTTATTATAAGGGTTGTGTGATAGAGAGAGAGAGAGTGCGAAGACTCAAGCTCTTAAAGGTAGAAGATTTCTCGTGGGTAGCTTGCGACTAAGCATCCCGCGAAGTAATGCATGTGCCCTGCATATAACTGGAATGCGAAGAGTCATGACAGATGGTGACAGCTAGTTTTCGCTAGTGTCTCGCAGGAAGGCCTTACTTGCGAGACACTCGCGAAAACTAGCGAGATACCTGTGAAACAATCTGTTTTGCTATTTTGTCCTATCTGCTCCACTACATTCTCAATCACACTATATATACCATCATTACCCACATATTGAGTAGAGAGCTTTTTAGAAGAGAAAACCCTAGCCTCAACCCTTGAGAGTGTGAGATTGTCATACCCACAATTCTACACACTATTCATTGTGGTTTTCCTCTACTCTTACCTCTCCATTTCTAAATCCTTGAGAGGTTGATAGCTCAAACACTTACCACACACATACTGAGTGTCCAATGAGTTTTGGTGCTGGTAGGAAGCATTAGAAGAAGCCAAGTTTTGGCAAATGCAATCGGGGGAATTGCGGGATTCGGAAAGCTAGACAAGACACAGTTCCGAGAAGCCTTGTTAGAGTAGGAGCTTAGAAGGCTTAGGTGCATTAGGTAGACTAGGCTTGGAGGGTCTTTTGCTATTCGTGTATCCCAACTTATTGTCTAGTGGATTGATTTACCACTTGAAGGGCGACGGAGAGGTTCTTTGCCGAGTTCTTTGGTTTCCTCTCCGATAACACATCAGCGTGTTATCTTGTGTTTGCATCTCTTTTTCCTACTCTTTTAACTTTCATCTTACTGCTGTGTTTTATTGAATATGGCTTAGAGTAGCTGTTTTGTTTGTTCGCTCGCATTTACTCTATTCCGCACTTAGTTTAAGTTAGAGTAAAATCAACCGAGTCGTAATTTTTAATTTAGGGTCTAAACAGCTCTTGTGTTTTTAACACAATTCCAAGCTTTCAAATTATATATATATATATATATATATATTTTAAAAAAATCAATATTTTAGGGGGGCCATGACCCCCACCCTTACACATAGCTACGCCCCTGGATCCATCATCTATTTACTGTTTTAAAAATTAGATCAAACTAATTGGTTGAACTAGGAATCAGACTCAAAACTGGTCCAATAAAAAGCGGTCAAGAACTGTGAAAAATTGAAAACTATTCCTTCTTCGATTCTTTAACCGTTCTAATTTTTAAAACCATAGATCTATTGTAATTTATGAATAATAAAAGTGATATTAATGGCAGATCATCTATGTAGAAATAAATTTTTATTTTATTTTATTTTATAACTTGATAGTTGGGAAACTAAAAAATGAACCTCAAATGTTTCTATTGAAAATACCAAAAGATACTGACCAATTGATCCACAAGGCTAAACATGTGAAAGTAAAGTTGAAATTTTGTAAAATAAGTTATTTCCCAAAATATTGCGTATACATTTTTGTAATTATTTTCAGCTCCAAACTTCCAAGCCGAATATGACCTCCCCTACGTATACGTACATATTCATTTATGTCTTCATTTAAAGATAAGACTTTGAAATGATTTAAATAAGACTTGGAGACTAATCACTATGGCTAGAACTTTTCAAGTCAATTTCAGGATAACGATCTTCTAAGACCTACCATGTATACGGTCTATGGCTATAAAATATGCTATACGTGGGGATAAGGCAAGTCATATCAAAACCATGGTTGCTTTAGCAAATCCAATATTAAATTACCAACTGAATTAACTTGTATTTGACATGTGAGCATGACACATAAAACAAATAATCTAACTGTAAATTCATCAGAATCTAATGCAATTACATTACTGTGTTGATGATAACTGCCATGCACATTGTTATTTCTAAAATTAGCAATTATTAATGTTATTCATGAAATTAGACTACTAATTAAATTAACAAAGGTGAATTCATGTATACCTGGTGCGATGTAGCCAATTGTACCGATGGTTTGGGTTTGGGTTGTGTTATTTTCAACTAAAATTTTTGCAATGCCAAAGTCACCAACATGTGCAACTAGGTCTTCATCTAAAAGGATATTGCTAGGCTTCAAATCACAATGCACCACAGATTCTGATCTACCATTGTGGAGATATTCTAACGCTAATGCAACATCCACCATAATGCTTACTCTTTGAACAAGATTTAGGCAGTAGTTGTGAGAGTATAACCACCTTTCAAGGCTACCATTTGACATGTATTGCAGCACCAAAGCTCTAAACTCAGGGTTGGAGCATGTACTAATGACTTTAACTAGATTCCTATGTCGGATTGACCTCAATACCTTGCATTCAGCATCAAAACTTCTAAAAGCACCCTCCAATTGCCGGTTAAGAACTTTGACAGCAACAATTGTACCATCAGATAGTATCCCTTTGTACACAAAACCAAAACCTCCAGTTCCAAGCAAGTTGCTTTCACAAAAGTTGTTTGTTCCATGACAAAGCTCTTGGTATGATATCATTCTATGATCCACTTCAGGCAATGTGATAGGTAAACTTGGAATGTGCATGTTACATTGTCGATCTCTTCTCAGCATAGTGACTAGTGCTGCAAAGATTATAAGTGATGCAATGACAGGAACAATATACATGAGCAAAATTTGTTTTACCCTTGATCCATGAGAACTTGGACTTGTGCAAGGTGGAACTCCAAAAATTGGATTCCCACAAAGTGCTTCATTACCTATAAATGATTCTGCCGTGAAGTTCACAAAAGGTCCACTGGATGGAATCTCTCCTGATAACTTATTAAAGGACAAATTCAAATACTTAAGATATGGATTTGCCTCAAGAGACTTAGGAATTTCACCAGAGAGATTATTATTTGAGAGGTCCAACTGATCCAATCCCTTCAATTGTCCAAAAGATTGTGGAATGTCTCCTTGAAATGAGTTCTTTGACAAATCAAGATAACGTAGGCTTTCAAAACTTCCAATGATACTTGGAACATTTCCAGTAATTTGATTATGGGATAAATTTATGTATTCAATAACATCTACTCTTCTTAGATTTGGAGACAGAGACCCACTAAGGGAATTCCATGATAAATCTAAAACAACAGATTTTCAATACTCCATAAATTTGATGGTATTGATGATGACAGTTGGTTAGAACTAAGGTTTAGCCTCTGCAAAAGATTGAGATTTCTGATGCAATCTGGGATGTATCCAGGGATTCTGTTATTTGAGAGAGACAATTCACCCAGGTTCTTTATTTGACAGAGTTGTTCTGGAATGAATCCTTCGATCTTGTTTTCATCAAGATACAATCTTTGCAAGCTCTCCAATCCCCCAATTGTTGACGGTATGGTTCCGGTCAAACTATTTCCATTCAACAAAAGAGTGTTCAAGTTTTTCAGTGAACCGATTCCCATTGGAATTTGACCCTTTATTTGGCATTGATCTGCATAAAAGAGTTCAAGTGAAACTGAAAAATTCCCAATGACATCCGGGATTGCAATATTCAAGGGATTGGACGATAAAGATAGCGCTTCCAAAACTCTGCAAATAGTCAAAGATGAAAGGAAACTATGTTCTTGATCTCCAGGTTCATCTGTCAGCTGATTTTCACCCAGACTAAGTAATTGGAGATATTTTAAGTTACCAAGATTTCTGGGTATAGGTCCAGAGAGTAAATTGACAGAAAATTCTACCCGAATGAGGTTAGAACAATTTGAAAGAAATGATGGGATAGGACCACTAATTTTGTTGGAATCAAGAAACAGATATTCTAGATTAGAGCAAGAGAGCCAAGTACCTAAAGGAAGATTTCCAGACAAGGAATTTCCATACAAGTTGAGCATTTGTAGAGAGGTAATGTTGAAAATATTTTGGGGTATTTTCCCTGTGAGATCATTCTCTGGAAAATACAACATATTCAGATTTTGGAGACGCCCTAAATCACCTGGAATGCTTCCTTCTATGTGGTTATTTTCAATGGCAAACTTCTGTAACATGGACAAGTTGCTAATGATAGGAGGTATATTTCCAGTTAAGTTGTTACCTCCAAGATATAGCACTTCAAGCTTTTCTAAACTCCCAAAACCTTTTGTAATACTTCCATCAAACTTATTGTATGACACAGATAATTCTAAAAGATCTGTACAGTGATTAAACTGAGAGGAGAGCTTACCGCTAAATTCGTTAACAGGAATATACAGTAGTTGAAGATGAGGACAATGGCTGCAAAGATCTATTGGAAGGGTTCCTGAAAATTGATTCTCTGTAATAAAAAACGCCATTAGAGAAGACAAGTTAAAGATGGCAAGAGGAAATGGACCAGTAAGGGTATTCGTTTGTAAATTCAAGAACTCTAATGAAGACATATTGCCGAGGGACGAAGGAATTGTACCATTTAACTTGTTTCCTTCAAGAGAGAAATATCAAAGCTTCTGGCAATTATGTATAGTTGGAGGGATACTACCTTCCAATAGGTTGTTTGACAACCGAAGTTTCCTTAAGCGGTGCAGATGACTAATCTCATGTGGCAGAAAACCATAGAAGCTGTTGTTTGTAAGATCAAGTGAGATTAGGAAGGAGAGGTTTCCAATATGAGGGGAAACGATGCCCCGGATACCCATGTAAGAAAGGTTCAAGGCTGTGACTCTTTGTCTGCGTCGACTGCAAGAGACCCCAAACCACTCACAGAAGTTTGTTGTTGTGGACCAGTTACCAGCAGAGAAGATAGTATCGTTTGGACCAAAACTGATTTTAGATTTGAAGGCAAGGAGAGCTGATTGATCGGTAAAGTTGTTGGAGGATTCTGTCAAGTGAAGTATGCATGGCTGCGCTAACAGAAAAGCCAACAGCAGGAGAATGGACGGCCTTTCTATTAGCATCATGAGTTTGCAGAGAGACAGACGAGGCACTATGGAGTCTGGAGTACTTTTTTTTTTAGGGAGTGGAGTCTGGAGGTTTTTTTTTTTTTAAAGGGAGTGGAGTCTGGAGTTGGGATAGGAATTATATAGTGTATCGTAAATGCTTGGCCATCTTTTAATATATAAAAGAAAGAAAAGATGTGGGTCCATAATCATGAATAAGTTTTTTTTTTTTTTTTTTTTTTTTTGAGAAGAATCATGAATAATTTTTTTTTTGAATACAAGATAGAATTCTACTCTAGCCTAATATAAGTGTATATGTGTGTGAAGCTCCCTCCTGGAGACTTGAACCCCAGCTCTTGACCCCCGAACCCCGGCCCTTGCCCCCCACACCCCACAAGCATTTATACTTGTAAAGTGACCATCGCACCACGAGTATGCGGTGGTTCATGAATAATTTAGGTGTAGAGAAGTATCCAAAAAAAGAACACACACACACAGATATATATATATATATATATATATGCTTTTTTTTATTACGGTACATAAATGGTAGACCATTGTAAAAGTAATATCAGTATTATCACAATTTATAACATCAATTGCGTTTCTCAACCGTATCCCAAAACAAATTGTGTTTCTCAAAAAAAAAAATAATAATAATAATCACATCAATTGTGAAAAAGATAAAGAAATTATTATGTAACTACGCATTTTGCTTTTTTTTTTTGATTGGGTAACCAAGCATTATTTTGAGTTAAATTGTGGAGGCAATGGCCCATAAGATTTACTTCTCATAATCTCATATGTTCTATGTTTTGTTGACTTGGTGGTTTGAGGCAACTGGCAAGTGTGCTAAACAACAAAACAAATTCATCCCTTACTGCCACACTATCAATCCCTACCCTTTTCTCCCTGCCATCTAGGGCTGTCCACGGGTCGGGTTTGGACCCAACTCGGGCTCGACCCGCCGGCGTCGGGTGGAGGCGCGGAAGAACCCGAAACCGACTGCCGAAAAAATCGGTCGAGTCAGTTTCGGGTGAGGTGAGGGTCGGTCGGTTTGGTCGGTTGCCGGAGTAAAAACAAATCATCGAAATCTGTAAAAAAAACCTCACCGGAATCTGGAAAATCATGCCGGATTCTGGAAAATCTCGCCGGTTTCTACATCTTTTTCCGCCAGAATCTTTTTTTTTTTTTCCGCTAAAAATGGCTAGAATTGGTCAGATCTGGCTAAATCCTACCAGATATAGCTGGATCTAGTCAAGATCTCGCCAAATCTGGTCGAGATCTCGCCAGATCTAGTTTTTTTTGCAAGATTTCCCCAAATTTTTTATACAACTCCGGTCGGGTTCGGGTTGCTCGGGTTTTGGAGAAGCAAACCCATCACCCGACCTGCCGGTGTCGATTCTTGTGAACGGAAACCCATCGCCGACCCATTGGACCTTCGATTTGGGCTGGAATCGGGTCGGCGTCGAGCGGTTTTGCCGGGTTGTCGGGCTCCGGTCGAGTCTGGACAGCCCTCCCATCCATCTCACCCCTCTACACCTTTACCGGAAACTCAATCTACCTAACACCATGGATGACCTCATGCACAAATGGGACCGCTTATCACTAAACCAAAGAGAAAGCCAAACAGTCCCCTTGACCTCTGATGTGACTAGTGATAGTAAGGAACTCGTAGCTAAGTTCTAGAGGATTGTGTGACCCTCTCTCTCCTTTTTTTGTTTCTTTTCTGTGCAAAAGGTTTATTAGCTCTAATAAGAAAATCTGTGGAGCTTAATCTGTGGTGTGGCAGCATGCCCAAGAGATCCAAAGATTTCTCATCTTTTCTTTGCAGATGATAGCTTAATCTCTTGCAAAGCGACTGTAGAAGAATGCACCACACTTGAGGAAATCTTGGAGATCTATGAATGTTCATCGGGGCAGCAACTAAACCGAGAAAAGACCTCTCTTTTTCAACCAAAACACTCCACATGAGATCAAAGAAACCATTAAAAGCCGATTTGGAGCTGACATTATTCGGCAACATGAGACCTATTTAGGGCTACCTTCCTTGGTAGGCAAAAACAGGTGCAACAAATTTCGAGCTTTAAAGGAAAAATTAAGAAATAAGCTTTCAGGTTGGAAGGAAAAACTGTTGTCCCATGCAGGTAAGGAAGTGCTCATAAAGGCGGTGGCTCAAGCAATCCCAACCTACACAATGAGTGTCTTTCAACTCCTTAGTGCATTATGCGACAAACTGACAAGTATGGTTAGAAGCTTTTGGTGGGGGCAACATAATGGAAGGAACAAAATTGCTTGGACTAGCTGGGACAAAATTTGTGCACCAAAAATTGAGGTTGGCTTGAGGTTTCGAGACCTAAAAGCTTTCAACCTCGCCCTCTTAGCCCAGCAAGGTTGGTGCCTGCAAACCAATACCTCCTCTCTTGTTCACCGGATCTTCAAAGCCTGGTACTTCCCTGAGAGAGATTTCCTTAGTGCTGATTTGGGTCAAGACCTTCATATGCATGGAGAAGTATCATAGCTGCTCAACGGATAGTCCAACATAGGTACCGATGGCAGGTGGTAAAGATAATTCTATCAAGCTATGGTCGGATAAGTGGGTGCCCACTTGCTCCATTTTCAAAGTCTCTACTCATCCACATGCGTTACATGTTGACTCTCGCGTTACATGTTGACTCTCACGTTAGCTCCTTCATTAACAATGACACTGGCTAAAAACCAACTTCTCCATGCGGTGGGTATTAAGGTCGTAGCACGTGATCACAAAGGCCAATGTGTTGCAGCCATGAGTAAGAAAATGTGGGTACCACTTGGTCCTTTAGAAGCGAAAGCAAAGACCATGGAAGAGGGAATTGATTTTGCATGGGATGTAGGTATACGGGACGTGGACTTTGAAACAGACTCAGAGATTCTCCATGGGGCCCTCACGGGGTCCATCATGCCTCCAGCAACAATATTGAATATCATCTCCTCATGTCTTCTACAGCTTAAAGACTTCGGTCTGTCCAGCTTACTCACGTGCGACGACAAGGAAACAAACTGGCCCACATTTTGGCACACTATGCCAAAAAGCTAGAAATATTTGTAACTTGGACTAAGGATACTCCAATACCCATTGAGTCCGCTTTGACTCAATATGTATTGTCTTTTGACACTGACTAATAAAGTTATAATATTCTTATCCAAAATAAATAAATAAATAAGAGGCAATCTCATTCTCAGTTGGGGTAGGTCCGAAATGTAATTTGCGCGTCCCAAAATTCCACTCCTGTAAACGAAAAAACAAAAACTAACTAAAAACCAAAAAAACACAAGAACAAATGAACAAACAAAGAGCTATCATACCAGACTTCCACGGTTCCACCACATGACTAGGAATATATGGTGCATGCAGTGGTGGATAAGAAAATTTTCTCATGGTGCCAAAATAAATGTATTATATCTTTAATTTCTCTCAAAATAAATGCATATGAAGTTTTTGGTTTTTAGAAGAAATGCACATGACTTTATTAGTGTAAAACAAAAAAAAAATGCTAAAGAGATTTACTTATATATTTTTAAAAAATTATGTTTTAAATGCTCTTAAAATTAATGATTTTTATATGAAAATTTTCAATATTAAATGAAAATAAAGGAAACAACAATATATGAAAGAGAATTTATACTTAAAAAAAATGAAGGGAGGCCGTTACCTAAAATTTATTTAAATTTTTTAATTTTTATCATTAAAATAAAGGGGGAGGGGCATTTTTGGAAAAACAAGGAGCCCACCCCCTCCCTCCGCCCATGGGCGCAAGTAAACGGAAAACAAGAGGGTCAACCCCAACAACTTTTACAAGAGTAAAGAAAATATCACAGTAATTGAGCAGGAGTCTTTTGTCCAAATATTGGTAAAAATCAAGTTTTTTAGGATTATAGGTACTGTTGAAAGTTATTTAGGGAATTGAGGAGAGAGACTGAATTTCGGCAACGGTATTGCCGAAATTCTAAGAAAAAGTAAGAGAGAGAAAGAGGGAAAAGTGAGAGAGAGAAAAACTGGAATTTCGGTAACAGCGTTACCGAAATTCTGCTGCCCAACCTGCCCGTGAGCGAGTGTGTGCGCGAGTGTGCGCGAGTGACGGAAAGAAAATAAATGAGGAATTTCGGTACCGGTGTTGCCGAAAAGGGTAGAAAAAAAATTGGGGAATTTCGGTAATGGTAATACCGAAATTGGGAAAAAAAAAAAAAAAAAAAGAGGATAATTTCGGTGCTACCAGCACCGAAATTGGAAAAAAAAAAAAAGAATAATTTCGGTGCTGGCAGCACAAAAATTGAAAAAAAAAAAAAAAAAAAAAAAAAAAAAAAAAAAAAAAAGACAATTTAGGTGCTGGCAGCACCTAAATTGAAAAAATAATAAAAATAATAAATAAAAAAAAGGGATAATTTCGGTGCTGCCAGCACCGAAATTATCCCTTTTTTTTTTTTTTCAATTTAGGTGCTGCCAACACCTAAATTGTTTTTTTTTTTTTTTTTTCAATTTCGGTGCTGGTAGCACCGAAATTATCCTCTCTTTTTTTCCCCCCCAATTTCGGTATTACCATTACCGAAATTCCCCAATTTTTTTTCTACCATTTTCGGCAACACCGGTACCGAAATTCCTCATTTATTTTCTTTCAGTCACTCGCGCACACTCGCGCACGCACTCGCTCACGGGCAGGTTGGGCAGCAGAATTTCGGTAACGCTGTTACCGAAATTCCAGTTTTTCTCTCTCTCACTTTTCCCTCTTTCTCTCTCTTACTTTTTCTTAGAATTTCGGCAATACCGTTGCCGAAATTCAGTCTCTCTCCTCAATTCCCTAAATAACTTTCAACAGTACCTATAATCCTAAAAAACTTGATTTTTACCAATATTTGGACAAAAGACTCAATTGAGCAGTGCATGACTTTTTGTTTAGACAATATGAGATATAATTATTATCTATTCAGATGAGACTTTTCTACTAGAATAAGCCAAACCGTGACCACAACAATAAGGGGCCATAATTCATAAATGATACATTTGGAATTTTGAATGCGGAAAGACCATCATGAGACAAAATTAAATGATGGCAAGACTTTTCAATGCATGGGAAAACGAATCTAGACCCACAATCATGGACTAGGCATAAGTTGTACTCTCTCAGACTTCCAAGAAGAAGCTCTAACCAACTTTTCCAATGGAAAAAAGTTTCTTTCCAATGGGCCGTAGCCTAATTGTATTATGTTAGGACAAATGTGGAACATATTATGTACATATATTATATAGAATTGGTTAATTTTTTGACAAAATATACTTTATTTGTAATTAAATAGATTTATTACAGATGATGCAAGGCTAGTGTTTGTTTAAAATAGTATTGGTTTTGATCATAAGTGGGTTGTACCAAGAGTTGGGAGGAGTGGGAGTTTGGTTCTTTATTGGAGAGTTTCGGTAAATTTAAAGGTGGAACGTTCTGATAAATACTATATTGATGCAGTGATTAATAAAAATACAGAGAATGAATAGAGATTAACCGGATTTTATGGCGAACCCAATACAGCTAGAAGACATGAAGCTTGGAATAAGTTGAGGAATTTAAATTCTCAACCGGAGAAGCCGTGGTTATGCTTTGGAGACTTTAATGAGATTCTCAGACAAGATGGGAAGCTTGGGGGTGTAAGTAGACCCCATAGCCAAATGCAACAATTTAGGGAGGTGATCAATGAGTGTGGATTTATGGATTTGGAGTTTGAAGGTTCGAAGTTTACTTGGAGCAAGCACTTCGAGAATGGAAGCTCAATTTGGGAGAGGTTAGATAGGTGTTTGGTCACAAATAGTTGGTTCATGAAGTTTGTAGGTTCAAGAGTATTCCACTTAACCTGTATGTCATCAGATCACGTGCCAATTCTCATCTCACTTTCAGGTTTGACCCCACCGGTTCGGAAAAAAATATTTCATTTCGAACAAATGTGGCTCTCAAACTCAAGTTGTGAGGAAGTGGTGTACTCAGCTTGGAGTAGTGGAAGCAGGCTCAGTGATGGTGGTAATATTTTGAGGAAGGTGGAGAGGTGTGGGAAGGAGTTGGGGCATTGGGAGAAAAATGTTTTTGGTAATTGTCGGATGGAGTTGAATCGCTTAAAGAAGGTTCTAATCAATGAAGAAAGGGCTGCCATGGTTAGTGAGAATAATTTCAGGGTTAGACAGATCAAAAAAGAAATTGAGGTTTTACAAGATAGGGAAACAACTATTTGGGCTCAACATTCAAGAGTACTATAGGCAAACCAAGGGGATAAAAATTCAAAATATTTCCACTGTTGTGGGACAAAGAGATTCCGGAAAAATGTGGTGGAAGGAATTAGAGATGAGGAAGGGATATGGAGAACTTCTCAAGAAGAAGTAGGTGAAATCATGGTCAATTACTACAAGTCGCTTTTTACTACATCGGAGGGTAGTGTTTCCACTAGTATGCTTAAATGTGTGCCTACCATGATAGATGAAGAGATGAATGCAGCCCTATGTAAGGAGTTTGAAGCATGTGAAGTCATGAGTGCCCTACAACAAATGGCTCCCCTTAAAGCACCTGGTCCTGATGGTATGCTGCCACTCTTTTATCAACATTTTTGGAGTACGGTAAACCATGATGTCACTTCCTCCATTTTGTCATGGTTGAATTCAGGTACCTTACCATCTCCCCTAAATCATACTTTTATTACTCTCGTGCCGAAGATAAACTCGCCTGAATATGCTCACCAATTTCGCCCCATCAGCCTTTGTAATGTACTTTACAAAATATACTCCAAAGTGCTTGCAAACCGCCTAAAAAAAATACTTTCATCCATAGTCACTGAACACCAATCAACCATCACTAAGGAAAGATTAATTTCGGATAACATTTTGGTGGCTTTTGAAGCCTTACATAGTATAAAGAAGTATAAGGGGGGATCTTATGGGTATATGGCACTGAAACTAGATATGAGTAAGCTTATGACCGGATGGAGTAGTATTATTTAGAGGGGATAATGACGAAGATGGGTTTTAGGGAGATCAGGTGGATAAATCTTGGGATGGATTGTGTGAAAACAGTCTCATATTCTGTTTTGGTGAATGGAGAACCATATGGGATGATTTTTCCTACAAGGGGGATTAGGCAAGGAGACCCATTTTCCCCTTTCCTATTCCTTCTTTGTACGGAGGGGCTGAATGGTTTGATTAAAAAGGCGGAATTACAAGGAGACATCTATGGCTACTCCCTTTGTAGGCGAGGCCCTGACTAACGCATCTGCTCTTTGCAAATGATAGTCTTATCTTTTGCAAGGCCACAATGGAGGAGTGTGGCAAGGTGATGGACTTGCTAAACAAGTATGAGGAAGCATCAGGACAAAAAGTTAACAGAAGTAAGACCTCTTTGTTCTTCAGTAGCTCTATACCGGAAGAAGTCAAGCACGAAATAAAGGTGAAATTGGGAGTGCCAAAAATAAAGCACTATGAGAAATATCTTGGGCTGCCTTCTCTAGTTGGTAAAGGAAAAAAAAAAGAGTTTTAATTATATAAAAGAGAAGGTTTGGAGGAAACTTCAAGGGTGGGAAGCAAAATTACTCTCCCAAGCCAGAAGGGAAGTGCTCTTAAAGGCAGTTATTCAAGCTATCTCCACTTACACTATGGGATGCTTCAAATTGCCAGTAAGTTTGTGCTATGAGATTGAGTCCCTTATTAAGAAGTTTTGGTGGGGACAACGGGATGACCGTTGGAAGATACATTGGGTTAAATGGGAGGATATGACAAAATTAAAAATCATTGGTGGTATGGGTTTTCGTGATCTTGCCATGTTTAATGACTCTCTTTTAGCTAAGCAAGCGTAGCGACTTTTGCAAAATAATTCCTAACTCTTCTATAAGGTTTTTAAAGCTCATTTCTTCCCAAATTCTTCAATTATGGAGGCTGCCGACTCAAGGTTAGGCTCCTATGCTTGGAAGAGTATCCTTAGGGGGACAGACATTATTCAAGAAGGGGCAATTTGGAGGATTGGAAGTGGGGAAAAAATAAATATATGGCAGCAACATTGGCTACCAAGAAAACATCCTCCAAGGCAGCTAACTTGTCCATTAGGGAGTTTCGAAAACCATACGGTGGATGCGCTAATTAACCCAAACACAAGAACTTGGAATGAAGAGCTAATTGATGGATTATTTGTGAAAGAGGATGCTGAGTTGATCAAAAAAATTCCCCTTAGCTGAGTTGCAGCTAAGGATACCTTGTATTGGCCATTCTCCACATCGGGCAACTACACTTGCAAGTCTGGTTATAGGTTCCTCAAACAAGAATCTAAGATGGAAGCCATCCCACAAGGCACACCAAATCATGATAAAGAGGTCTAGAAGAGGATATGGCAGCTGAAAGTTCCACCAAAATTAGAAATTTTCTTTGGCAAGCCTGTCGTAATGTTCTCCCTACAAAACAGGCGCTGATGAAGAGGAAAATTACTGTTGATCCGGTTTGTGAGAGGTGTTTTTCTGCTGTGGAGGAGTCTGTGCATGCTCTTTGGTCATGCCCAGAGTTGGAAGGGGTTTGGGGTGATCATGAGGAATGGCGTTTCAGAGATGAGGTTGAGTTTACATATGTTAAAGAGCTGTTGTTATGGCTGATTGTAGAAGGAAAGTCTCTAGAGTTGTTCGCATATATGGCTTGGAGGGTGTGGAATCAACGAAATAAAACTCATGTGAATCAACAAGCTGTTCCGCTTCATCTAGTGGCTGATCAAGCGAAGCAAATGATGGCACAATTTAGAGCAAGTCTGCAGCTGACTGAAGTTCAGGTCACGGATAGCAGCAGTGGAGGTTCGAGATGGAGAACTCCACAAGATGGTTTGGTGAAAATAAACTGTGATGGGGCTGTTTTCAGTAAGTCTAATCAATCCAAAATTAGTGTAGTGATCCGAGATACTGATGAAGCTGTGCTGGCCTCTTGTTCAGAAAAAGTTCATCAAGCATATAAGCCAGAGGAGATTGAGGTGCTGGCTGCTATAAAGGCTGTATACTTTGCGCATGAATTGTGTTTCCAAAGGGCTATTCTGAAGGGGATTCACTTGGACTGATTAAATCTCTAAAGTCAGCAGAGTGTAACCTATCTCCAACAGGTTTGCTGATAGAAGATGTTAAGAGGGTTGCTAATACTTATGTAAGTTTGTTGTATTCTCATGTTAAGAGAAACGGCAATAGGGTAGCTCATAGTCTGGCGAAAAATGCATTATGCATACTAGATTTTCAAGTATGGATGGAGGATGTCCAATTGCATATTTTTCCGATTGTACAATTGGATATAGTTGTTTCAAATTAATAAAACCAAGTCAGCTTCCTTCTCAAAAAAAAAAAAAAGTAGATTTAAGATTTGTTTAATACTTCAATGAACAAGAGTTTAAGTCCAAATATTGAAGTCATACAAATTTTTCCTAGAATCAAGTGAAGAAGTGTTGTTCATTAAAACTCGACCAATATCTCAACAGATGTATCTATCGAGATTTAATATTTGGAGCTCGACAAATAAGCTCGACTGATATATCTATCGAGCATTACGAAATTCAGATTTCCAGATCTGTTTTTCACGCATATCCAAGCTATGTGTTTAGGATTTCTTTTCTCACAATCCTAGACATATATAAGGATTATTTTAAGGGTCATCTCACTTGATGCAAAAGGTTGTTGCACTTGTTGTTACATGCACATTGTGACCGAAGACAATCTGCCCTAATCCATATTTCTCTTGAAGAAGCTGCTACGTTTGTACACCGTAGGGTTTTGTGACCAATGAGCTTCTTGATCTTTATCATGTGGATAAATTAAAGAACTTTACAACCAACATCCTTCTCAATTTGGTGTGTTAGTCACGTACTAGGACCCGTGCATCGATTGATTAATCACGTACTTAGAGCCATGCATTGAAAGGAGAGATTGTCACAACATTACAAGTAGATGGCAATACGAGTCAGAATTTTCTGACCCAACCCAACCCGACCTGAAAAATACCTGACCCAAACCCAATTTTTTTTACCCGAAGCAAAAACAGGTTGACCCGTGACCCGATTTTTATGTATCCAAGTTAACACGACCCGATTTTTTTGTGAGTCAACCCGACCCAACCTGGATAACTCGTAACCCGACCCGCTAAAAAGATATCGCTAAAAAAACATTCAAACTACGTCATGATACTAGGTGCATAAAGCACAAAGTATCAAAACTAATAGTTAATATATTATAGATATAAAGTTATAAACAAGTAAAACTATTGTTGACACGAGAGAATGACTATTTGAGCTTTTTTTTTTTTTTTTTTTTGCTAAAGACTATTTGAACTTCATCACAAATCACGGACATGAGTGACATGAGAGACAACTCAGAAAAGACAACACAAGGCTCAAGGCTGTCTAGACAACCATTAAAAAAAAATCTCATTCAATACTAGCTGTAGTCCACAGTGGCCATAGATTCAAACAGTGGAATCAACTTGTATCTGAAATTTTTCTTTTATGGGGTTTGTTGGATAATGAACACTTTTTGAGGTTTTTTATTTGTTTGCTTTTTTTGATCATGTTAGTGGGTACTTTTAAAGAAATTGTTAACAAACTATTTTAGGAAAGTTTTGACACTACTTTTATGAAAGATAGAAAAAATTATCAAATTTTTTTTTTTTCCTATTCTTATTAAAATTTTTCTAAAATGGTTCACTAATAAATACTTTTAGGACATCTATTAATATTTTCCTTATATATATTGTGAAAAAGATGTAGGCAACTCTCTTTTTTTATTATTATAATTCTTTTAAGATATAATTCTATATAAAATCCAAGAGACATGTAAGATTGAGGTTGGAGTATAGACAATTAAAATCATGGCTTAATGGTCAAGGTGGTCTACTTATTCTTCTTTACTTAATATGTTATGTTTGATAAACTAAAAACGTATTGACCCCTTGTGATAGATTAATTGATTAATTAGCCAAATTTAATTAATTAACTAATTTAATATGCAAACGCGTGGTAGCACAAACAAATCACCAATAAACTAAAGTGCAGCGGAAAATAAATTGACACAGTGATTTGTTTGTGCAACAGGAACATGTGCACTTAAGAAGACCGATAACTTGCTACTTTGCTGGCTTACTTGTTTTGTTTGTTTTAAAATCTATCTCTTTTTGAAGATGTAAACTTGTAATTATATGCATTTTGAAAGTGAACTATTAACATTGAAGACTTTTTCCATCATGAATTTATGACTATAAATAATTTTTATCATACTCAAAATTGTCAAAATTGGAAGGATATTAATAAGTAGCATTAAGTGCAATTCATTTGCTTAATTGATTTTATTCATTCTCTCTAAATAGGTTGTCATTGATTTGTTTTTGTAATTGAAAAAAAAATTGTTTGAAAAAAACAGGTCAACTTGACCCGACCCGACCCGTTTAAAAATGACCCATTTTGACCCACGACCTGTTTGACCCGCAAACCTGATTGACCCGACCAGCCCATTTTGCCACATCTAATTACAAGTCTAATTGTATATTAGGGTAAGGATTCAACTATAGTTTAGTATAAGGTACTAGAATTTCTTTACTTGTAACTGCTTGTTTTGATAATAGTGAATTCTCGAAAATGGTGATCTTAAACGCACCCAGTGGAGTTTTGCCTCGGTAGTTTTCCTCATTCGTAAACAAATCACCCGTATCAAATTTAATTTCTGCTACATTTAGTTATTTGGTGATTTGTTTGTGCTACCATTCGTATTATATGTTAAATTGACTTAATTAATTCACTTGGCTAATTAATTGGTTAATTTAACTAAAGGGTCAATACATTCTTGGTCTACCAAGTGTTATCAGAGCAGACACACTCTAATTAGGGTTAATCTTTGTTGTGTAATCCATTGACCCCTATTTGTCATGGATAGAAAACAAACTTTAATTATCCCTCCTTTATCTGATGACACTAACTATTCATACTGGAAAGTACACATGAGAGGTTTCTTGCAATCATTATATGAAATGGTGTGGCAAGCTGTGGAGATTGGTTGGACTAAACTAGAGGAAGCGTCGATTGATTGGGATGATGCAAAGATCAAAGTGACTAACTTCAACAGCAGAGCATTGAATGCTTTATTCAATGTGGTCATGAATGAGGATTCAAGAAGACATTATCTACCGAAACTGCGAAAGAAGCATGGACCACCCTCCAGACAACCTATGAAGGAACTAAGGCTGTCAAGAATTGAAAACTTCAAAGGCTTACCATAAGCTTTGAAGAGAATAAGATGGAGGATGATGAGTCATTCGAAGAGTTCTATGCCAAGCTCAAAGACATAGTAAACTCTACCTTTAATCTTGGGGAAACAATTCCCTAGCCCAAGATTGTTAGAAAAGTACTCAAATCTCTTCTAGAGAGATTTCATGCCAAGATTACCGCTATTGAGGAATCAAAGGACATTGATCAAATTCCTTTGATAGAACTAGTTGGCAACTTGCAAACCTATGAATTGGGTTTGTCTAGGATCGAAAAATCAAGTAAGAGCAAGAGCATGGCACTGAAGGCCAAAAGCAATGACATCGATGAGTCTTTGGATGATGAAGATTCCAAAATGAAATCCTACATCACTAGGCAATTCAAAAGGTTCATGAAGAATGACAATGCGAAAGGATTTGACAAGGACCGAAAGCAATCCAGTTTTTCATAGTTCAAGAGCCAAGATAAAGGGAAGAATGATGCTAGTGATGGCGGTTAATACACTGTTCCCTCCAAACCAAAGTGCTTCAAATATCAAGGCTTTGGACACATGAAACAAGAATGTCCAACTTATCTCAAGACCATTGGGAAAAGCAAAGTCCTAGCTACTACCTTGAGTGACACTGAGCCTGAGGATGATTTAGATAATGATGATGAGGGAATCTTGAATGCCTTTACTGCCACTGTGAATCCAACTGAAGGGATTGTTGAAGAGGTGAATGAAGAAAAGGACTTGGTGGAGTCTAAGTTTGAAAAGATGGATAAGCAGGATGACATCTAAACAACCTATACAAAATTATACAAGGTCTCCGAAAAGTATGAGAAATTGTATAGGTTGGTCACCAAGAAGTTCAGTGATGTGGAACTTGAACGAGAAGAAATCTCCACAAAGTTTGATAAAGCTAATTAGACCATTGGAGGTCTGCAATTTGAGAACAATTTTTTGGCTGAGAGGACCAAGAAGCTTAAAGCGGAGCTGTTTCAAGTCAGAGCTCAATTAGAGAGAACTTCGAGTGCAAAGCTTAATGAGATGCTTAGCTTTTAGAAATCTGCTTCTGATCGAACCGATTTGGGGTATGATTTCTCTTCTTCTAATATTGTTTCTTCTAGGTGTTTATTTCACCTACTAATAATGTTGAACTTGAGAATAATGGTGTGAAGACTGTTTTAGCTAGTGAGAATATAAACAAGGGTAAATCTATCCTAGAAGTACCCCTTAAGCTTGAAAATGAAGAGACTAAAAACCCTAGGGCTAAGAAGGGCAATAACCAAAAGTCTAAACAGAAGAAGCAGCATCTCTGTCATCACTGTGGAGCTACTAGACATACTTGACCAAACTGCTACAAATGGTTAGCCACTCAACAAAGTAATAGTATGATCTCATCTGGAAACTAGTGTTAGTTTCCATCATCTTTTGCTCCTATTGGAGATCTTCTTAAGGCCCTCGTGTTTCTTTCAAACTTGAACGGTTTCAATTTTTCCCCTTCTCCGCTGAATCAAAGGTTTGCTAAATAAAAAGGTTCTTCCAAGGTGTGAAAGGAAAAAGGCTCAAAGTGATTTAGTCATTTTTTTCTATTTCTCCCTCTCTTTTTATTTGTGCATTATTTGTGTGTTTTGCTTTCTTGTTTTGAGTCAGTCTAATTTTATGCTATGCTTTGTTTAACATGTTTTTGTTTATTTATTTTCAGTTTTACTTTATTTTGTTTTTCATAAAAATAAAAAAAAATTGAAAAATTAGAAAAATACAAAACCAATGTCTGTTTTGTGTACATTGGTACTTGTGTACTTTGGATGACCATTGAAATAAAATTTTCTAAACTTTTTATCTTTTATAGCTTAGATGAGCATCTTAATGCACAACTAAGTAAATGGGCTTTGTGGCTCGTGCTTGTGATGAGTAAGATTAAGTAATCTCTTGTACTTAGCACTCATATCACTCTTTTTTATGGGAATGACTAAAAAATCCTAAGAGAAATGCATAAATAACTATCTCACCACTAAATTTCTCACCACTAAATTTCGCCAATCATGAATAACATATGTATGCTTTGGCATAGCAAAATTGATGTTTAAGCTTAACATATTTGGTATTTCTTCTCTCTTTTATATACCCATGCATGATATGCTCAAAAGAAAAAGAATATGAAAAGAAAAATCAAAAGCAAAAAGTATCAAAATGCTTTTAAATATGGTTGCAAGCATGTTTCTAGGAGATGTGGGAGTTATAGGATGTACCTCGAATGTGATAGTCTCCATCAAGCAGTTATGATTATGTGTGAGTTACATTGATTTTCTCATATTTAAAATCGTCATAACATGAAACACTTATGCACTCTTACAATGTTTTCACACACACCACGCAAATTCTTTGCTACTTTTGATACATGTACAGGTACAATGTGATTTGGCCATCACAAGGAATACATGTGTTATTGTATGCTCACTAAACTGTCTTAACTCATTTTTGAAGTATAAAATTGGTTGGACTTGTTGTGTGTGTGTGTGTGTGTGTGTCTGTTTGTGTGTGTGTCTGTTTGTGTGTGTGTGTGTGTTTTGGATCTAAATGCTTTACATATTTCTTGTTGAAAGATGTTTTTGAAAGCCGAAAATGTTGTTTGGATCTTTAGTTGAGTAGCTTGCTTGGTTGCATTCATTTCTGCATTTTTCTCCTCTTTGAAAAACTGTTTTTATCAAACTCAACAGCTTCTCGACAAATCTCGACAGATAGCTATCCATCTAGACCCTTGGACTGCTTTTTCTTGACAAATCTTATTGCATCTACAATCCATCGAAGCTTTCTGGTATTTGTCTCAATAACTTCTCAGCAAATTCTCTATCCATTGAGAAAGTTTTTGTCTAGCCGATAGCTTCTTGATCCATCGAGGCATTTTGCCATTTACAGATTCTCGACAACACCTCGACAGATTCATCTATTAAGAATTAGATAGATCCTCGATCCATCAAGACGCATTTTCTATATATAGGTCCAATGCGATTTCAGACTTCATTTCTTCAAAATCTCTCTACAGTTTTGTGTCTTTTCACTTCCCATACTTTTTTCTCTCTCTAAAGCTCAAACCTAATTGATTTTCAGCCTAGAGTGTTCTTCTCGTCACTGGTATGATCTCGTTTTTCTCTCTTTTTCATGCATTTCATGCATTTAGACCTAGGTTTTTGGGTTTTGAAAATTTTTTGGGGTTTTTGGAAATTGATGAGTTATTTGTGAAATTTTTGAGTTAGGTTTTGCTTAAATGATGTTATATGCTCATGCATTGCATCACATTTGCATTTTTACAATGTTTCATGCATTTAGATATGTGTTTTATATGTTGGAACCTTGTATTTTTTTTTTGTTGCACGTCACATGATTATGCATTATTCATGCATACGTACCTTCATTTCTTTCTTTTTGGTACTATATTGTTGATCGGTGCTTTTTTGGTTCTCTCTCTCTCTCTCTCTCTCTCTCTCTCTCTCTCTCTCTCGGATAGTCTGCGCATGGCACCCAAGCGAAAAACTACTTCATCCCGGAACCCTCTTCGTTCCAGAGCATCTTCTTCCGACTCTACTCCACTCCATGTCAGGTTCCATGATAAGAAGGCCCGTCAGGACTTCTCAAAGAACTTCTCTAAACGTGGCATTCATTCGGAATGCCACGTTATCTTATTAGAATTCTCTGATACCGCTCTAAACACTGTCATTCACAGTTAGAGTTGGGAGTCTCTTTGCAAGATCCTGGTGAGTTGTCCCTCTGTGATCATACACGAGTTTTTCTCCAATATGCATTGCTTCGATTATTCCATACCTCGTTTCATTACTTCTGTTCGAGGTATCCATATAGTAATCACTCTGAAGCTTATCTCTGATGTGCTACATGTCCCGGGGGTATCACATCTTGATTACCCCGGTTGTCCTTGTCTTTGGATTGTGTCCAAAGACAAACTCTCGTCTCTCTTTTGTGAAACACCTTTATCTTGGGGTGACCATCAAAACACCCTTTGCTCAGGCTTTACAAAAGGTCCAAGATTCCTTAATATGGCGATGACATTTGTTCTTTATCCCTTGTCTCACTATAACTCCATTACCGAGCCTCGTGCTCGCTTTTTGTTATCCCTTATTGAGGATCTTACCCTAGACTTTCCTTCTCACTTCATTCTCTCTCTCATTGATGTCTATAGAGACACGACAACCCGTGATTGGCTTATATTCCCTTCTACTATCACGAGGATCATTCACCACTTCTCTGTCTCTTATCCCAAGTCTCCTTATTTCTCCATCATGGGTGCCGTCAGCGCGATGTCCGTTAGACAGAGCGAGGCCCAGCTTCTACTGAAGCGGCCACGAACCGAGATAGCAACTCCTCCAACCCATTCAATTTCATCCACCTCGACTCCTTCTTCTTCTTCTATGGGTGGTGTGACTCTAGAGGCCATCAAAGCATAGCTTAAGCGCGTGGATGCTCGCCTTAACACTCATAGTAATGAGCTGTGTCAGGTGACACCCGTGTTGGTTGTATCCCACGACGACAAGCTGTCATGGGTGGCTTCACCGCGTCTCCATCTCCATCTCCATCTCCATCTCCATAGGCTTCATAGGACGAGGGCGATGATGGTGACTCTAATGGTGATGATGATGATGAGGAGGAGGAGGATGATAAGGGTGCTAGCTCTTCCATTAATGAGGAGATGACTGCTTCTTAGTGACTTGCCCTTTGTCATTTGTGACAAAAAGGGAGAGTAATTTTGGGTATGAGAGTAGTCATATACTTAGGGGGAGAGTTAGCATAGAACATTTTTGTTAGGGGGAGTGTTTTTGTTAATGAGGGATGTAGTGAAGATTTGTGTATCTTTTATTTTCTTCATCCTTTAGATACATTATTCTTGTACATTGGTCATAAGACCACTTAGTGATAGCAAGCATTGTACTTATCTTTGATATATATATTTGATGATGTTGTTATCACATTTTCACCAATCTCTCCATGTGTTGTTTTTGTTTCTCTTTTTATACACAGTTCTTATTTTGTATGCAATATTTTATTTCTGTTTCACACTAAGATGCCTTGGTGAGTTTTGTTTAAAATGTTTCAGAAATACAGGTTATCAAAATCTTCCATGCCATGAACTCTCTTCTTGCAAAGTTTTTCAAGAGTTTTTGTTAGGATTAGATTTTATTATATTTAACAATTGATTATGACTTAAGTGATTTATGACTTCTCTCAGATTTCATTTGTTTGTTGTGGTTTTGTCACGGATTTCCAAAGAGGGAGATTGTTAAAACATATGCGGAACATGTTATGAACATATGTCATGTAGAATTGGCTAGTCCTTTAACAAAACGCACTTTACTTGTAATTGGGTAAATCTAGGATGTATTTAATACTTCAAGAAACAAGATTTCAAGTCCAAGTATTGAAGCCATGCAAATCTATCCAAGAATCAAATGAAGAAATGTTGTTCATTAAATCTCGACAAATGTATCTATCGAGAATTACGAAATTCAGATTTCCATATCTGTTTTTCACGCATATCCAAGCTATGTGTTTAGGATTTATTTTCTCACAACCCTAGACATATATAAGGATTATTTTAAGGGTCGTCTCACTTGATGCAAAAGATTGTTGCACTTGTTGTTACATGCACATTATGACCGAAGACAATCTGCCCTAGTTCATCTTTCTCTTGAAGAAGCTGTTGCGTTTATACGCCGTAGGGTTTTGTGACCAAGGAGCTTCTTGATCTTCATCATGTGGATGAACTGAAGACCTTTGTAGCCAACACCCTTCTCAAGTTGGTGTGTTAGTCACGTACTAGGATCCGTGCATCGATTGGTTAGTCACGTACTTGGAGCCGTGCATTGAAAGGACAGATTGTCAATACATTACAAGTCCAATTATGTATTGGGGTAAGAGTTCAATTGTAAGTTGGTATAAGGTACTGGAATTCCTTTACTTGTAACCGCTTATTTTGATAATAGTAGATTCTCAAAAGTGGTGACCTTAAACTCATCCAGTGGGGTTTTGCCTCGATAGTTTTCCCCATTCGTAAACAAATCACCTATGTCAAATTTAATTTCCACTGCATTTAGTTATTTGGTGATTTGTTTGTGCTACCACGCGTAATATATGTTAAATTGACTTAATTAATTCACTTTGTTAACTAATTGGTTAATTTACCTAAGGGGTCAATACATTCTTGGCCTATCATATTCCATCTTCACATGTGATTTAAGGTCATGGTTTCATAGATCTATTAACTATTCGTTTCCCATTTCTTGATGTGAAATGTTTCACATGACTCTTTTATATAATGTGATCATATATTTTAGGGTAAATACTACAGCACACGTTTTGTAAATACATAAGTTTATACACACTTATAATAAGCATTGAAATCCTGAGTTGCAATTTTAGTGTATTTCATGAGTACGTGCATGTAAACTTCAGTTAATAAATAGTAGTGTCAAATCAATAATATAATAAATAAATAGTTAGTTATTATTTATTTATTTATTAGAGAAATTTTATGAACACAACAATATCTTATAATATCTTCACAATAATCTCATTTTGAATTGTTGTGAGTTTGGGTATAATTTTATTTTATTTTAATATATGGTAAATGGACATCTCAACTTTGTTGAAAAAATATTGTGAGATTTTTTATTATAATAGTAGAACTCTATACATTATGTTTAAAATGAAGAATCATTTTGTAAGATAATAAAATTTAGGTTTAATTATACATTTATTGTCAGTTTGGGTTCAGCTTTTTGGCTTTTATGTATAAATTTTTATAACCGCAATTTTTCTTCACTTTTTGCAACCTTTTTCAAAATACAAGAATACTTTGGCACACGCTCAGTAAAAAAAAAATAGTAAAAAATAAATGCACTAATCCAAAGGCACACTTAATCCTCAACTTTTGTCGCATATTTTAAGATAGTATTCATTTTTTAAAATGTTTCTTTTTGTTGTTAATTCTTCCTATAATATGTGTAATACTATAGATATAACAAAAAGTTACAACAACTTCATAATATTCTCAATTTAGGATGCCAATTCATATATGAGCCTTCCATAATCTCTAATTTAAATTATATAGCATGTTAATTTGAAAATGTTGTAAAATTATTGTAACTTGTTTATTTTTTTGGTTGTGTCCATTGCATTTTAGGCTGCATTTGGCTCTATGTAAATCGAATTCCGAGTGTAAAATGAATGCAAGGGCAAATAAATTTCCGTAAGGAAAATGAAATCCGGGTGTTTGGTTCTGCAATGGAAAATAGTCTGGAAAACGATTTCTGGTGTTTGGTAACATTTTGAAAATGCTATTTTCTTACAAATTTTTCACATTTTCTCAACCATTTTCTCAACTTCCAAACAAATTTTATAACAGAAAATTTCAAAATATACACTTTAACACAACCAAAAATCAAAATAAAAACATTTATGGGTTGTTTACGGGTTTGAGGGTGGATTTTGGCTAGATGAGTTTGAGGGGATGTGAATCGGCTTTTGTAGAGAGTAAGTCGGCTTTTGGAGGTGGGTATGGCTTCACCGGCGTAAGAGAGAGTGACAGCTGGGCAGAGGTGTGTGGATCGGAGATGAGGTGAGGTCGTCGGACTTAAATAGAACTCAAACAGTGGAGGAAACTCGCTGGCGAAAAGGGTGGGTTTGGTGGTGGAGTGTAGTGGGCTGGCGGCGACCAGATCGGGGACGTTGAGCAAGAAGGAGAAGAAGAGTTGAGGAAGAAGAGAGAAAAAAGAGGAAGCTTGGCCGGTGCAATCTGGGCAATGGGGCGACGTGATCTAGACGATGGGGGCGGCACGATCTGGGCTAGCCTGAGCTTGGCTGGGCGGCCACCTATGCTCTCTCTCTCTCTCTCTCTCTCTCTCTCCCTCTCTCTCTCTCTCTCTCTCTCTCTCTCTCTCTCTCTCTCTCTCTCTCTCTCTCTCTCTCTCTCTCTCTCTCTCTGAGTCCTGAAAATCATTTGAAGGTCAAATAAGGGCTGCATTGCTTTTACAGCTAAAGTGGGTGTTTTTACAGTCAACGTGTAATTGATTTTCCATTTGACCATATTTTCTATTGGAGCCAAACACACACAACGGTGTAAAAGTAACTCCTAAATTAGTTTTCAGCTGAAACAAACGCAGCCTTATATGCACAATTCTTTTCCACTCAAATAACACCAAGAAAACTTTTAGTCTTACATCATAGATATTCTTTTCTTTGGCCCCCAAAGGCTAGAATAGTCTTTAATAGTTCATCCCATGCCCCATTTCTTACGCATACACTATCTTTGTGATTTTTGCTTTTATGAATGGTCATTGTCCTCACTTGACAGGGGTGGCTTTCAGAGCTTAAATCGAAGAAGAGATGAGGATGGGTTCAAAATCATTTCCCGTCAAAGTTGGGCGATATTATGGATGGGTTGGGAGATTCCCTTTCCAAGCATCTGCCTCCAACTATTATCATTACTTTTCCACTTGTTGAAATCAAACCATCCAAACAATTTTGACAGGGCCACCCTTTCTGCAAGCAATTAATACAGCTAGACCTGGTAAATGGTTTGGTTCATCCAGTTTCAGGTTTGATTCAGTTGGGTTTAGAGCAGAAACGAGTTAACTCTAAATGGTCTTTAAAACCTATGACACTTATTTGATCTTTCACAAATTGGATTAACCTGTATCTTTTTTATTTGCAAAAATTAAAAAAAAGTTTAAAAACATATCCTACTTATCATCTTTTTAATAAAAATAAGAGAATAATGATACATTTCATAGAAGTCAAAAGAAAGTATACACAATATTATTTTTAATGGAACAGAAACTAAACTATTAGTTTTTGGTATTAAACTTGAAAATAATAGTTTATCACGTGAAATTTTCACAACATGTAATTTTCATTTCCTTATTTATCACGTGAAATGTCCTTCTGAACTTTCCAGTGAGGACTTTTCAACTTTTCAAGTCTTCCGCCCCTCATTGGACTTAGTTTGAGTTCAGCATATAAGAGCAGCGCTACACCATAAAAATATCATCAGGATTTAGTTTGAGTTCAGTGTATAAGAGTAATAGGCCGTAAAGATGATGATATGCATCTAAAAAGATTAGAATATTCACATCAAATGTCGTTTTGAAGTTCCTCACCACGACTTTTCAGGTCTTCCATGACTCACCTGTTGGGATTTGGCTTAAGTCTAGTGGTTTTTGTGTAAGACTAGTCAAGATAGTGATACTGTGATACTCGTTCACTTCTGACTATGTATCATAATTTTAATGGGTTTAAAGCACAGGAAAACTGGACCCAATTTTTACCCCACTTCTTATGGCCTCACACGGAGTAGGTTTTTCCTACTAGGCAACATTCAAGGCATTGGGACCTTATTTCAAACCCGCAAATCATTGTCTCTTTGGCCCTTTCCGAACCCAAAAAATGGCAGTAATAATCATCGTCTCTGGCTTTGGTGTTTAAAGACATTGCCTAAATAAAAGACATGGGAAATTTGCAACGCAATTGCAAGTACAAATCTGGTATAAACATTATTAAGATTTGTAGCGTTGGAGTTTGAAAATCTTATTAAAGAGATTGTTGGGTTAAGATAGCTTGACTCCACTTAATTAATTCAACTACCCAAGTTGATTAATTAGGTTCAATTACATGCAAATCGTGGAGGCACCAACAAATCACTAAATAAACTAAATGCAGTGGAAAATAAATTAGACACGGTGATTTGTTGACAAATGGGAAAAACTTCTCGCAAGACAAAAACTCCACCGTGTGATTTTAAGGTCACCACTCCCAAGAATCTACTAATCAACAATCAAGCGGTTACAAGTATAAGGAATCTTACCAACTACCCTGATCTATCCCAAATACGAACCTACAATTGAACCTTCTCTCCAATACCCAATTGGACTTGATCTTGTAGTAGTCTTCTTTCCATTAATGCACAAATCTCTAATCTGTTACTAACCCTATCTCCAATCTATGACTAACCCTTTGCACGGATCCCAGTACGGGACTAACTCCAGCAATTTGAATGATGTTGTTGGCTGTAAAGTTCTTCACTTCATCAATAATGAAAATCTGGAAGCACTTGGTTACAAAACTCAATAGCGTACAAACACAATAACTTCTCACAGAGAAAATAAATCTCTTGGTCTCTATGTCCGTATCTTGACAGCTTTTAAAATAAGCCTTATATATGTTTAAAGTTGTGAGAAAAGAAACCCTAAACAAATACAAAAGTCTCGGCCAAAATTCAAATCTGAAAAACTGAAAATCGTAGTTCTTGATAGATCGAGCTACTGTTGAGCTATCTATCGAGCTTCACATTAAGTCTCAATAGCAAGCACCTGTCGAGCTATCTATCGAGACTTAATGGGTAGTTTTTCTTCACTTGTTTCTTGGACCAATCTTCATGACTTTTAATACGAACACATGATATGCTTTGAACAATATATTTCTTAATGTATTAAACCATCTTAGATCTACCCAATTACAAGTAAAATGCATTTTGTCAAAGGATTAGCTAATTATACAAAGTATGACCCTAGCAAAGATATTTATGAGGCTTAGATATTGCCCTCACAAGTCAGAAAGAGTTTTGCATATTGGAAAGTATTTACACCATGCCCAAAGGATATTGGGCCAATGGCTCAACAACAAATAATTTTTGGACTCCACATCGACTCTTGACTTCCATGTCGACCTAAATAAGCTTAAGACCCACATTGGTTCTTACTCCTTCCAACTCGGGGAACGAAATGTAGTCATCAGAACTTAACAATCACTAATACTATGTTTGGAAGCTTGGAGAGAGATAGGAGCAAGAGGGTTAGGAGGGGAATGAAAGGGAGTAAATGAGAGTGGAGGGGAACGGTTACTCTTTCACCTTGTTTGATTGTTTTAAAAATTAAGTAGGAGAAAAGGGAATAGATATCTCTCTCCTTTGTTTGGATATTTTAAAAATTAAGTAGAGAAAAAAAGAGGGGAGAGAAATTTCATATAAATTGATATTTATGACATTTTTTATTAATTTTAAAGAAATAAATATACTTCCTCCATCCCAAATTGTTTGGCCCCTTATTATGTTTTGTGATATTTCAAAATATTGTTTGGCCCCTTATTCTTTGAAAAGTCAACGTATGTGTTAGGTTCTATATGTGTATAGGCTTATTGGCAAACACTTGAACATAAACTTGTTTAGATATAGATCATAGTGTCCTATAGGTAAGATTAGACAATGCTCAAGATGATGTTAATCAATGTACAAGAGCAGAAAGGTTATTGGTTCAAGAACAAAAAATTCAATAGTTTCAACCGATCGAAACTTAACTTTGACCGATTGAGAGTCAATTTTCCAAAATTAGTATTTCATCCCATTAAACCCATTAAGTGGTTAGGGTTTCAGTTCAACTACACTTACTACTTAAGTGAAACCCTAATGCATGTTTACTAAGATTTGAGAGTTGCTCGTTTAAGATCTAATAGGTTATATACTTTCTGCACTTTCAAGATTCTACTGGAGATCACATACATACTCATTGAACCAGTGGAATCAAGTTGCTAAGCTTTAGCTAAACACTATTTGTTCAAGCTGTTTGAGTAATTGTTAATTCAAGGTGTTCATAATTGATCTAATTAACAACTTGGCCTTAAAATTAGCTAAACACTATTTGTTCAAGTGTCTAAATCTAACAAGTGGTATCAGAAAAAGTTGGCTCTTGATAAGGTAGTTATACCTTGAGTTGATCCTTGACCCCTGCTGTCATTAATTGTGATCTCACACACGTGATTCCATTTCATGTTGATGGTAATAAATTTTCTTCTTGGAAAGTATGGATGAAGATTTGTCTAAACCATATCCTAAAGTATATAGGTGTCATGAAACTTAGACTAAACACATTGTTTTAAACATGAGTATGTATGTTTAACTACTTTAACTACTTTAAAAGTACATGATGATTGTTTTTGGTATTTGGATAGTGGTTGCACTAGGCATATGACAAGTAACAAATCTTTGTTCAAGATGCTCCTTAAAGGGAAAGTTGGATCCGTCACTTTTGGAGATGGAAGCAAATCTTTCATTCTTGGAATTGGAAAAGTTGACATCCCAAGTTTACCATTTTTTTGAAGACGTGTAGTATGTTTACGGTTTGAAAGAAAATCTACTAAGTATTAGTCAAATTTGTGACAATGGGTTAAATGTCATACTCATGAAGAATAAGTGTGAAATTCTAAATGATGTGGGAGAGTGCATCTTACGAGGAATCAGAACATCTGATAATTGTAATAGAATAACTATGGGTGCAAGCACCTGCGATGGGGTTTCTGCTCAAGAAGTACGCCTCAGTTAAGTGGACTAAGCAGAGGGTTGAATAAGGGAGTCGCCACCTAGATTAGGCCTAGGAACCATATGTATAGTGCCCTTATGTGAAAGACTAATCTCACCAAAGTACGTGTTCGGATTTTAGGTATGGGAATGAAGTGTTAGGCACCCAACCCAGCCAACCGGTGTTCCTTTATAAAACAAAGCCTTTTCTAAATTTTTTTTTTTTTAAAAAAAAAAAGGTTTTTCCTTTAAACCTTTCTTTCAAAAAAAATGTTTTTTCCTCAAAGAAGTCTTTTCCAAAAATGCTAAAAGACTTTCTTCTTTTTCATTTCCTTTAAACTAGAAAAATCAAGCATTTTGAAAAAATAAAAAACTTTCTTCTTTTCCATTTCCTTTAAACTAGAAAAATCAAGCATTTTGAAAAAAAAAGTTTTTTTTCTTTAAACGCTTTCTTTTACTACATTGGAACTTCTTTCAAAAAAAATCTTTTGATTGAGCAAATTTTGAAAAGGAAATACTCCTTTTCATAAATAAATAAATAAATCATGGGATTTTTCTCGGAACCCAAACTTTTTCTTTCAAAAATAAAAATCCATGAACTTTGTTTCTTAAAATCTTTTCAAATCTTCCAGACAAATATATGTGTGTGTGTGTGTGTGTGTGTGTGTGTGTAGGGTCACAATTTTTGTACCTAAGCCCAAAGTAAGAAAGGGAGTAGGCCCAAAGAGCCCATACAATGAATTTGTAGAGAGTGAATTAGAAAACTAGGTTCTAATGAGCTTAGACAATGATCATAGTGAGTAAATATGACAATAGAATAAAAATGAATAGATTTTATATGAAGGAAACCATCCTCGGACACAATCCGGGGAGGTTGATTCTTCTATCTATTTCTTTTGGGACTGATTACAAATATTGTTCTTGACTCTACAATGTTTTTCTCTTTTCCTTCTCCTCTTGCTCTCAAGGTCTTTCCTCTATTTTATACTATCCTCCCCCTTCTATCTCTACCCTCCACATGTAGATCAGATTGCTGGTGTTGATCCTTATCCCATCAACACCTTCTTGAAGTCTTTGGGAGTAGCTGTAAGACTGAAAACTACTATTCAGGTATCACTTCCTCATTAATGCAGCCAGAGAGTTAGTTACAGAGTATTCAATGCGATGATAGCAGCTTTCTCTTAAATATTTCACAGCTTTCTTTTGTCCTGTACTCACACAATGTGTTTCCTTATCAATAGAATCTCCTAGAATGTTACTCATGGATGGCAGTCCATACCTTCTGACCTCTGCTTCGCTTAGCAAAGGAGGCATCTCCCCTCGGACCCCTTTCTCTAATCATCATAAATAGACCCTTTCTCTATTCATCAATGCCGACCTCCATAACAATGTTTACCCGTCTTCGGACAATTAGGCGTCCTCGAACCGGGCCCCTGGCCCAATATATATACACACACACACAAACTTCCTCTCACCATAAAAATCATGGGATTTTTCAAAGTTAAATCTTGTTTTTCTAAAAATAAACCCATAAATCTTTGTTTTCTTAAAACTAACATTTCTTCTTTTCTAAAATGATTTTTTTTGAAACTTCAAGTCTTCCTCCCAAATTTTCTGGTTCCTCTAAAAAAATGGCATTTTCAAAAATTCTTTTTTCTAAAAGATGAAAACTTTTTTCCCTCTTTGCAAACTTTACTTGTTCAAAAGAGATCTTTTCCTTAAAAAAAATGTTGAAAATGATTTTTGAAAATTCTCTTAAAACAAAAAAAATTTTCTTCAAAGATATGCGTTTTCTATCAAACTTTTCTTCCAAAAATGAAAATAGAGTTAACTTTGTAAAATTTGTTCATGCATTGTAATTTAAAATTTTTCCTTAAATAGCATTGTTGAGAATTTGTTCCTATGGTTCAATCTCCATTGAAATCATAGGCACCCATCAAGCTTACATAGCCCCTTTCTTTGCTTTGGCACTAACATATTTTTATTGTCATCTTTTTTTTTTTTTTTTTTTTTGCATGGTAAAAAGGAGAGAATTGTGGATGATATTTAATAAATATTTTACTCACATGCTATTGTATGCTATTCCTCTATTTTGCATGCCTCCTCACATGATATTTTTGTATATATCCCACGCGAGATTTTGTATATATCCCACATGCTTTCATTGTAAATATTCTTTGACTTTAATATTCACATTATAAATAAATAAATACTCACGTGTGTGTGTGTGTGTGTGTGTGTGTGTGTGTGTGTGTGTGTGTGTGTGTGTGTGTGTGTGTGTGTGTGTGTGTGTGTTTTGTTTGTTCACTACCTTTTTCAAAAATCAAAATTCCAAGTTTCTTATTTTTTCACCAAACGATAATGCTTGAAATAAATTAAAATGAAGTACTATCCTTTGGATAGTCTTTGTGAGGTGCCTAACATCTTCCCTACACGTAACCAAACTTCAGGGTCCAAGATTTTTGGTTCGAGACTTTTGGATTACCTTAATTAATAAACCCTTAATATTAGTTTAGTTAATTAGGTAAATTAAAATTAATTAGACCCATAGGTGATAAATCACATCTAATACAAAACTAATAATTGATGGCGACTCCTAAAATAAAATTAAGAAAAAGGGGCGTGTTTTTACTTTCTACAATTAGACGTGTTCTATTTCTTGTGGCTTCCACACCAATATTGTACTCTCTACATTCTAGAGCTTAGAATTACTTGAAAATTTTAATATCTTTTTATTTTCCTTGAAATTTAAAACAGGCATATAGTGATGTACTGGTGTAAGGTAATGTGAGAGCCCAGTCGCTTTTGAACACTGTTCAAATGGCTAGGTAATAATATAAGAAAGGATAAATTGCTTTGCTCCAAGATCTAATCATGTTATTCAGAGAAAAAAAAAGGGGTCTAATCGTGCAATGCAATTTGCAGGAACCCGAGGGGGGGTCCATATATTAACAATAATTCTTCCGGATTTATTTTCAAAATAACACTTATTTTCAAACAATTTTCTTAGTTAGCAAGGTTTCCAAACTATTTAGTAAACTAGCATCTCGAGTCTAATAAACTCGAGTTTATTATAGCAAATTGATTCTCTAATACTCAAGTTTGGGGGTGGAACTTGAGTTTTAGAGACTCGAGTTCCAGTTCTTGCAAAAAACATGTTCCCATTCTTCCTTCTTTTTTCTTTCTCCAGATCAAATCAAGGATTTGGAATATACCCAAACCCAAAGGCTCAGCCATGAAAGTTCAGAGAGCAGATGGTGGCCATAGAAGTTGAGATCGGGCCACCGCCAATGGTGGCGATGATTGTCAGAGTCTTCACCACCGCTACCTAGAGCCTTCGCCATAGTCCAAACAGAGGGATCTGGGTTCATGGGGTTGCAAATTTGGGTTTGTTGTTTTTCTAGGTTGATGTCTTTAGTTTGCTGCCTTGAGTTTTCTGGTTTGCTTCTTGCTTCATTCTGGTGTCTTGGGCTTCTTGCTTCGTTATGGTTTGCTTGCTTCATTCTGGTGTTTTGGGTTTCTTGCTTCGTTCTGGTGTTTTGGGTGATTTGGTGTCTGCTTTAAGGAAATCGAGTCTCTTAGGCTCAAGTTCTAAGAGCAAAATCTAGTTGCTTAGATTCAAGATGTTAGTTTTTTAAATAGATTGAAAATGTTGCTAACAAACTAAATTGTTTGAAGTTTGGTGTTAGTTTGCAATTTTTCCCCAGTTTGTGGAGGGAGATCACCCACTTTTTGAGCCTATCGTCCTTTCTTTTAATTACACCCACCTTTTTGTTGACTATAAATATTTGTATCACTCATGGTGGACAATGCATGTGAGATCAGTTTGTAGCTAGTGGCGAGTTAATTTGAGTGACAATAATACTAATATACTGAAATGGAAGCTTATAATAGGATCTATCCTCTGGCATTCTTTGTCCCCCTGATTTTCACTTTTGGTGCATATAGTTGCGCTTCTACTATCCCTGTTGAGAGCAACACCAGTTCCTCGTGCAAAGGCAGCCTTGGAGAATGCGTGATTGAGGATGACTTGGAATTCCTTGTGGATCCCTACATAAGAAGTCGCATGCTCCAAGGCAATATTCGTACTAGAGGCACCGGCAATCGTGACATGCCAGCCATTCCTTGTGGGAGAAATTCAGATCCAAAACTATATAAAAGGTGCTACAAGGAATGTGTTGAACCCAATGACTTGTACCGCGGCTGCCGGTAGTTATCTTACACGGACGGCCACTGAAACGTGGCAGTGTTTTTCATTTCAGCTGTTCAGTTGTTCACATATATATCCCATTCCTGTTTTTTTTTTTTTTTTCCCTGTATTTCTTTTTTTTTCGTTATGCAAAATATATGCTTTATATAGAGTACTTCCTATAAGGACTGAATTGTACGTCACTATAATATATTTCATGTTGAATATGCTTGGATAGAAGTATAAAATAAGAATACAAGATCTTATGGTAGGTTAAACACTCACTAAAAATAATAATATCATACAAATAAAATTTTATTATAATCCAAATATATTAAGAAGATGAGGTGGAAAGCTAATTGAAAAATTATTCTAACAAAGCACCACATAGCAGAAAAGCATGGTCTCCCACGTGATGTTTTTGCTTTCTTATACAAATTTTTTCAAAAAAAAAAAAAACCATAGAAAATACTTTTATAATTAGTGCACACCTATAATTTTAATAATTTTTAAAAATACTTTCAAACTCTTTTTTAATAATTTTTATAGTTTTTGCTTTCTTCTTGATTCTATTCAAACGTTCACAAATGTGTTAATAACGTAAAACTCTCTTTCAGGTCTTGCTGTTAAGGTAGGAAAAAAGTGAGATTTTCTACGCAGGGGTTCCTTAAAAGAGTCAAAGACTAGATCCTAGGCATCAGCCATGAGGTACTAAGGCGTTCCTTTAATCTAAGGGAAATTAAATGTCCAGTATTGCAAGCCTCTATAGGAAAGATTTCAACACATCAATCATTTGTCGGTAGAGTGCAGCTACTCCCTCACTTATGGACCATATTTAAGTTTACTAAACAAGCATTCTGATTCTCCCAAAGAAGGTAATCAATATGATGGAACAAAATTCTAATAGCTTCTTACAAAGTGCGAGTGATAATCGTTGGAGCTAAAATATCTTGGAAATCTGTGTTCCTAAATGTGAAGGAGAGTTAAATCTAAAAAAAGCATAGGATTTGAACAATCCAACCATTAAGAAACATATTTGGAACCTATTTATCCAAGCCAGTTCTATATCAGTGGCATGGATTAAAAGTGATTTTGTTGAAAAGATGAAGTCTTCAGGTTGTGATATTTCTTCCCCAAGGCAACATTGGGTTTGGTGAAAGCTGCTCAAATTGGGAGAAGAGGATGGAACCTTACTAAAATTTGAAATGGGGGATGGAAGCAGCATCTGTTTATGGGTTAGATTGGCAGTACCTAGATGGTGTTTTATACACTAAGGTGGCATTTGGATTCAGCGTTTATGAGCTGTGTTTGTGTTTCCTGCGTTTTTTTCTTTTTCTTTTTTCTTTTTTCTTTTTTCTTTTTTCCAGCTGAACGCCTCTTGCACCGTTCATTGTCCATGAACAGTGATTTTAGGCTTATGAACAGTGCCAAGCATATGAACGGTAAATTTTTTTATTGTTTTCAGCAAAATAAGCAGTATCCAAACGGATCCTAAATTTGGCTACTAGCAATTTATAATGCTGTCAGCAACATTAAAGCATAGGTACCAAGTATTCTTAAGGAGAAAACAAAGGTGAGGATGCTAGAAAGATATGAGGATCTAGTTGCTAAATGAAATAAGTTACCTATGGTAAGAATTGGCAGCAAGGATAAGAACCGTTTTGATCCTCTCTAAATCAAGTCGATTTCCAAGTACAGAGACAAAAAAAGATGCCATAAGTTTCAGATTGCCTGAAGTGAATTGGTGTAGGCATATGGTTATCTTCAGAAATTTTCAAGGCATCCTTTATTCTTTTTCTGGCTGCGAGGAATAGGCTTATTAGAGGGACATTTTAGCTTAGTGGGGGTATCTAGGTGAACTAAGGTGTGTTTCTATAGAAATAATTTGCATTAGCTGGATATGGAGTAGAAATAATATGCGTTAGCTGGATATGGAGAGAAGCTATGAGATGTTTTTTAATTAATAGTCCTGAAGCTGAGTGGTGTAGATTGGTGGATTGGGTCTAGCGAGTTAGCCTGAAAGCTTGAATGCTATATTTTTCAAAATTGTATTGGGTTTAGAAGACTACCATATATGGTCCCAGAGAATTGCAAGAATTCAAGGAAATCGACCTGAAATCAAAATCTGGGAGAGTCAACTACACAAAAAATAAATAAATAAAATCATAGATGTGATGCTTTATGTAGAGTGAGCTTAACAAGAAGGCCAATGTAATCAATAGTTTTATCTTGGGGGGAACTTGGCTAAGTGTACAGTTCTGAACGTGTGCTGTGAAGTTGTATGGGTTAGTATGGTGTTTGTAATGTCCAGTATCGACTCCTATGGAGTAGAAGTTTAAGGTTTCCATTGCAGGTGTTCTCTAAGTGACTTATGTGGTTCAGTCTTATAACCTAAGTCCACAAAAGAAACTCTTAAGAGCTAAATTTTTATTATGAGTGTACACTACAACAAAATGTATTTGTAGCAATGGAAATTAGTAAGAAAATATTTTTCATCACTAAAAATAAGGATATAGCAATGAAAAATGAATTTCATCACTAATAATGAAAAAAAAAATTATAACATTTAGCAACAAAAAATAAATTCTGTCGCTATTGTGATCTGAAAAATGGGCACCATAAGGGGAGACTTTGGCGCGAACTTAATTAATCTATAGTGACAAAATATATCATCGCTAAAAGTTGAAATTTTTAGTAACAAAATATTTCGCCACTGTGGGTATTGTTGTGGATAGTATTAGCGACGAAAATCCTTTCGTCGCTATAAGGAAGAATTAGCGACGAAACATAATCATCACTGAAAATAATCTTGGTTTTTGATTTCATTGTTTTAGCGACAAAATCACAATTCGTCACTAAAAGTATGCTCTAGCAACGAAATATGAATTTCGTCGCTAAAAATCTTAACAAAATCTAGGTAGTTTGGTGACGAAATTGACCTTCGTCGCTAAAAACTTAAAAACCTGATACCTTTTGCGACGACAAAGTAGGTATTGGCGACGGAAAAGGTTTCTCGCTAAAGACCTAAGTATATTACTTCACTTACCCCTTTTTATTTTATAACTTCTCCCTTTTATTTCAGCTCCCAAAAGCCCTTCTATTTCAGCTCCCACCGATTCTGATTCAAACCACCATCGTTAAAACTGGTGATACCTAAAGTCGATATCTTAAGTCAACCATTCGCGGCAATTCTTGACGATTTGGACCATTCGCACGTTCCAACGCCGATACAAACCATTCGCGATGATCCTAAAGTCGTCACCGCAGTTGACTTTAAAACTCCCACCTCCAAAGACCCTTCACCTCCCACAGCTCACTGATTCAGCTCTAATGACCCTTCGCCTCCCACAGCTCGCCGATTTAGCTCCAACGACTCTTTGCCTCCCACCTCCAACGACCCTTTGCCTCCCTTCACCGTAGCCTCCCTTCGCCGATTTAGCTCATACCTAGTAATTTCCTTTTCTTTTTTATTTTCTTTTTGGGTTTTTGTCATTTCTTTTTTATTTTCTTTTTTGGGTCTATTTTTTCAGTTCCAAGAGGGAGGCGGGTCCGGCCATTGACAACCCGAATTTCTACAATCGGAACCTACATTGTGTCACTTTTTGGTGTGGGTGTTCTTATACCTTTTAGGGCTTTTAGCTTAATTTTGGGTTTATTCACTGTTAGACCATAGAAAAAGAAGAAAATAATATGAAGTGCCTTCACATAAGAAGGAGATTATTTTAGTTTGTGAAGTTCTTTGACTGCATGTCTTATCAGAGAATCCCTTGAGAGTATTTGTCTCATTGGCAAAGTAATTTCATACCTGTGCTCATATTTAATTCTTTTTGTTATGCTTTTTATGGGGCGGATGAAGAGTTTTCAAATTCAAAACCACGAAAAGAGTTTTAATATCTTCATTATATTCCTCTCTGCTTACAGAGGTGCAACTCATTCAGGCTTTTCTCAAAACAAGAAAAAGCTCCACCAAAAAGGCTTCCAAAATTATCTTGTTACATAAACATAATGCAACAATGTAAGCACTACCTTTTTTTTTTTTTTTTTTTGTTAAAGATAACTTTCCCCTCATTACTTTTCTAATTGTAGTAAGCACTACCTGTATTACATGTATAAGCTATGAGTTTGTGTAGTAATTTATGAGAGAATCATTTTCAAGACTGAAGTACTCATAAATTTAACTTTTCTTTTGCAGGTTAAATGCACATTGTTTGCAATAACTTTGGATTTTTTCTGAAAGTTGTAAGCTTAGCTTGATCAAAGTAAGTAAATTTTAGTTAAAAACCTTATAAAACTCTATACTTGTAATATTGGAAATTGAATTTGTGGTGGTATGGTGTGTTGGAGCAAGCGATTAGCTTGCATGGTGTTATAATTTTTTTAAAATATATATTGGGAGTGTTTTTCAATTCTTGCAAATGTGAATGAGTATTGTTAATTAGATGTGATGAATAGTATTTTATTTGATTTAAATACTTGTAAAACTCTATACTTGTGATGTTGAAAATTGGTTTTGTGGTGGGTTATTGTGTTAGAGTAAGCGGGTGGCTTGCATGGTTTTATAAGGTGGTTTAAACTAATATTGGAAGTGTTTTTCATTTTTTACAAATGTGAATGAGTATTGTTGATTAGGTGTGATGAATAGTATTTTACTTGATTTCAATACTTGTAAGCATTGGAGTTGTGATGTTTGTGATTGGTTTTGTGATGGGTTGTTGTGTTGAAGCAAATGGGTGGCTTCTATGGTGTTATAAGGTGGTTTAAACTAATATTGGGAGTATTTTTCATTTCTTGCAAATGTGAATGAGTATTGTTGATTAGATGTGATAAATAGTATTTTATTTGATTTTAATACTTGTAAGCATTATAGTTGTGATGTTTGTGATTGGTTTTATGGTGGGTTGTTGTGTTGGAGCAAGCGGGTGGTTTGCACGGTGTTATAAGGTGGTTTAAATACATATTGAAAGTATTTTTCATTTCTTGCAAATGTGAATAGACCTTGTTAATTAGATGTGATATATATTAATTTATTCGATTTCAATACTTGTAAGTATTGTACTTGTAATGTTTGTGATTGGTTTTGTGATGGGTTGTTGTGTTGGAGCAAGCGGATGGCCTACATAATGTTATAAGGTGGTTTAAATACATATCGGGAGTGTTCTTAGTTTCTTGCAAATGTGAATGGAACTTGTTAATTAGATGTTTTAAATATTACTTTATTCGATTATATTACTTGTAAACATTCTATACTTATGATGTTTATGATTGGTTTTACGGTGGGTTGTTGTATTGGATCAAGCGAGTGGCTTGCATGGTGTTTTAAGGTAGTTCAAATTCATATTGGGAGTGTTTTTCATTTCTTCCAAATGCGAATGGACTATGTTGATTAAATGTGATGAATAGTACTTTAATTGATTTCAATGCTTGTAAACACTTTATACTTGTGATGTTTGTAATTGGTTTTGTGACAGGTTGTTGTGTTGGAGCAAGTGGGTGGTTTGCATGGTGTTATAAGGTGGTTTAAATTCATATTAGGAGTGTTTTTAGTTTCTTGCAAATGTGAATGGACTTTGTTGATTAAATGTGATGAATAGTACTTTAATTGATTTCATTTCTTGTAAACACTCTATACTTGTAATATTTGTGATTGGTTTTGTGGTGGGTTATTGTATTAGAGTAAGCGGGTGGCTTACATGGTGTTATAAGGTGATTTAAATTCATATTAGAAGTATTTTTAGTTTCTTGCAAATGTGAATGGACCTTGTTGATTAGATGTTATGAATAGTACTTTAATTAATTTCAATACTTGTAAACACTCTATACTTGTGATGTTTGTGATTGGTTTTGTGGTGGGTTATTGTGTTGGAGCAAACGGGTGGCTTACATGGTGTTATAAGATGGTTTAAATTCATATTAGGAGTGTTTTTAGTTTCTTACAAATGTGAATAGACCTTGTTGATTGGATGTGATGAATAGTACTTTAATTGATTTCAATACTTGTAAACACTCTATACTTGTAATGTTTGTAATTGGTTTTATGGTGGGTTGTTGTGTTGGAGTAAGTGGGTGGCCTGCATGATGTTATAAGGGGGTTTAAATTCATATTGGGAGTGTTTGAGTGTGCAATGTATATTTGTTTAAGTATTAATATAGACTTGTTTATTCATGAATTGGATAAAACTTTATTCAAGTAGCTTATAAACTTAGATGTTAGAAAACATTATGCATGAGTTGTCCTTATTTTACTAAAGTAACATTCACCTTGCAATTGTAGTCAAACATAGATAAAAGTTGGATGACAAAGGGTAAGACACCTGATGGCAGATTAAGTCGTCCATATATTGAAGAGGTCAATGCATTTATTAATTTTGCAAGAGCGGTTGTGGACTTGAGTGGTAATATTTCATGCCCATGTATTCACTATGTGAATTGCTATCGAAAATCTCCTCATACCGTGCGTATCCATTTGCTTCATCGTGGGACTATGCAATCTTACATTAATTAGTATAATCATGGAGAACCTCATATATTAAACAAGAACATTTATGATAATGAAATGTCGAATGGTGATCATATGAATGGATCGATGCCTTGGTAGATGACCGAATTAGAGAAGAACCAAGAAATGCAACCGAAGATGAGGAAGTGCATAATTTTGACAAAATTGAGGAAAATGCAAAGCGTGAGTTGTAACCGGCTTGCACTGATTATAGTATCTTGAAGTTTGTTATTGAGATGTTGAATGTAAAGGTAATGACCAACTTGAGTAATAAAGGACTTGATATGATACTAGAATTGCTGACAAATGTTTTACCGAAAGGCAACTTGGTTCTAAGCTCAACTTATGAAGAAAAGAAGATATTACGTGACTTAGGCATGTCATACGAGCATATATATGCATGCAAAAATGATTGTGCACTATTTTAGAAGGAAAATGAAAACCTTGATAAATGTCTGGTGTGTTAGACGCCTAGGTACAAGGATTCACGTGCCCAAGATAAGAAGATTCCTCATAAGGTATTGCGTTACTTCCTGTTGACACCGAGACTGAGGAGATTGTACATGTCAAACCAAAGAGCTAAGGATAGAATATGGTATATAGATAAACATGTGGACAATGGGATAATGAGACATTCGGCTGATAATGAGGAGTGGAAAGAGTTTGATTTGCAACATCCTGATTTTGCCCTTAAACCTCGCAATGTAAAGCTGGGGTTGGCTACAGATGGATTTAACCCTTTTGGGAATATGAACAACAACTATAGTATGTGGCCTGTCATACTTATCCCCTATAACCTACCGCCTTGGTTGGCTATAAAGGAATCATATTTTATGTTGTCCTTACTTATTCCTAGTCCCTATCAACCGGGAAATGATATTGATATTTACTTGAAACCATTGGTTGACAAGTTGAAGGAGTTGTGAGAAGAAGGTGTAGAAACTTACGATGCTTATAGTAAAGAGCATTTTCAGATAGCAACTTTGTAGTGGACAATACATGACTATCTTGGATTCAGTAACGTGTCTGGGTGGAGGACAAAGAGTTATCATTCTTGTTACACTTGCAACGATGAACCATATTTAGAAGCTTTGGAAAATAAAATTGGATTCATTAACCATTGAGCTTATTTGCCTATAGAACATTGTTGGAGACATAGTCAATTGCATAATGATTTATCGGAGAAACGAAAGAGATCTTTAGAGTTACAAGTGGGAAAGATACAAGAGCAGTTAGATAGAATGCCAAATATAATTTTAGGAAAGCATCCAAGTAACAAGAAGAGACAACTCATTGGGGAGCCAAATTGGTCAAAGGAAAGTACTTTGTACAAGTTCCCATACTAGAAAAATAAGAAACTTAAGCACAACATTGATGTCATGCATGTGGAGAAAAACATTAGTGAGAGTACTTACGAGTACTTTGTTGGGCATTGAGAGGAAAAATAAGGACACTGACAAGGCACGAATAGACTTGCAAGGTATGAACTTTAGGCACACATTGCATTTGAAACAACCTGATAGATCATAGTAACGCATTCCAACAAGAAGCGATTGTTGATGTTGTCTTTATCAATGTTTAGGACAATATTATTGAGTATTGTATGGGTGATGTTGAAACTGAGGTTGTTCTTGAAGGTGGAACTTCTGGAGATGCTAATCAAAATGAAGAGCATGACATACCTGATGTTGATCTTGATATGGATTATGATATGTATAATTCATAATAGCTGTCTTAAATGTTGTGTGCTTATCTTAAAGTTTTAAGCTTGTCTAAGTAGGAATTGTTATTGAGATGTTTTGTGCATATCTTGAACTTGATATGGATATTGATGTGGCCATCTGTTGTGTTGAGTTAGTAGCAATTGTGTTCAAATTTAGCACTTGTAAATTGCTTGATATGGACAATGGTGTGGACTATGATATGTAAAGTTAATAGTAATTGTTATTGAGATGTTTTGTACTTATCTTGAAATTGATATGGATATTGATGTGACCATTTGTTGTGTTGAGTTAGTAGCAATTGTGTTCAAATTTAGCACTTGTGAATTGCTTGATATGGATAATGGTATGGACTATGATATTTAAAGTTAGTAGTAATTGCTATTAAGATGTTTTATATTTATCTTGAACTTGATATGGATATTGATGTGGCCATTTGTTGTGTTGAGTTAGTAGCAATTGTGTTCAAATTTTGCACTTGTGAATCGCTTGATATGGATAATGGTGCGGACTATGATATTAAGTTAGAATCACTTATACTTATCTTTCATGTCAATACATAATTTCAAAAAATGCCCAAAAAGGCCAAATGCACTCATAATATACCGAGATATGAGATAGCAAGATTGGATAGAATGAGGCAAAACCAAGAGAGAATTGATGTTTTGGGATTGAAGCACATCTCAACTTCTCTAAAGGATTCTGCACAGTCCAATTGTGCAAAGGGAAAAGATGTAGAGCTAGTGTTGTGGTAAATGATGATTATGTACCACCTATTGGTGACAATGACAATAATGATAAGTCATCTAATTCTTTAATTCATAAGGTACAATAGATGTTCCATAGGGTACAATAGATAATAATAAATTTGTTGTTCCATTATTTGTAATAACTTTGTTGTTCCATTATATGTATGTTTGTTAGTTACAGATGGCACCAAGATGACTTACACGCTCGTAAGGTGAGGCATCTATCCCGATGGTCCAATCTACGGTCCAATCTATGGAAACGCCTCCTGAAGCAAATCCTCCTACCCAAAGTTCTTCTAGCGCGGAGGCTACCGGCACATTAACTAGCACAACTGGTAATTACATAGAACATACCTAATTACAACTGCACCCTGTCTTTACTATTGACCCTGTCTTTACTATTGAGATTATACTTCACTTAATGTACATGGAATGTATAATTTGTTAATATTGATAATGTTTAAATAGGATCTACTAGCAAAAATACCCGTGGAACAACACGTGGTATAGCAATACGGGCACTTGTTGAAAAAAGGGGTAAGCTGCCAGTACGTATAATTGTAGAGTATGATGCTCCTATTTGGAAGAATGCGTGCAAGCTTGTCAATCAAATTGGTGTACAAGTGCGAAGTAATTTGTCCATTTACAATGTGAAATATTGAAAAAGTGTTAATACTACTACTAGAGATGTGGTGCTTCAAAATATCGCAGTAAATTTACATTGATAACGTCTAACTCGTCTTTGTTGTCACTAAGAATATTAAATTCATATAATAATATTCTTATAATACATATGCACTTCATTTTACAGGATCAGTTTGAGCTACAAGGAGATTCCAACTTGGTAACGAAAACATTAAATACAAAATGTGGAAGATTATTGAGTTGTAGCTCCAACAAGTTGCATCAGCCTTATAAAAAGCTCGTACAATCTCATGGTGCTAACTATGCAAGAAGCTACCCGCAAAAGAATGCCACACTTGAGTAGTGGATTGGGCTCATTGATGGGAGATGGACCAATAAGAAATGGTTGGTAAATTATTTATGTGTATACTATTATTATCCAATATTTATTATATTATGTGTCAAATGATTAGATTAATACTTAGATGAAGTAAATGTATACTGTTTTATTCATGATCTAATAAATATCTTGAAAGTTCTTTATTAGAAAAAATCAAGAAAGAACTCTAAAAATAGGAAGAAAACTTCAGGCAAACATAGATTCAGGACAAAGGCACTTGTTGTTAGGGTTGATGAGGAGGTGCGTGTTTTTTTATTTTCTTAAACCTTAGTGTTAGGACATATGTAGTTCAAGTTGTTGACATATGTCACTATGTTGTGTAATTGGCTTATCCTTTGACAAAACCCACTTTACTTATAATTGGGTAGATTTAGGATGTGTTTAACGCTTCAAGAAACAGATCAAGTGTTGAAGTCATCAAGTCTGTCCAAGAAACAAGCTAGAAAGTGCAAGTTACTAAAGCTCGACACCTAGTCTCAACACATGCATCTATCGAGCTTTAGAAGCTGTTTTAGCCCCGAGGCTCGACAGCTTCTCGACAGATCCTCGACACCTCTATCTGTCGAGATTTAAAGAAAACAAATTTTCAATTCTGTTTTAATTCCAATCCGTGAATGTATCTTTGGGACTTCTTTTCTCCTAACCCTAGACATATAAAAGGATTGTTTTAAGAGCCGTCAAAGTGATGCAAGTTGCACAAGCATTAAGTAATTCTTGTTCATGCAATTTGTGATCAAAGACAAAGTTCATGCCCTAGTTCATCTCTTGTGAAGAAGTTGTTGTGTAATGTGCACTGTAGGGTTTTGTAACCAAGCATCTTCTTAATCTTCATCGTGTGGATGATTTGAAGAACTCTGCAGCCAACAACTCTCTCTCTTGTTGGTGAATTGAAGTCGCGTACTAGGATCCGCGCAATTGGTTAGTCACGTACTTGGAGCCGTGCATCAAGAGGAGAAACTGTCACTACAGAACAAGTCCAATTGGGTATTGGGGTAAGGGTTCAACTGTAGATTGGTATGGTACTCGGATTCCTTGCTTGTAATCCCTTGTTGTGATAATAGTGGAGTTTCGGGAGTGGTGACCTTAAATCACCCGGTGGAGTTTTTGCCGTCAGGTTTTCCCCATTCGTAAACAAATCACAGTGTCTTTTATTTTCCGCTGCATACTTTAGTTTTGGTGATTTGTTTGTGCTACCACGTGAATTTGCATGTTAACTTGATTAATTAATAACTCAGCTAATTAATCAATTTAATTAATCACAAGGGGTCAATGCGTTTGTAGCCTATCAAGTGGTATCAGAGTAGGCACACTCTAATTAGGGTTTAATCCTTGTGTGTGTGTGATCCATTGACCCCTGTCTGTCATGGATAGAGGTCAATCCCTTATTATACCTCCATTATTTAATGGTACTAACTATGCATACTGAAAGGTACGCATGAGAGTTTTCTTGCAGTCATTAGATGAGAAGGTGTGGCAAGCTATGGAAATAGGCTGGACTAAGCCTACAGAAGCACCGGCCGATTGAAATGATGCCAAGATCAAGGCGGCAAATTTCAACAGCAGAGCATTGAATGCTCTATTCAATGCAGTCACCAATGAGGAGTTCAAGAAAATTTCCTCCACAGAAACTGCAAAGGAAGCATGGACCATTTTCCAGACAACCTATGAGGGAACCAAGGCTGTCAAGGATTCGAAACTACAGAGGCTCACTACAAGCTTCGAAGAAGTTAAGATGGAGGAGGATGAGTCATTTGATGAGTTCTATGCAAAACTCAAAGACATAGTGAACTCAGCTTTCAATCTTGGGGAAACCATTCCTGAACCCAAGATAGTAAGGAAAGTACTCAAATCTTTGCCCGAGAGATTCCATGCTAAGATCACAGCAATAGAGGAATCAAAAGATATTGGCAGGATTCCTCTGACTGAGCTGGTTGGAAACTTACAAACCTACGAGCTAGAGCTGACTAGGATGGGCAAATCAAGCAAAGGAAAGAGCATGGCACTAAAGGCCAAGAGTAGTGATACAGATGATTCATCAAATGATGAAGATTCTAAAATGAAGTCCTACATTACTAGGCAATTTAAGAAATTCATAAAGAATGCCAATGGTAAAGGCTTCAACAAAGATCGTAGGCAATCCAGTTCTTCTCAATTCAAGAACTCAAATAAAGGGGAGAAGGATGCCAAGGATGGCGGTCAGTACACTGTTCCCACTAGACCAAAATGCTTTGGGTGTCAAGGCTTTGGACACATGAAACAAGAGTGTCCAACGTACCTTAGGAGCATTGGGAAGAGCAAGGCACTTGCTGCTACCTTAAGCGACACGGAGCCCAAGGACGATTCCGAAAATGAAGATGACGGAATCTTGAATGCCTTTACTGCCACTGTTAATCCTACTGATGGGGTTACTGAAGAAGTGAATGAAGAAAAGGAATTGGTGGATGCCAAATTTGAAACTATGGATGATCAAAATGATATCCATACCGCCTATGAGAAACTATACAAGCTTTCTGAAAAGCATGAGAAATTGTATAGGCTGACCACCAAGAAGCTCAGTGATGTGGAACTTGACTGTGAGGAGCTTTCCACTAAGGTTGTTGAAGCAAATCAGACCATTGGGGCACTGAGGTTCGAGAACAGTTTCTTGGCTGAGAAGACCAAGAAGCTTGAAGTGAAGCTATTTCAAGTTAGAGCACAATTGGAGAGGACATCAAGTGCAAAGCTGGATGAGATACTAAGTATTCAAAAATCTTCTTCGGATCGTACTGGATTAGGGTATGAATTCTCTCTCTGTAATACTCCTTCTGCTAGTACTATTGTTTTTGTTCTTCCTGCTAATAACATTAAAATTGAGAATAAAAATGTTAAAACTAAATTAGCAAGTGAAAACGTAGACAAAAGCAAGTCTATCCTGGGAGCACCCTCTAAATTTGAGAGAAAGGAAACTAGAAACCCTAGAACTAAGAAGGCTATCTCTCAAAAGGCAAGACTGAAGAAGCAGCATCTCTGCTATTATTGTGGTGTTGCAGGTCATACTCGACCAAATTGCTACAAGTGGCTAGCCACTCAACAAAGCAATGGCATGATAGCATCTGGGAACCAGAATCAGCTTCAGACCTCTCTTGCTCTTCTTGGAGACATTCTCAAAGCCCTTATGTTTCTTTCGAACTTGAATGGTTTAAATTCTTCCCCCTCATCACCGGTTAAAGAGTTGACAAAAAGGAAAGGTTCTTCCAAGGTATGGAAAGAAAAGGGCTCTAAGTGATTTTGTTCACTTCTTCTTCTCTCTCCCCGTTTTACTGTTTTGCATTTCTTGTGTGTTGCTTTACTATTTTGAGTTAATCTAGTTTTATGCATTGTTTTGCTTTCTTTAACTTGTTTTTGTTTGTGCGTTTTCAGTTTTGTGTTTTTATTTTTGCTTTTCTGATAAAAATAAAAAAAAATTGAAAAAAAAATACAAAAACAGTGTGTATTTGTGTACATTGGTTCTTGTGAACCTTAAAATGGCCATTGAAACAGAATTTTCTAAACTTTGTATCACCTATAGCTTAGATGAGCATTTTTATGCACAACTAAGCAAGTGAGCTTTATAGCTCTTTGTTTATGATGAGTAAGGTTAAGTGATCTCTTGTACTTAACAGTCGTATCATTCTGTTTGACAGGTAGGACTAGAAAATCCTAAGAGAAATGCATAAATAACTATCCCACCACTGTTACTCGCCAATCATGATATGACATTCACATGCTTCGGCATAACAAAAGTGCAATGTCAATGGCATCCATATGTTTCGACATAGTAAAAGTGCAATGTCAAAAGCTTAACATAATTGGGTATTTCTTTTCTCTCTCTTGTATGCCCATGCATGATATGCTTAATAAAAGAAAATATGCAAAGAAATAAAAGCAAAAGGATTAAAATGCTTTAAAATATGATTGCAAGGATGTTTTCTAGGAGATGTGGGAGTTATAGGATGTACCTCGAAGGTGATAGTCCCCATCAAACAGTTATGATTGTGTGTGAATTAAAGTCATTTTCTCATATCTCAAATCATCATAACTTTGAGACACTTATGCAATCTTGCGATGTTTTCACACACAACACGCAATATTCTTGCTATTCTTAATACATGTGCAGGTACAATGTGATTTGGCCACCACAAGGTTTACGTGCGTTAATGTATGCTCACTAAAATGTCGTAACTCATTTTTGAAATATAAAATTAATTAGACTTGTTTAGTGTGTGTGTGCGAGTTTTGCGATCCATGTGCTTTAATTTATTATTGAGAGATGATTTTAAGAGCTTAATGTGTTGCTTGAATCATTGGTTGAGTTGCATGCGTGATTGCATCCATGTCTATGTTTTTCCTCTTTTGAAAAACTGTTTTTAAGGCAATCTAGACACCTCTTCGACACCTCCTCGACACATTCTAGACACCTAGCTGTCTGTCGAGCTTCTTAGTCTTTTTCTAATCGCAGTCTCGACACATTCTCGACACCTGGTGGATCGATCTAAAAACTTTCTGTCTGCTGGATAGCTTTTAGATAGCTTCTGGATCGATTGAGATTCTTTAATGGTTGATCTTTCTTTCTCGACACATGTCCTCGATAGCTGTTTCTGTCGAAGTTCATTTCCTTGGTACCTACCTCGATAGCTGTCTCGACACCTCTCGATACCTGCATCTATCGAGAATTACTGAAGGGCTATATAAGGATTTCTCGCGATTTTTCTTCTCATTTCGCTCGATCTCTCTCTCGATACTTCGTGTTTTTCTCTCCCAAAACCTCTCTCACTCACTCCAAACCCCTTCCTAAGGATTCTTCAAGTGTTTCTCAAGATCTTCCTCACTTGGTAAGCTTAAATCCTTTCATTCTTCATGCATTTCATGTTTTAAAAACCTAGGTTTTGAGGTTTTTGAAAATTTTTGGGGTTTTTCAAAATTGTTGAGAGTTTCATAAAATTTTTGGGTTGGTTTTATCGATTTGATCTTTAAAACTACATGCATTGCATCACATTAGCATTCTAACAGTATTTTCATGCATTTAGATGTGTGCAAACTTGTTGTGTGTTGGTAGGATTGGATTGGGCTGAGCCCCTGATGTTTTTATATTGCATGTCACATGTTCATGCATTTCCCATGCATAAGTTCTTTCTTTTCAACATTCTTTTCCTATATTGAACTGCTTGGGACTTTTCTGTGTATGTCTCTCTTTCTCCCTCTCTCTATGTTTGCGTTAGTAGTGTCTATGGCACCTAAACGTAAATCCACTCCATCCCAAAACCCTTTGCATTCTAAGGGATCTTCTTCTTCTTCTGATTCCACTCCTATGTCTGTCCGGTTCCATGATGAGAAAGTCCAACAGGACTTCTCGGAGAACTTCTCTAAACGAGATGTTTATTCGCAACGCCAAGTTATCCTAGCAGACTTTGCTGACACTGACTTTCCCAATGTCATTCACAGTCGGGCTTGGAAGTCACTATGTGACATCCCGGTCACTTATCCTCTCGTGTTGATACAGGAGTTTTACTCCAACATCCACGGGATTGATTCTTCAGTACCTCTTTTCTATTCTCGAGTTCGAGGTACGCGCTTTGCTGTCACTCCGGAGTTGGTCTCCGAGGTTTTTCATGTCCCAAGGTTGGATCATGCTGATTACCCCGGATGTGAGCGTCTATGGACTCTATCCAAAGACGAGATGATCTCTTCGTTCTGTGAGCACCCTTCCGCTTGGGGAGATCATCAGTACACACTATGTAGGCCTTTTGCTAAAGGTCCTCATTTCCTTAACATGGTGATGACTTTTGTTTTGCACCCACTATCTCACTACAACTCTATCACAGAGCCTTGTGCTCGATTTTTGTTGTCTCTTCTAGAGCATCTCACTATAGACTTCCCTTCACACTTTATCTTCTCTATCATAGATGTCTATAGAGATACGGCCACCCGTGATAAGATCATTTTTCCTTCCGCTATCACGAGGATTCTTCGCCGTTTTTCCATCCCTTTTCCATTGTCCGATCCGTTTCATGTCATGTCTGCCATAGACACCGCTATCGTAAAACGTAGTGAGGCACAGTTCAGATCGCGACAGTTAGATACTGCTACTCCTTCCTCCCGTCCAACTACATCCAGATCTGCTCAAGCGACATCTGCTCCTTCTTCTTCCTCGAGCGACGTCACTCTTGGAGACATCATGGCGCAGCTTCAGCACATGGATGCTCGCCTCGATACACTCTCCACGGAGTTGTATCAAGTGAATGTTCGTGTTGGTCACATCACCAGGCGACAAGCGACCTTAGGCGGCTTTGCTTTTGAGACTTCTCCTCTGCCACCTCATATTGCTTCTAAGACTGAGGATGATGATGACGGTGATGACGATGATGCTTTTGATGATGATGATGGAGATGCGAGCTCTTCTGATGAAATGTCTACTTGACACTCTACCCTTTGTCACTCGTGACAAAAAGGGGGAGTAGTTTCGGTGTATGAGAGTAGTCATACTTAGGGGGAGAGCTAGTATAGGACATTTTTGATAGGGGGAGTATTGATATGAGGGATGTAGTGAGGATTACATGTATTTCTTTTCTTTTCTATATTTTTAGAGATACATTGATCATATACCCCGGTTTTGTGACCATTTATTGACATACATTGTGATTATTTCTTGATATATATGTTGATGTATGTTTTTCTTTCATCTATCTCTCTATATGTTGTTTCTTTTCTGTCTTTATACACATGTTTCTTTTACTTGTATGCAATATATTATTTCTGCTTCACACAAAGATGCCTTGATGTGTTTTATTTAAAAGTGTTTCAGAAATACAGGTTGTCAAAGTCTACTTGCCATAAACTCTCTTCTGGCAAAGTTTTTCAAGAGTTTGTATTAGGATAGATTTTATTGTATTTAACAAGTAAATATGAGTTGAGTGATTTATGACTTCTCTCATATGTTCATTTGTTTGTTGTGGTTTTGTCATGAATTGCCAAAGGGGGAGATTGTTAGGACATATGTAGTTCAAGTTGTTGACATATGTCACTATTTTGTGTAATTGGCTTATCCTTTGACAAAACGCACTTTACTTGTAATTAGGTAGATTTAGGATGTGTTTAACGCTTCAAGAAACAGATCAAGTGTTGAAATCATCAAGTCTATCCAAGAAACAAGCTGGAAAGTGCAAGTTACTAAAGCTAGACATCTGGTCTGGACACATGTATCTATCGAGCTTTAGAAGCTGTTTCAGCCCCGAGGCTCGACAGTTTCTCGACAGATCCTCGACACCTCTATCTGTCGAGATTCAAAGAAAACAAATTTTCAATTCTGTTTTAATTCCAATCCGTGAATGTGTCTTTGGGACTTCTTTTCTCCTAACCCTAGACATATAAAAGGATTGTTTTAAGGGCCGTCAAAGTGATGCAAGTTGCACAAGCATTGAGTAATTCTTGTTCATGCAATTTGTGATCAAAGACAAAGTTCATGCCCTAGTTCATCTCTTGTGAAGAAGTTGCTGTGTAATGTGCACCGTAGAGTTTTGTAACCAAGCATCTTCTTGATCTTCATCGTGTGGATGATTTGAAGAACTTTGCAGCTAACAACTCTCTCTCTAGTTGGTGAATTGAAGTCGCGTACTAGGATCCGCGCAATTGGTTAGTCACATACTTGGAGCCGTGCATCAAGAGGAGAAACTGTCACTACAAAACAAGTCCAATTGGGTATTAGGGTAAGAGTTCAACTGTAGGTTGGTAAGGTACTCGGATTCCTTACTTGTAATCGCTTGTTGTGATAACAGTGGAGTTTCGGGAGTGGTGACCTTAAATCACCCAGTGAGGTTTTTGCCGTCAGGTTTTTCTCATTCGTAAACAAATCACCGTGTCTTTTATTTTTCGCTACATACTTTAGTTTTGGTGATTTGTTTATGTTGCCACGTGAATTTACATATTAACTTGATTAATTAATAACTCGGCTAATTAATCACAAGGGGTCAACGCATTTGTGGCCTATCACTTAGTATATTACATGTTGTGATTAATTAATTATATCTATCTAACACTCGAATGTTAATTAATCAGACAAATAATAATGGCGGTCAAGTTCCTGAATTGGCAAAAATCTTCAAAGATGTTCATTTCAATCCAAATACAAATATGTGGATACACCATGAGGATGAAGCGACATATGTATGTGTATCATTCCATCTCTATCATGTCTGTAAAGTTATCACATATGTAATATTAATGTTGTGATTTTTTGTTTCTTCCTCTCTTTCAAATGATAGGAAAATATTCTCAAAGTGCAAGAGGATCATTGTCAAGATCCTAATGCAATTCCCCTTACACAAGAGGAGATCTCAAACTTGGTTTTTAAGAAGAAGTCCAATATTGTAAAAAGACTTGGCATGAGACCTTCCTCAGTGGAGTATATTCAACGGTTAAAAAATGAGATAATTGAGCTCAAAGAGGCAAGAGTTAAGGACCAAGAGGAGCGAGCTAGGGACCAAGAGGCACAAGCTAAGTAAGAAGAGGTCCAAAAGAATATTCTTAACTTTTTGAGGAGCAAGGGTTATGATGACGCTCTTACCTATGGGATGGTTCATCTTCAAGTTAAAACACTTATTGGTTAGTGCTTTATTTTAGCAATTGACCCGCACTATATGGTGTGACTAATTTTTTGATGCATTATTTGAAACTAATTGTATTATATTACATTGGAAAATCTATATTTGCTTTCTACAACTTATACATTAGGAGTTGTGATTTTAATTCATTGGTGTGGCTACTCTTAATGCATTGTTAGAAATATTTCTTATAATATAGTTAATATTTTTACTTTACGATTTTAATGTAGTATTGTTTTTATATTTGTGCAAATTTCTTATTGGTGGCTTTTAGGGAATTTACTTTTGGCATTACTTAAAGACATATGAGGACATCTTTTTATATTATGCTATACTTTTTAAATTGTTATAAAACATCTTGAGTTATTGTATGTGTTGCAAACAATTATTATATGGAAGGAGTTTAAATTGGATACTTGTCTTATTTTTTACTTGTGGAATGTATGGATCTTTTTTTATAAATGTGTTGTCGAAATAAATGTATTATTCAAATGTGATATTTTAATAATGTAATGACAGATTACAAGTTAATATCAAAGCCATGAAAAAAACAAAAACAAAAAATAAGTTTTAACGACGAATTTTTCCGTCACAAATATAGCAACAAAAAATTGTTTTAGTGACGAAATATTTCGTCGCTAAATGTAGCAGAATTTTGTAAGAAATGGTTTTAGTGACGAAAATTTTTGTCACTATATGTGCTTGGATTTTCTTAAAAATATTTTTAGTGACGAACGTTTTCATCACTATATGCACCCGAAAATAGTTTTAGTGACGAAATTGTTCGTCACTAAATATGATTAATAAACTAAAGTGTTTTTAGCGACAAAAAATTTTTGTCACTGAATATTGTTTTTAGCAAGGAAAACATTTAGCAACGAAACGTTTTCATTGCTAAAAGTTTTTTTTTTTTTTAAACAAATTGGACTATTAGTGACGAAATTTTTCGTCACCAGGACTTCTAGCGACAAGGTTTCAGTGACGATGAAATGAGTTTCATCGCTAATTAGTAGATTTCGTCGCTAAAGATCCTTAGCGAAGAAAAACTGGACTTTTAATGACGAATTTTTTCGTTACTGAAAACACATTTTGTTGTAGTGGTAGTACAAAACTTGTATTACAATGAACCCTAACATGAGTATATATAGTAAACTAAACCCTATACTAATAGACTTCTAATACAATTTAGAGACTTGGCTTGCATACAAAGTAAAATTAGACTTGCGTCTATTCTAATGGGCTAATATATCTAACACCCTCTCTCAAACTCAAGACAGAAGTTTGATGAAAATTGTGATTGGATAAGGTTGAGAAGATCCCTTGAATGTGTTAGGATTAGTGCCCTTAAATCCTATTGTATAATACTATGTATGATATTATGTATGACATTGTGTATGACTTAATATTGTGATTAATAAAGTTGTTTTATTATTATCTAAAATAATGGTAACATGAATATGGCACATTATCATATAGTCCATGAGATGCATAGTATATGATTTATGTGAAATGTCACAGAAGATATAAATCACAAGTTCTTTGTAAACTCAGAATTTATAGTTCATAGTCAGTAATGAAATTGGGCATTTCATCTGCAAAGACTATAACGTATCAACTAAGATGATTTTTCTTGATCATGGAAGTGGAGACTTCTAGTTGATATGTTGATATGCTTTAAGAGTTAAGACATATTAAACTAGACCGCTGTAAGATTTATTATTCTCCTAATAACTGTCAAATAAATAATAAATCTCACGACTTCTATTTGCATGAACTCTTAATCCTAAAAGGATAATGGACCTGATCATGAAGTGTAGGTTACTTTGATATATCAAGAGTGAGATCTAAAGTAACAGTCAAAACCTCAGTATGTTGGGCAGCCACATGTAGTGTTGATGGAACATATATTCTCAAAATAGAATTCATAGTCTTTTGATGGAGACATAAAATATTCTTTTGAGATAAGTTTAATGGGTTCAATTATTCAGAGAATTAGGCCTAACCACTTTGGTAAGGAGTTACTAAAGTATATATTTATGAAATTGGATTTCATAAATATATGATGAATAACTTTAAAGGATTAAACCGGGTATTCAAGGATAAAATGTAGTAATTTACATAGTGGCAGTCTACATTCATGATTTTGTGTTACTACGAATATTTTATGAAGGAGTTACACATATAATAAAGTCTTGAAATATAAATTTATTAATAAAGCCTAGAGTGCAATTATATTTATATAGTGGTATTAAATATAATTAATAGTAACTTTGGACTTGCCAAGAGTTGACGAAAAAGCCCAAGGCCCATTAGAGCTAGTGTCTTATTGGTCCCTTTTGGTCTCACTCCAAACCACACACTAAAACCCAACTAGAAATGTCCAATAGGCCAGCTCAATTAGATAATTAGTTAGTTATAAAGGAAGAAACATACAGAATTTTTTATTAGAGAATAAAAAAAAGAAGAGACATCATTGTGAAATGGTGTGTATATGTGAGTGAAGCCACTCGATAATTCTCCCTTGAAAACTGATTGAGAGACCACACTTATGGGGCATAAAGTGGAATTGGAGTGAAGATTAATAATGTTCCCAAGTGCTTCTAATCTTTGTTTTAAACTTCTCCACACCAAGGTGCGCTATCTTGTTCTTAAATTCTAAAATTTGCACAGTGGATATTATCAATCATGAATGAAATAGATCCATGTTTGTTGCTTCCACTATGTGTTTTTGTAGGAGATACAAAACCAGATTTTCCAATAAAATGAAGTTTGGTTTTGTGACAGTGATTTGTGAAAGGCAATGGTCTTGCAGTGTTGATGCAATTTCTAACGATAGCATAACTATATCGGAGAGTTTTGACTGCAGCAATGAGAAGCCAAAGAAGAGAAACACAGTGAAGAAACACCAAAGAAAACAAAAAGTGCTCTTAAACATACTGTAATTAAGGACATGGCCAAAGGAAGGTGACTCTGATACCACATTAAATATTAGCTATGATATATTTCATATTGAATATTCTTTAATAAATCTGGAAGAGAGAAACATAAAATAGGAATACAAGAACACGAGGATTACGTAGTTCAGTCTTACGACCTACGTCCATAGAAGAAAATTTTAAGGGTTACAGCTTTATAAAATAAGAGTGTAGTGCAAAACCTATGTTCCAATAAACCTTAACATGGGTATATATAGTACACTAAACCCTAAACTAATAGACTTTTAGTACAGGTAAGAAACTTGGTTTACATGTACACAAAGTAAAATTAGACTTAGACCTATACTAATGGGCTAATATATCTCTAATAAACCACCTTGTGTGTGAATAAATGTATCTTTTGTTGGAAAACATTTCCATTGGCAATAGGGTCATTTACTTAGGGGCGCAGATGATTATCTCGCATACATTATTTCTATGTCCTTATTTTTATGTTCACTTTCAATAGACAATGCATGTGAATGAGTTGTGGAGGTAGATCAGTTTGTAGTGGCGAGTGAATTAGAGGGACAATATTAATGTACTGAAATGAAAGCTTATAATAGGATTATCACATGGCATTCTGTGTCCTGTTTTTCACTTGTGCATATTGTTGTGCTTCTACTATCCTGGTTCAGAGCAACACCAGTTCCTCGTGCAATGGCAGCCTTGATGAGTGCGTTATTAAGGATGACTTGGGGTTCCTTGTGGATCCCTACCTAAGAAAGCCGCTTGCTCAAAAGCAGTGGTCGTACTAAGGGTCGTCAATGGGCCGGGTCGGGCCGGCCTAGCCCATTTTCACTTGGCCCATGGGCACAATGAGCTGGGCATAATGAGTTATTAACTAGTTAACGGGCCGGGTCGGGCTGGGCCAAAAGAATAAACCTCAGCCCATGACCCTGCCCATGGGCAATGCCCATTTTGTCTTTAGCGAGCTGGGTTATCGGGTTGGGCCTAATGGGCTACCCATGGGCTTGTGTTAGTATATTATTTTATTATTTTTATAAGGAAAGAATCAATTTTTTATAAAGGAATAATCAATCTATTTTTTTAAAGGAAAGAATTAAAGAATTTAATACTTAATTACAAATTTTTTTACATTCAAATCTATTTAATTTTTTGTTTTGTTGATGGAAACCTATTTAATTTTTTTTTTATTAAGCCTTTAAATAGTTTTTTATTTTATCTTTAACAAAAAAAAATGTCAAATGGTTAATTCAAATTTGCTAGACTACTAGAAAAATATATATTTAATAAACTAAGTTTTGCACAATTACTTTGAGTATCTTAGTGGTTGAGGGCTTAAGAAATTACTCTATAATATCTCAAGATCAATCCTTCATACACTTATATATTTTTGTTATGAATTATAAGTTATTGGGCTGGGCCAATGGGCTGGGTAACGGGTTGGGCTACTGGGCTAGCCCATCGGGTACCCATGAGCTTAAAAACTAGCCCACAGCTTGACCCACTGGGCTAGTGGGCTGCCCATGAGCCTTAATAACAACGGGCCGGGCCGCCCATTAGCCCAGTGGGCCATCGGGTTTCGGGGCCGGGCTATGGGCCGTGGGCTATTTGATGACCCTTAGGTCGTACTGGTCGTACAAATGATCCTACAAACCATTTCTTTCCTTACGGGAGAAATAGAGACCCAAAACAATATAATGACTGCATCAATGGGTGCGTAAAACCTAATGATTATAATCGCCGCTGCTGATAGCTAGCCACAGTAGTAATCTCACCCCCCCTGAATCGTGGCAGTGGTAGTGTGTTTCATTTCAGTTGTTCTGTTTTTCACTTATTTCCCCATTCCCATTCCTCAAGTATTTTTTCCCTAATTTCTTTTCTCCGTTCTGCAGAAGATATATTATATTACTTCCTATAAGGATTTTGAGAATCCATATATGTATTTGCATGTGTGAATCAATGTATATTTTGTTGGAAAACACTTCCAGTTTGCCTAGTAGGTTCTCATGTAGCCATGTGAACAACCATTGTTATTTAATTTGTTCAACATTATTTAAATTTTTCTATGTTTCATATATAATTTTTTAAATTATTAGTATACTTGAATATGTAACGAGTCATTTACAACTTAAAATAAGTATATTATTTGTGATAAAATTGTTGCTACCTTATTTCGGCCTCAAGCTAATTGCCGCTTTTGGAGGGCTCTCAAGCTAATTTCAAGTTGTACGCAAAACCCAAAAAACCTCTAATTTCAACTAAGACATGATTAAAAGGCTAGAATTAATGTGGGCTAGGCAGTTAGTTATTTATTTTATAGTGCGAAGAAGCATCATAGTTTTTGAATCTACATATATATATATATATATATATATATCTTTTTTGAAAGGTTTCTTAAGCCTAAGCCCAATGCAAATTTATGGGTCTGTTGAAGGGCAAGAGAAGTTGCGAGATGCTGAGTGAGGGAACTGGGCTCAATCCCACTAAGGACGAAGCCAAAACTTTAAGTTAACGGGACAGCTTTATTATTGACTGTGTGTAATAGTTTTAATTTCTAACTTTGCTACTTAGCTGCTGAGATTCCTGAGAATAAGAACAAAATTATTTTTGTTTAGAATTTTTTTAAAAGGCAAGGTTATTTATTTTGGATAAAATTAGTTAAATGAGCTTAATTTCTTTTTAGTTTTACTGGTAATTTTTGTTGTTGAGCTATTTTCTTTTGGGCTTGCATATTTTCTTTTAGATTTTAGATTATAAATTTTTTATGGTCACTAAAATGAGAAAAATGCTAGAGTTACAAGCTTTTTTATAAATGACTGATGTGTCAAATGATTATTGGTAATTAAAAAAATAATGTGATTAGTGGGCCCATATGCGAACTAATAAGAATTTACTATAAAAAAAAGTTTGTAAAAATGTTATAAAAAGGTTTGTGAGTATAGTATTACTCTTAAAAGAATTAATGATATTATTAAAGGAAAACAAAATTATCAAAATTAGTACACATATATATAATAATATTTTTTTTAAGAAAAAAAAATTAAGGAGGGCCATTTCCCCCACTAGTCCAATGGTGGTTTCGTCCTTGGGTCCCACCACGGCCAATTAAGCTGTTTTAATAAACTGATCTAAACACAAGCAAGTCCAATAAATACAACAATATAGACATATTTTTGCAAGAACTATAGAAGCAAAGCAATATTGACAAACATAAATATATTCAATGAAATCTTATTAACAAGTCAGAGAACCCCAAATACAAATTCTTCAAGGAAATGGAACAAAGCCAATATGTCCCAAACGTCAAAGACTTAGGTGGACCCTAAGGTTCACAAAGACTTGCAAAGGTTGGATCCTGGATCAATTTATAGCCCCCTAAGCTCTATATTCTCAATATAATTGCCAATTTTCTCTCCTACCCTTCTCTTTCTAATGTTTCTCTTTTTCGTTCTTTGCTTCTTGTTGTTCTTCCATAGTCAATTCCTCCCCTTTTATACTAGTCTTAGAGGACTTAAAATTACTATTTCCTCCTTTCTTCTTGATCTTGTCATTTTCCCTTGGATTCAGTCTCTATTGGCTTTCTTTCTCTTCTTTGTTCTTATTTCGTTTTCCTAGGAACCCATGCTTGAAAGTATTCTAATTAATTTCCATTCTTGGAAGTTAATTTTTCCAGGAAACCTAGGTGTCAACCAAGGTCAATGACAAGGATCTCTTCTCAAGGTTTGGTGGGAGAACTTCTAAAGCCCCCAAGCATCTTACTTCTTCTTGACAGGCCACAAACGCGTTGACCCCTTGTGATAATTTAGATTAATTAAATTAGCCCAGTTATTAATTAATCAAATTAACAGATAATATCACGTGGCAGCACAAACAAATCACCAAACTAAGATATGCAGCGGAAAATAAATAACACGGTGATTTGTTCACGAATGGAGAAAACCCTAAGGCAAAAACCCCACCGGGTGATTTAAGGTCACCGCTCCCGAAACTCCACTATTATCACAACAAGCAGTTACAAGTAAGGAATCCCATTACCTCACCAACCTACAGTTGAACTCTTACCCCAATACCCAATTGGACTTGTTCTGTAGTGACAATTTCTCCAGTTTAATGCACGGCTCCCAGTACGTGACTAACCAATGTGATGCGCAGATCCCAGTACGCGGCTTACTCTTTTGCACAAATCCCAGTACGTGACTCACTCACCAACTTGAGGAAGAAAGAATGTTGGCTGCAAAGTTCTTCAAATCATCAGAGATGAACTAGGGCATGAACTTTGTCTCACAGATCACAATTTGCATGAAAGAGGAGAAGCAACTTGTATCTTGTGAATTCTGCTTGTTGCTCTGCTTTAACGGCCCTTAAAATAATCCTTTTATATGTCTAGGGTTAGGAGAAAAGAAGTCCCAAAGACACACACACGGATTGGACTTGAAACAGACCTGGAAATCTGTTTTCTTTAATTCTCGACAGATAGAGGTGTCGAGAGGTGTCGAGACAGCTGTCGAGGCTCGGGCTTAACAGCTTCTTTAAATCTCGATAGATGTATCTGTCGAGGTATCTATCGAGCTTTAAAATCCTGCACTTCCTTGCTTGTATCTTGGACAGACTTTGACGGCTTCAACACTTAATCTTGAACCACTGTTTCTTGAAGTGTTTAACACATCCTAGATCTACCCAATTACAAGTAAAGTGCGTTTTGTCTAAGGATAAGCCAATTACATAAAATATCGACATATGTTCACAAGCTTGAACAACTACATATGTCCTAACAATCTCCCCCTTTGGCAATCCGTGACAAAACCACAACACACAAATGAAGATATGAGAGAAGTCATAAATCACTCAACTCATATTCACTTGATACATACAATAAAATCTATCCTAACACAAACTCTTGAAAAACTTTGCAAGAAGAGAGTTTATGACAAGAAGACTTTGACAACCTGTATTTCTGAAACACTTGTAAACAAAACACATCAAGGCATCTTTGTGTAAAACAGAAATAATAGATTGCATACAAGTAAAGAAACATGTGTATAAAGACAGAAAAGAAACAACACATGTAGAGGTAGGTGAAAAAGAAAAACATACATCATCATATAGAGAAAGAGAATAAGTACAATGTATGTAAGTACATGATCAATGTATCTCTAAAAGATAAGAAAAGAAAAAAATACATAGATCACCTCACTACATCCCTCAATCCACACTCCCCCTAACAAAAATGTCCTACGCTAACACTCCCCCTAAGTATGACTACTCTCATACAAAACTACTCTCCCTTTTTGTCACGAGTGACAAAGGGTAGAGTGTCAAGTAGACATCTCATCCGATGAGCTAGCATCTCCATCATCATCATCGTCGGAAGCATCATCATCATCGCCATCATCATCACCCTCGGTCTCAGTCGACACATGAGGTGGCGGAGGAGAAACCTCTGAGGCAAAGCCGCCCATGGTCGCCTGTCGCCTGGCGATGCGACCAACACGGACATTCACCTGATACAACTCTGTGGAGAGAGTATCGAGGCGAGCATCCATGCGCTGTAGCTGCGCCATGATGTCTCCTAACGTGACGTCGCTAGAGGAGGAAGAAGCAGACGCACGAGCTGATCTGGAGGTAGTCGGACGGGTGGAAGGAGTGGCAGCATCCGGCTGTCGCGATCGAAACTGTGCCTCGCTACGTTTTACAGTAGCGGCGTCTATGGCAGACATGACATGGTAGTGATCGGACGAGGGGAAGGGAATGGAAAAACGACTCATGATCCTCGTGATAGCGGAAGGGAAAATGAGCTTATCACGGGTGGCCGTATCTCTATAGACATCTATGATAGAAAAGATGCAGTGAGAAGGAAAGTCTATAGAGAGATCCTCAAGGAGGGACAACAAGAACCGAGCTCGAGGCTCTGTGATCGAGTTGTAGTGAGAGAGTGGGTGCAAAACAAAAGTCATCACCATGTTAAGGAATCTAGGACCTTTAGCAAAAGGTCTACATGGTGTGTACAGGTGATCTCCCCAAGAGGTAGGACGTTCACAGAACGCCGAGATCATCTCGTTTTTGGACACAGTCCAGAGACGCTCACAGCTAGGGTAATCGGGATGATCCACCCTAGGTACATGGAGAACCTCAGAGACTAGCTCTGGGGTGACACAGAAGCGCGTACCTCTAACGCAAGAATAGAAAGAAGGTACTGAAGAATCTATCCCGTGGATGTTGGAGTAAAACTCCTGAATCAACACGAGAGGAGATGTGACCGGGACGTCACACAGTGACTCCCAACCCCGAGTGTGAATGACATCGGGTAGGTCAGTGTCGGCAAAGTCTGCCAGGACGACGTGGCGTTCCGAATGAACACCGCGTTTAGAAAAGTTCTTCGAGAAGTCCTTATGGGCTTTCTCATCACGGAACCGGACAGAGATAGGGGTAGAGTCAGAAGAAGACTGTCCCTTAGAACGCAGAGGGTTCTGGGACGGAATGGACTTACGTTTAGGAGCCATAGACGCTACTAACGCAACCATAGAAGAGGGGAAAAGAAGAGACAAACAGAAAAGTCCCAAGCAAATCAATATTGATAGAATGAAATATTGAAATGAAAAGAACGTATGCATGAAAATGCATGAGCATGTGAAATGCAACTCAAAAACATCATGGGCTCAGCCCAATCCAAACCTAACAGCACACAATAGATTTGCACACATCTAAATGTATGAAAATACAATTAGAATGCTCATGTGATGCAATGCATGTGGTTTTGAAGATTAAAACTAGAAAACCAACCCAAAAATTTCATGAAAACCCCAACAATTTTGAAAACTCCCAAAAATTTTTCAAAAACACAAACCTAGGGTTTTAAAACAATGCAATGCATGAAAATGAGGGATAAAATGCTTACCAAATGATGAAGAACACGAAGAATCACTTGAGAAAGCCTTGAGAGAGGTTTGGAGGGAGAGGGAAAAGATTTTGAGAGAGATCAGAGAGTTTTCGAGCGAGAGAGATCGAGAGAATGTCCTGAAAAATCGCGAAGGACCCTTTTATAGAGCATCAGTAATTCTCGACAGCTGTAGGTGTCGAGAGCTGTCGAGGTAGCTGTCGAGGGAAGCTATCGAGAAAAGCACGTGGACAGATGCAGCTATCGAGGTCAACTATCGAGGGAGAAGCAACAAGCAATTGGGAACCTCGATCGATCCAGAAGCTATCGAGGAGCTATCGAGCAAACAGAAAGTTTCTCGATCGATCCAGCTGCTGTCGAGACTGCGATAAGAAAGAGCCTGAGGATCTCGACAGATAGCTATGTATCGAGAGGTATCGAGGAGGTGTCGAGATGCCTTTCAAAGCAGTTTTTCAAAAGAAGAAAAACACAGACATGAATGCAATCATGCATACAGCTCAACCAAAGATACAATCAACACATTAAGCTCTCAAAATCATCTCTCAACAAGAAATATGATGCACATGTATCTCAAAACACGCACACACACACTAAACAAGTCTAACCAATTTTATGTTTCAAAAACAAGTTATGACAGTTTAGTTATAATACATTAACGCATGTAAACCTTGTGATGGCCAAATCACATTGTACCTACACATGTATCAAGAATTGCAAAGAGTATTACGTGTTGTGTGTGAAAACATCGCAAGATTGCATAAGTGTCTCAATGTCATGACGATTTGAGATATGAGAAAATCACTTTAACTCACACACAATCATAACTGTTTGATGGGGACTATCACCTTTGAGGTACATCCTATAACTCCCACATCTCCTAGAAAACACGCTTGCAACCATATTTTTAAAGCATTTTTAATCTTCTTGCTTTTTATTTCTTTGCATATTTTCTTTTAACAAGCATATCATGCATGGGCATACAAGAGAAAGAAAAGAAATACCCAATGATGTTAAGCTTTTGACACTGCACTTTTGCTATGCCGAAGCATACAGGTGTCTTATGACATTGCACTTTTGCTATGCCGAAGCATACAGATGTCATATTATGATTGGCGAGTAACAATGGTGAGATGGTTATTTATGCCTTTCTCTTAGGATTTTCTAGTTCAACCCGTCAAAAGAGTGATACGAGTGTTAAGAAGAAGAGATTACTTAACCTTACTCATCACAAACAAAGAGCTACAAAGCTCACTCGCTTAGTTGTGCAAAAAGAGTGCTCATCTAAGCTATAGATGATACAAAGTTTGGAAAACTCTGTTTCAATGGCCATTCCAAAAGTTCGCATGAACTAATGCACACAAACACACACTGTTTTTGTATTTTTCATTTTTCAATTTTTTTTTTTTATTTTTATCAAGGAAGCAAAAAATAAAACACAAAACTGAAAACACACAAACAAAAACATGTTAAAGAGAGCAAAAACAATGCATAAAACTAGACTGACTCAAAACAGTAAAGAAACACACAAGTAATGCAACACACGAAAACAGAGAAAGAAGAAGAAGTGACTGAAATCACTTAGATCCCTTTGGCTTCCACACCTTGGAAGATCCTTTCCTATTGGTCGACTCTTGAACCGGTAAAGAGGGAGAAGAATATGAACCGTTCAAGTTCGAAAGGAACATAAGAGCTTTTAGAATGTCTCCAAGAGGAGCGAGAGAAGACTGAAGCTGATTCTGGCTCCCAGATGCTATTTCGCCATTGCTCTGTTGAGTGGCAAGCCACTTGTAGCAATTTGGTCGAGTGTGACCGGCGAGACCACAATGATAACAGAGATGTGGCTTCTTCTGTTTGGCCTTTTGAGAGATAGCCCTCTTATTCCTAGGGTTTCTAGATTCCCTTTTCTCAATTTTAGGGGGTGCTCCTAGGATGGACTTTTCTTTGTCTACATTCTCACTAGCTAAATCAGTTTTAACATTATTTTCCTCAGTTTTAATGTTATTAGCCGGTGGAACAAAAACAGTAGTACTAGCAGAAGGAGTATTAGAGATAGAGAATTCATACCCCAATCCAGTACGATCCGAAGAAGATCTCTGAGCATCTAGCATCTTGTCCAGCTTGGCGCTTGACGTCCTCTCCAGTTGTGCTCTGACTTGAAATAGCTCTGCTTCAAGCTTCTTGGTCCTCTCAGCCAAGAAATTGTTCTCGAACCTCAGTGCTCCAATGGTTTGATTCGCTTGATCAACCTTTGTGGACAGCTCCTCACGGTCAAGTTCCACATCACTGAGCTTCTTGGTGGCTAGCCTATAGAGCTTCTCGTGTTTCTCAGAAAGCTTGTATAGCTTCTCATAGGCGGTATGGATATCATCTTGATCATCCATAATCTCAATCTTGGACTCCACCAATTCCTTCTCTTCATCCACATCTTCTGTAACCCCATCAGTAGGATTAACAGTGGCAGTGAAGGCACTCAAGATTCCGTCGTCCTCATCCTCAGAATCGTCCTCGGGCTCTGTGTCGCTTAAGGTAACAGCAAGTGCTTTGCTCTTCCCTATGCTCTTTAAGTACGTGGGACACTCTTGTTTCATGTGTCCAAAGCCTTGACACCAAAGCACTTTGGTCCTGTGGGAACAGTGTACTGACCGCCATCCTTGACATCCTTCTTCATTTTCTCCGGATTCCTGAATTGTGAAGAACTGGACTGTCTACGGTCTTTGTTGAAACCCTTTCCATTTGCATTCTTCATAAACTTCTTGAATTGCCTTGTGATGTAGGATTTCATCTTGGAATCTTCATCATCTGACGAGTCATCCGTATCACTGCTTTTGGCCTTCAGTGCCAAACTCTTGCCCTTGTTCGACTTGCCTAACCTAGTCAGCCCTAACTCATAGGTTTGCAAGTTTCCAACCAGCTCAGTCAAAGGAATTCTGTCAATATCCTTCGACTCTTCGATCGCCGTGATCTTAGCATGGAATCTTTCTGGCAGCGATCTGAGCACCTTCCTTACTATCTTGGGTTCTGGGATGGTCTCCCCAAGATTGAAGGCTGAGTTCACTATGTCCTTCAGCTTGGCATAGAACTCATCAAACGACTCATCCTCCTCCATCTTTATTTCTTCAAAGCGTGTGGTGAGCCTTTGCAGCTTTGAATCTTTGACAGCCTTGGTGCCCTCATAGGTTGTCTGGAGGATGGTCCATGCTTCCTTGGCAGTTTCAGTTGAGGTAATTTTCTTGAACTCCTCATTGGTGACTGCACTGAATAGGGCATTCAATGCTCTGCTGTTGAAGTTTGCCGCTTTAATCTTAGCTTCATCCCAGTCAGCCGGCGCCTCTGTAGGCTTGGTCCAGCCTATCTCCACAGCTTGCCACACTTTCTCATCTAAAGACTGCAAGAAAGCTCTCATGCGTACTTTCTAGTATGCATAGTTAGTGCCATCAAATAAAGGAGGTATAATTAAAGATTGTCCTCTATCCATGACAGCGGGGGTCAATGGATCACACACAATAGATTAAACCCTAATCAGAGTGTGCTTGCTCTGATACCACTTGACAGGCCACAAACGCGTTGACCCCTTGTGATAATTTAGATTAATTAAATTAGCCCAGTTATTAATTAATCAAATTAACAGATAATATCACGTGGCAGCACAAACAAATCACCAAACTAAGATATGCAGCGGAAAATAAATAACACGGTGATTTGTTCACGAATGGGGAAAACCCTAAGGCAAAAACCCCACCGGGTAATTTAAGGTCACCACTCCCGAAACTCCACTATTATCACAACAAGCAGTTACAAGTAAGGAATCCCAGTACCTCACCAACCTATAGTTGAACTCTTACCCCAATACCCAATTGGACTTGTTCTGTAGTGACAATTTCTCCAGTTTAATGCACGGCTCCCAGTACGTGACTAACCAATGTGATGCGCGGATCCCAGTACGCGGCTTACTCTTTTGCACGAATCCCAGTACGTGACTCACTCACCAACTTGAGGAAGAAAGAATGTTGGCTGCAAAGTTCTTCAAATCATCAGAGATGAACTAGGGCATGAACTTTGTCTCACAGATCACAATTTGCATGAAAGAGGAGAAGCAACTTGTATCTTGTGAATTCTGCTTGTTGCTCTGCTTTAATGGCCCTTAAAATAATCCTTTTATATGTCTAGGGTTAGGAGAAAAGAAGTCCCAAAGACACACACACGGATTGGACTTGAAACAGACCTGGAAATCTGTTTTCTTTAATTCTCGACAGATAGAGGTGTCGAGAGGTGTCGAGACAGCTGTCGAGGCTCGGGCTTAACAGCTTCTTTAAATCTCGATAGATGTATCTGTCGAGGTATCTATCGAGCTTTAAAATCCTGCACTTCCTTGCTTGTATCTTGGACAGACTTTGACGGCTTCAACACTTAATCTTGAACCACTGTTTCTTGAAGTGTTTAACACATCCTAGATCTACCCAATTACAAGTAAAGTGCGTTTTGTCTAAGGATAAGCCAATTACATAAAATATCGACATATGTTCACAAGCTTGAACAACTACATATGTCCTAACACTTCTAACATTCTCTTTCTTGCTAAGGTTCCTCGAGTTTCTCCTTTGTGGACTGTTTGGTTTTCACCTCTTAGTCCCAAGGTTTGGTGGGATCATTTATCCCTTTCAATCCTTTTTTTTTTTTTTTGGGAACTTGGCCTTTGATGGCCCCTTCCCTAGTGAACCCTTTTTGGGCTCCAACATTTGCTAGGCTGGTCTCATTCAAGAACCTCTGCACTTGCACCCCTTTGTGGGGTCTTTTGCACCTTGTTTTCAAGGCCCTGTTTCTTCTTTCTTTTGTTGTTGGGCTTTGGCCCCATTCTACTTAGTTCCTTTGCCTCTTTTGTAAAATCATTTTCATAAGCCATGGGTCCCCTATATCCATGCAAGGCCCATGGTTTGGTTTCTTGGGCTGAATCTATTCCTTTAATATTTTGGGTATCAACATATATTTTATAGAAAATGCTTTTACAACATCAATTGAATCAATTACCATCCCCCCAATTTGTTCCTTAATAAGTTTCCAACAATCCTCATTTTTTTTCCTTAATAACTGTACATTCCACAAATATAAGGACACATCTAGAAACTAAATAATATAGTCATAATGGATCCTTTTATGGACACCTGATTTTAACCCCTTACAACTCAAGCCTCCATTCCCCAATGACGATAACACAAAAAGGTTTAGAGTTGATCTAGGGCCTAGCTATGGAAACTCTTTAGTTGAAGGATAAAAAAAAAAAAAAAAACCTTACATACCCCTAAGGGGGCATAGCATCCTTAACCCGTGCGTACGCAGCCACGAGCTTGTGTACACACCTAGGGTTTCAGACTTTTCTATAATAAAATTTTTTTTTTTTATCAAATTTTCGACAGAGACAATCCCACATCGCCTGGAGATGCTTCCACCCCTTCTCTTTGAACAATATAGAAGGCCCATTTCCCAAAAAGACACAGAATCTACTCCAAAAAAGTGATTCAAGAGAATTTTTTTACATTAAAAAGCATCCTAACTAAAGTTTCTTGGCTAGGACTTATTTTAATCCAAAGCCTTCTAGTTAAACTTACTAACCCTCTAGGTATTTTGTTTTAGATTGACTGAGGAGAATGGTCAAAATCAAGCTCTAAAGCTTTTTTGTGAGGTAGTTGTTCTTGCTTTGATTTTCTTTTTCTTTTGTTTTTAACTGTTGTTTTTCACTTTAATATTCTTATGTTTTGCAGGTTTATCACTTCAATCATTAGAAGGCATGATAGGTTGTTTAGTTTAGGTTTTGATTGGTGTTGCATGCTATATTTTTGGGTAGGGATGCGTACGCAGGCTCATGCATGTGTACTCACCTTCATGACCCTGCATACGCATGCATACTTCTATATGTGTATGCAAGCTCAGCCCAAAAACCCACATTTGTTTGTTCATGTTTTCCTTTATATTTAAATGCATGTTATAGTTCCCGTTTAATTAGATTTTTCATGATTAGGACTAAAGTCATTAAATTAACATGTTTTTATTTAATTTTTCTTAGATTGAATAATTAGGGTTTATGTTTGGATGAACACCATGAACATGCATTGATGCATAGATGTTATGATGGAGTAATGTAGTGAAGTAAGTCATGCATAATCACAAAAACATGAATTTGATTTAATTGCCTAACATAATTATGAGTTGGTTAAGTAAACTGATGAACATCCTTGTTTAGTGCTATGATGTCATGCTTGATTGCTTGCTTAAATGCCATGTTACTGCCTTGATATACTTGCTGCCCTTGGATAAATGAATGAGAATGCCATGATAGATGAATACTAGGCCCTTGGGACAATATGTCATGTTGTGTGTTTAGATGCAATGCTAGTGTGTGTGTGTGTGTGTGTGTGTGTGTGTGTGTGTGAGTTTAGAACAACATATTAGAATACCCTTTGGTGGGATTAGGATTTGAAACACAAAAAGTGGAGGCCGGCCTATAAGTCGGGCAGGGTTGGGTGCCTAACACTTTCACATCCTCATACCTAAACTCCAGACATATGCTCTAGTATAGATCAATCCTTCCATAAGAACGCTATACATATGGTTCTTAGACCTAATCTAGGTGGCGACTACATTTATACCCTTTGCCTGGTCCACCCTAGGCTGAAATGTACTTTCCATTAAGAAACCACTCTCCTTCATTCGAAGGGGGCGCTGGCACTCACAGTGAAGACTCCATTGGGGATAGAGAAGTTTGACTTCAATGTGTTCCATTTCCAAATCTTAACAAAGGCTTTTCTAATATGGTTTTGCACATACTCTCACTTGGTTCTTTGTCCCTTTGCCATGGTTGGAGGTGAGTGGGAAAGTGGAGACTCCATTTAGGGCCAAGACTTTTTGAAGTTCACTCCACCAAGGCTTTGAGTAAAATAAAGGTTTGTTCATCAATCCATATGGGGTCCATTTTGGCTCAAGGTTGGAATAATGTTCCAAATAATTGAGAGTGACCTACTAAGCTATCCTTTTAGCTTTAAGGAGCTTACATGCACTTAAAGAGATCCTAAATCCTATTAAAAGAGGGCACCCTTTATATCTCTTATTTGTTCAACCATATATCTTATGATCACCTAATTCTAAAGGACATATGAAAAATTAAAATTGGAAGGATGACCTAAAAGTTATGGCATACCCTAAGATTTTGGGATGAATAGACAATAAGTATCTCACATGTAAGAGTCTTATCTCAAAGCCCAAATGTATGTCTTAACTTGAAATGTTCATAGGGCCATAAGCCATTGTCTATCATAAGCCCAAATCAAAGCCTTTTTTAAAAAGAAATTTTTGAGCCTAAGGTAACAAATATGTTATGGACCTAGCATCTAAGATTCTACAAAGTCGATGAGCCTCTTTAATCTCAGGCTTCTTTATAGTATGTAAAGGCCAAGATGATGTAAGACTCATGGGCCTTGAGAGGAAGGTCATAATGTATTATAGCTAGAACACTACTTCAAAAAAAAAAATATTGAAATAAATGAAAAAAAAAACGCAAAAGTGATGAATGTATTATAGGCCCATATTTGAGACAAAGGATTGGAAATTTATGAGCACATTCTAATGAAAGCCCATGAGTGTGAGATGAGAGCATTCTGTAAATGGACCAAGCCCTATGAAACAAGGGGCAAGGCCCATAAGAGAAAATGAAGTGGATTTTGTAATTGGACCTTCATTACAATGAACTTAAAGATTATCTTATGGACAAAAGCTTTTAATTTGGGACTTGTGCTTATCTTGAGAATGTCTTGGAGGACATTTTCCACATGCCACAATGTCTAACTACACAACTCAAAAGGAGACCGACCACGCTTCGATCGAAGGAGTGGTTCACTTGCTTTTTCTCACATTAAAGGATGCTCTAGGTCTACAGACCATCACAAGAGTTGTTAGAACATATGTGATTAGTTGTTAGAAATATATGTCAACATTTTATGTAATTGGCTAATTCTTTGACAAAACGCACTTTACTTGTAATTGGGTAGATCTATGATGTGTTTAATACTTCAAAAAACAAGAGTTCAAGTCCAAGTATTGAAGCCATGCAAGTCTGTCTAAGATTCAAGCTGAGAAAGTGTTGTTCATTAAAGCTCGACAGCTAACATCTATCGAGACTTGTAGAGTTGTTGAAGCCCGTGGTTCAACAGCAGCTCGACATATAAGCATCTGTCGAGATTTATGAAAAATAGAATTTTAGATCTGTTTTGACTCCAATCTGTGATTATGTGTTTGGGCTTTCTTTTCTCACAACTCTAAACATATATAAAGATTATTTTAAGGGTCGTATCTGGTTACACAGCTGAGAGCACAATTACACAAGAGCATAATTTCACAAGTGTGACCAAAAACCTAATTTTGTCCTAATTCTTGAAGAAGCTGCTATGTTTGTACACCGTAGGGTTTTGTGACCAAGCAACTTCGTGATCTTCATCTGTTAAAGAGAAGAAGAACTTTGCACCCAAAATCTTCCTCAAGTTGGTGATTGAAGTCACGTACTGGAATATGCTCAATTGGTTAATCACGGACTGGGAGCTGTGCATCAAAAGGAGAGATTGTCACTACAGAACAAGTCCAATTGGGTATTGGGGTCAAAGTTCAACTGTAGGTTGGTATAAGGTACTAGGATTCATTTACTTGTAACCGCTTGTTTTGATAATAGTATATTCTCGAGAGTGGTGACCTTAAAATCACCCAGTGGGGTTTTTGCCTTGGAGGTTTTTCCCATTCGTAAACAAATCGCTGTGTCAAATTTATTTTCTGCTGCATTTAGTTTATTAGTGATTTGTTTGTGCTACCACGCGTTTGCATGTTAAATTGATTAATTAATTAAATTTGGCTAATTAATCAATTAATTCATCACAAAGGGTCAATACGTTTTTGGCCTATCAAGAGTTAATGACTTCCCCAAGGAAGGAAGTGATGGATCTTGGGAGGATCATGAGTGGACCAATGAAGGACAAGTTAGGTACTCCCAACTCGCATTTGGATGAGCAAGACCCCAATTGGCCCACCGATGAAGGGCAATACTTTGTCTTAGCTAATGATGACAAGGACGAGGAAGACGACAACATGAGCACTGGACTAAGTGTCCATAATTGGTCCTTTAGAGAAGAAGATTACCCCTTTTTTGATCAAGAAGACACTTAAGAAGACTTAGCTGAAGCAATACGCATGTGGAGTCCTATGGAAGATGAAGATTGGTCCATGGATTTGAAGACCTTGTTCAAGGAAGGGAGCAAGGGTGACGCTACCAACGCTAAGGAGGAAAAGGAGGATAATAAAAAGCAAAGTGATCTGTCTACATTCATTATGCCTACTGATGGGCACCTTAGCATTTGTACTTAGGTCGATTTTTCTAAAGTCATAAGGAAAATGTCATGTAGTGCAAATTCTGATATACTTTTAATAAAATGAATTCTAATTTGACTTATTTAGATATGTTTATAATATTGAAATTCTGTACTTATATGATTCCAATGAATTTGAAAATAAAATTAATAAACAATTGAAAAGAAATTTGAACCTATGGAACCAATGCTTGAAACTCTTAATTTGGGCAGTAAGAGTCCATGCTTAATTAAAATTGGCTCCACTTTAAATGAACAAGAAAAGAAAGATCTCAAAGAACTACTCACTGAATTCCAAGAAGTGTTTGCATGGTCCTATTAAGATATGTCAAGAATCGATCCAGAGATAGCACAGCACCGTATTGACACTCACTCCTATATAGTGCCTATCAAGTAAAAGTTGAGACACATGAGAACCGAATAACTCCTTGAGATCAAAGAAGAAGTTACCAAGCAATTGAAAGTAGGGTTCATCAAACCTGTGCACCAAGCTAAATGGATAGCCAATGTTGTACCCATACCTAAGAATGATGGAAAGGTTAGGATGTGTGTGGACTTCGGAGACCTAAACAAAGATTGTACTAAGGATGACTTCCCTTTCTTCCATATAACTGTCTTAGTAGATAACACCATCGTCATGGATGGTTTCTTCAGATATAATCAAATCAAGATGGCTCTTGAGAACATGACCAAGACCACCTTCACCACTAAATAGGGATCTATTGCTACACAATAATGTCATTCAGATTGAAGAATGCAAGAGAAACTTATCAAAAGATGGTCACAGCCTTGCTATATGGCATCATAGTGAAGTCAAGAGATAGAGAAGGCCACATTGTCAACTTGAGGAACTTTTTTGAAAGGATCAAAGAATACAAGCTCAAATTTAACCCCCAAAAGTTTACCTTTAGAGTAACTGCAGGGAAGATACTAGGATTTCTAGTGAGCGATAAAGGGATCGAAGTTGATCCTTCAAAGATCAAAGTTATTTTGGACATGCCTCGACCTAAGAGTGAGAAGGAGATAAGAGGATTTCTAGGTCGACTACAGTACATTAGCCGATTCATTGTCAAGCTTACTTCTACTTGTGAACCCATCATCAAGCTATTGGGAAAGAATGTACCCCACACATGGAACGAAGAGTGTCAGAATGCCTTTGAGACCATTAAGGAGTACCTCCTCAACTCACTTATCCTAGTACCTCTAGAGCCCTAGAAATCTTTGCTCTTCTACCTATCTGTCATAAAAGATGTCATAGGGAGTATGTTAGCTCAAGAGGACGATGGTAAGAACGAGAGAGCCGTGTATTACCTAAGCAAAAGGCTACATTATTATGAGAATAGGTACACACCAACAGAAAAGTCTTTCTTTGCTCTTGTGCGGGCCGTATAGAAATTGAGACATGTTATCCTACCATTCCAAGTATGGATTGTAGCCAGAATGGACCCCCTAAAGTATTTGTTCAAGAAACCCGCCATAATTGGAAGATTGTCAAGATGACTAATCCTATTGGTCGAGTTTGATTTGAAGTATGTGGTAAGGAAAACTATCAAAAGGAGTGTCATATCAGACTTCTGTGCCAAAAACCTTGTGGAAGGAGAAGGTGGTAGAGAAGACTTTCCAGATGAGGATATATTGAACATAGAACTTGAAGCATGGAAGATGTACTTCGATGGAGCAGTAAATCGGTATGGGAATGGTATAGAAGTGTTTTTTATTATCTTTGATGGATCACACATACCCATGGCTGCTGAGTTAAACTTTGAGGCAACCAACAACATGGCAGAATATGAAAATTGTATTGCCAAAATGGAAAATTTGCATCAGCTAGGGGCAAAAGAAGCCAAATGGGGATTCAACGTTTGTTATAGCTCAAGCCCAGAAGTTATGGAAGGTGAAGGAAGAGCATCTCAAACCATACCAGTAGTACTTGGAAAAATCAACAAGAACCTTTGATAGGTGTTAAGAAATTTTAATGTACTTGTAATTGCACAAATCATACCAAAGTATAGTTTGACAAGAACGAGTTCAAACCTACAAGGACTTGTATGAACGTGAAAATTAATCAAATCATAACAAAATACTCCTAATCTAGTTTAATAAAAATTTGTTGTTTTGAAATTGAACAAATCTAAGTAAGTAATTAATAAGCAAAGATATTATTGAAGAAGTAAAAAAAAGGAAACAATTAAGAGAAATGAACTAAGCTTTTGGAATCCATCTTGTTAATTCATATCAGTATATATTCATAATCATTAATTTTCTCCAACCACTGCATGATAATCTAGAAATCAATCTTGCTATCATGGAAAATATTATTATTAAAACCTCTGTTTTAAAAATCTAAAACATTTTCTTTTTCGCTTCCTAGGTATAAAATCAAATCATTAATTGTATCCATTGACAAACAAATCACAAGATATCCAATTTTAAAAGCAAAAAACTATAAACCAATCATTCAATCAATTAAGATAAATCCAAAATCATTAGAAAAATATTATTGAACTCATATTAAGAATCATTTCCTAGTCAATTGATATAAAGTAAGAACAATTTAAATTATTAAAGAACAATTATTGTGTGAAAAATTAAGTCACATAAATAATACTGATAATCTTTAATAAAGTTTCATCATCAACCTTAATTATTATTTTAGCTACTAATAGTAATTGAAATAAAACACAAAAATAAAATACTAAGCATTAAACTAGATAAAAATAAAATAGAAAAAGAAATAATCATAGTGCTATCATGGAGAAAAGTTACAAAGAAGCCACTTGCGGCTGCTAAGCTGCCTCTACATGCTACACGTTCAACCCCTGGCAATCTACCTCTATCTCCACTACAAGTTTTCTTTTTGCTAATATATATATTCTCCCAAAAACACGAGTGTATGGGGTCCACCCCTTGTGAGAGAAAGGTAACATGCACGGGAAACATGGCAAAGTTTTTCAGCAAAAACACACCAACCTGTAGCACTCAAAAGAGAGAAGTTGCCTGGTGTATTCCTAGTACAAGTCAGACAATGAGGTTATTAGTTTTGGGCCACACGTCTAGAACTTTATTATTAATTGTAGGCCACACGTCCAAGACATTAGACTTGGGCCTTCATTCTATTTCTTTAATTTTTCATCTTTCTTTTCTTTTATTCTTTCTACACCTCACGCCTGGATATTAGGAGGCTGTTTGGATTTTGTGTTTCCATCGTCCATAACTTTGTTTTCATTACTCATAATTCAAAATATGTGGGTCCTATGGATGAGAAGCTTGTTTGGTTTTTGTTTTCAGTTTTTGTTTCCATCACTCAATTCTCTAATTTTTAAGTAATGAGTTATGGAAATTGAAAACACATTTTAGGTGTTTTCAGTTTCCAAAACTCTGTTTTCAATAGCATTTTCATAATTAAACTCATTTGAAACAACGCAACTAGCCGCAATGTTTGACATTTTAGTTTTTTTTTTTTTTTTTTTTTTTGAAACAAAGTCACTGAGTGATGAGTGCCAAACGGGTGGGATTGGGAAAATTGGGGTATTTTAAGTGATGAGTGACAAAAACTGAGTGAGAAGTGATGAGTGATGACAAAAAAAAAAAAAAAAAGCAAACAAACAGCCCCTAGACTTGGGCTTTCTTTCATTCTTCTTTTTTATTTTTCTTTTTCTTTGCTTCACTAGATCTCTTCAAGGTTTGACTTAACTTTGGGCCCATCTTGTAGCATTTAACTTCCACGTGAATTGCTTCCTCAACGATTTTTCTATTCCTTCTCTTCCACTAATTCCCATTATCATGTAAACCTTTATCACCTATAAAACAAAGATTATTTATAATCAGTTACAAAATAGCATAATAATGAGGCTAAAGATGCAAATATGAGGGTACTTTATTGTATATATTTTGTGCATATAAGTAGAATTGAGTAAACCATCATCCCAAGAGTTCAAAATAAATTTGCAGATGTTTTGGCTACTTTAGCCTACAATGGTGAAATACCCGATGGAGTGTGGACACGTCCTTTGGAGATTGAGCAGAAATACCAAGTGGTGCACAAGGAGAAGGAAGACCTACTAATCCTAGCCATAGAAGAAGAGGAGGTTCCTTGGTACTATGACATCTTGAAATTCTTATAATTAGGAATTTATCCTGAGAAGGTTGACAAGAAGGAACATCGTTCAATAAGAATGATGGAAATGCATTTTATCCTATGTGGAGATGAACTTTATACAAGATCCTACAATGGCATACACCTTCGTTTTTTGAAGGGAGGTGAGCCTGAAAGAATCATGGAAGTCCACCAAAAAATTTGTTGCTCTCACATGAATGGGAGAATTTTAGAAAAGAAGATCCTAAAAATGGGGTATTATTGGATTACAATGGAGACCAATTGCATGAACTATGTCAAGAGTTGTCATGACTGCCAGACACATACCAATCTGAACCATGTACCACTCCCATATCCTCCAACAAAAAGAGGACCCTCACCACCAAGTTTTGAAATTTAATCAGTCTAATAGCATCTAATGTATTGTAGACCCCAAGTTACAATTATGGCTAATGTTATTTTTAGGCTAATCTATCAATTTAAGGTCCAATTTTCTACATGATTAACCAATTAACATAAGCATGCTTGTAATAACATTTTTTTTAAAAAAAAATTGACACAACTATAGAAAATTAAACACTCACAAAGGCACCAAAGTGTTTACAAAAAGGAAAACCCAATTACCGGGTGTAAAAACCTCTCCTTGGACTCACCACCAAAACCAATCCATTATAGTAAACAGTTGCAATACAATTTACTCACAAAACCCCCCAAGTGCTCAAGCCTCGAAACTCCTGCTCGCAACTGACTCCTCAAGTTTTTTCTCTACTTTTCAATCTAGATATGCAATTGAGCCTCAATTGCAACTTCAAGCTTCCTTGGCTTATTCTATGGTAGCTCTAATGCTTCCCAAAACTCCAATCAATACTCACAACTCAGAGGTAGAGATAGGTGTGATGGGTATGATCTCCTCTCTTGAAATTTGGCAATGGTGAGAAGTAGAAGGTAGAGAAAATGGATAGTGTTTTGCTTTCAATTTTTGTTGGGTTTCTCTCCATCTTTAGATGGGAATTTTGTTTTAATTTTGTGGGAAATTATGTATTTATAAGTTGGGCAGAGACTAGAACAGCATGAGAGTTCATCACAGAATTCTCTACAGTTTTTGCGAATTCAATCGAATAAGTGTCCCACAAGATCACTGCCTTAACTGCTTTTCAAAATGCTATCACCTGCCATTTCGCTAGACAACTTCTCCACTTTGCTCGAACCAAAACTCCAGCTTTTACAACTTCAATTTTAGCACTTGAAACTTCAACCCAATTACACATAGGCCCACAAAATACAAAATTCCATAATATTTCGCATTTTTAATTATAAGAAAATTTTGGTACGGATTATACCAACACACTACAAACCTAGCAAGTTGTGATTCAGCACTATAATTCTACAAAATTTTGGGTATCCCACTATCCAATTCAAATTTTCAAATTAATCTTAGAAGTTGACATTTGGGAGTTAAGGAGTGCGTTTGGCCAAGCATGTAAGGGTTAAAAGATATGTAAATTTGGTAATTGTGGTTGCAGTCAAAGTGCCTGGTCAAAAGGTTTATACCTTAGAAAAGGATGGCAAAATTTGAGGTAGCCAGGCCTCCAAGAGAATCTAGAGAAATTGCTTAATATTCTCATAATGAGCAATTACAAGTACACAGTTCCATTCATACTCATGCTCTTTTACAAAGCTTTAATCAAGATACGGTTAAGATTAGCCTGAACTAGCTTCAAAATTGCTCTAGCTAACTACTTAACAACAATCACTCTTTAGCATTCTTCCCCGCTTTCCTCAAATGTCATAATTCCCTACACATGATCATGTTACCACTTTCACACATACCTTGAACATGTGTCTTCACTTCGCTTTTGACTTGGTTACACATGGTACACAAGTTGGGCTTGAATGTGTGTTAGATTTAGACCTATGAGAAAAATTGTGATTTAATTCATTTTAAAGCCAAGTTATTAATTAGGTCAATTATGCAAGCTTTAGGTTAAACAAATAATCAAACATATCATGCATTGCAAAAAAGTAAATAACACAATGATATGATGACCCAGGAAACCTTATGAAACAACCCGTTCCAAAGAAAAAACCTAAGGGGACCAATCCCGAGAAGAACAATCCACTATCAGATAGAAGTTTACAATCAAAATATTTAACTCATAGTAAACCTACCTAAAGTTAACAAACTTAGCTCTGAGTCTCACAGACTTCTCAGATATGGATCTGTTCCTACATGAACTTCGGTTCACGCTTTAGATCTCCAATACAATTAATAGTTGAAGCTTAGGTTGCAACTTGATTCCACCAGTACTAAGAGGGTGAATGTGATCTTCAGTCGATGCTTGAAAGAGTAGAAGGCATAGAACCTCTTAGAACTCAAAAGAATAACTCTCCAAGTCTTGAAAAAAGTGCATTAGGATTTTCTTTATGTAGTTAGTGAATATGGACTGAAACCCTAATCACTTGATAGGCTTAATGTGCTAAATTTAAAATTTACAGAATCGTGTTTCGATCAATCGAACAACAGCTTCGATTGATCGAAATTTTCATATTTTGATTTCTTGCATTTGCAACTTTCTTGTTTTTGTATTCTGACTTACAATACCTTGAGCATTGTCTAATCTATCTTATAGATACTACAATCTATACTTTGACAAGTTTGTGTTCACCTATTTGTCAATTATCCTATACATATAGAACCAAACAATGTACATAATGTCTTGGGCTTGGTTGCACTATTTGGCCTTATTTTGCACAATGCAAAGCATAAAGCATAGATTGGGGCATAAAGCATAGATTGGGCTCCTAACACATGTATTGGTTTAGTGAGACATTGTTTTGATAAATTTTTGGGTGTCCCACTATCCAATCCAATGTTTCTAATAAGTTTTGGGAGTTTATTTTGGGATTTAAGGATTGAGTTTGGCAAAGCATGTAAGGATCAAAAGATATGTACATCAGTTATTATAGTTTTAGTGAAAGCGCTAAAAGAACTGCTAGTGGGGATTCAAACCTAAAATATCTGGATTCAAACACCCTATACCCAACTGCCACGTAATGCATTCAGAAGTGTCTTTCCTTATTGGTATTGTTAGAGCACTCACAATGGTGGTGCCAAAAGGTTAAATTGCTATTTTTAACACCAAAACACTAAAAAAAGTGCTACAATGGTGATGTTAAAGTTAAAAATTTTGTCATTTAAGTTACAATAAACTGCCAAAGATGACAATTTTCTCTCTTTTTCTCCTCTCTTTTTCTCCAAATCCTAGCCACTTCTCTCTCTCTCTTTCTTTTATCTTTATTTTTCTCTCTTCTTTTCCTCGCTTCTTCTCCTCAGACTAAAATTTTTTTCCTCTCTCTTGGCTCTCTCTTTTGTGGTAGTGATGAGTTTTGTGGTTGGTTGTGAGTGTGGTGGTGATGGGTTTTGTGACCGGTTGTGGATAAGGTTTTGTCTGGGTTGTAATTTTTTCTTGTGGTAGGTTTTGTGGGTGTGATTTTGATGGGTTTTGTGGGGTTTCTTTTCCAATGTTAGTGGTGGCTGGCAGTGGGTTGTAGGTTGCTAAATTCTTGTTTATGTTTGAAGTTTTATGGGTTTTTTTTTCCCGATGGTGGTGGCTAGCAATGGGTCGTGAGTTCTTGTTTTATTTTTTATTTTTTAACCAGTGGTGGTGTTAGTGGCAGTGGGTGTGGTTGTGGTTGTGGGTATGGGTATGGATATGGGTGTGGATGGCAAAAAAGAGATGGTGGCAGTAGTATGGTGAGAAGAGAAAGAGACAAAAAAGAAGATAGGGAAAGAGGAGAGAGTAAGAATAAAAAATATATATTTAAATGAAGTGCTAAAATAATAAAACCATTGATATTGAGTATGTTATAAAGTGGTGTGTTAAAATAAATAAAATGAGTTTTTGAGATGCTAAAAGCTAAAAAAATTGGCTCCATTAAAGCATTCACATCAAGGTTGCTAAAATCACTAAAAAGTCATTTTAGTAACCACCACCCTAAAAACACTCACTACATCGAAGAAGCTATTGCTAAAAATTCTTGAGTTTGAGCTATAGTGAACTGCTATCTCTAACAGCCAGTGGCTAAAACTCAAAAGAATTCATTACACAAGTACTTGCCTCTCTTTCTCTTTGTCCCCTTATTTTTGCTCACGTGTTCTCTCACCCACTCAACCCAGCCCTCCCTCTCTCCCCTTCGCCCAGGCCAACCTAGCCCTCCCTCTCTTTCTCCCCTAATTTTCTCTCACGCATTCTCCTCTTCAAGTCTCCCCTTTGCCCACCGCATCTCTTGCCCTCTCACATGCAAACAAGCCCACCACAGCTCCTGCCCTCTCTCCACCCAATCTAACTCTCTCTCCACCTAGCCCCCTCTCATTGGTTGATGGCTAGCAAATTGTGGGTCTTAGTGGTTGATGGCTAGTGGATGGTAGGTTTTGCCAATTTTGATGGGTTGTACTGATTGGTGGCTGATGGGTCTCATTGGTTTATGACTATTAGTTTTTGATAGGTTTGATGGGTTGTGACAATTGGGTTTTCTATTAGATTTATGGTGGTTCGGCAAGGGTGGTTGTGGTTTGTAATTTGATTTTGGGTTGTTTTAGTGGGTTTTGTGATTTGATTTCGGTGGGTGTGATTTGATTTCGGCGAATGTGATTTAGTAGGATTGTGGGTCTTTGTTGTGATTTGATTTTGGTTGAGTTTCGGCCAGTGTGGCTATGGTGGTGGTTGTTATAGATGGTTGTGGCTATGGCAATGAAGGTTGTAGCTTTTGTTTATTGTGTTGGATATATTATTTTTTTGTATTGAATGCTAAATAAAATCATTGATATTTGTTATTTTGTAAAGTGAGTTGTTAAAATAGATAAAAATAGGTTTTGAAATTGCTAGAAGCTATTTTTTTTTTTTTTTTTGGTAAATTGCAAATTACACCCTTAAAATTTGGAGATGTTTGGATTTTACACTCTAAAATTTCAGAATTTCAATTTTACCCCATGAAATTTAGGGGTGTTTGGATTTTATACCCTGACGTTTCAAAACTTGGATTTTACATTCTAAATTTTAAGGTTGTTTAGATTTTACTCCTTAAGGTTTGGGAATGTTTGGACTTTACATCCTAAATTTTTAGAATTTAGAATGTAAAATCCAAACACTTCTAAATTTTTAAGGTGTAAAATCCAGACAGATCTAAATTTTGAGAGATAAAATCCAAATTCTAAATCATCATAGTGTAAAATTCAAACACTCCAAATTTCAAGAACTGAAATCTAAATTTTGAAACTTTAAAATGTAAAATTTGGTGTAATTTGTAATTTAACTTCTTTTTCTTAATTTGCTATTTTACTTTTTTTAAGAACCTTACTGTTAATGCTCTAATGCTCTTACGTGGCAGCCTTTCAAGACTACTAAACCACGTGTGCAAGATATCCGTCGTCCAATCTAAAGAAATCTAGTAAACACCCCATTGGTCCGGTCCCACTTTCTTCCCGTTTAATTTTAAAAAGCACCAATTTCAAATGCTACCGTTGGACCTCCACTCCCAGCCAAATAAAAAACTAGCCGTTACACAACTTTGCCCCTAATCCATCGTATATTTGCTATTGCTCGATTGTGAAACCCTTATTTTTTGCAAATTTCTTTTCAACCCTACAGACACAGAGAAAATAAAAAAACCCGAACCCATTTTTCCTCTGCGGTTATTGAACAAAACCCATAATTTTCGTTTTCCATCGATTTCACGAAATCCCATCATTCTGTGCGTTTGTTTGATATTTCTTTGAACGAATCTTGATTTTCTTGGCTTAGAGAAGAGAAGGTGAGAGATTATGGCTTCAAAAACAGTGGCTAAAGATATCATCACTCTTCGTGGTTCAGCGGCTATTGTCAGCGAGTTTTTTGGTATGTTATTGTGCGTTATTCTTAGATAAACCCTCTTTTGAAATTCAGTGCTCTATTTTCTTTGTTGGGTTTTGAAGAAGATCTTGGCTGATCTTTTTATTTCTTTGCAATTCCTCTTTCAGGGTATGCTGCGAATAGGTAAGATCGGATATTAATTTTCTTTCTTTTCTTTTCTATTTTTATTGGAATTTTGTTGTTGATGGGTTTCAATTAATGTTGATTGAACATTATTTAGTATTCTTTACAATCGCGGAGTTTATCCGGAAGAAAGTTTTGTGAAGGTGAAGAAATATGGGCTTCCTATGTTGCTTACTCAGGATGAGGGTGTTAAATCCTTCATTGCCAACCTAAACTCTCAGCTTTCTGGTAAATTTTGCCTTTCAGAATAAGCATTTTCTATTCTGTTTGGATACTAGTAGATTTTCTGGTAAATAAAAAAAATCTAAGAAGTAAAGAATCAGGAAATTTTTTTAGTGGATCTAGAACAGTTTCTCGGCTCTATTGAGGCCAGTTTCTCTTTATCATGAAACAATTCAATAGAAGTCATGGGACACAAATTTGTTTGTTGGCTTTATGTGATTAGCATGATATGGGTCGATTTAAATGTACATGAAAAAGGCGGAGAAAAGAATGTGTCATTCATTTCATTTGGATTTACAAAGAATTGACTTTACTTGCTGACTTCTGTTTTTCATTTTCTGAGTATAGAAAACAAGAAAAACTAAGATTTTTATTCATTTGTTTGGGTTGTCTTCTCTTCCATTTACTGAGAAACCGTACTAGAGATTATGTTTGGTGCATTTGTGTACAAAGTTCGTGACTGAAATGCTATGGTTTTCTTGTAAAGAATGGCTGGAAGCTGGACAGTTGCAAAGGATTGTTCTTGTGATAATGAGTAAGGCTACCAATGAGGTCCTAGAGAGGTGGAACTTTACCATTGAGACTGATAGCGAGGTCGTTGAGAAGGGGTAATGAACCAAATATTAGTTTTAATTTCTTCTTCCTTTTGCTTAGTATGCTTCTTAATAAGAAGTTACTGACATGTTCTAATTGTGGGTAAGATCTCATTGCTTTCATTTTTTTTCTGGTTTCAGTGTGTCTAGGGAAAAGAGTGACAAGGAAATCATGAGAGAGATACAAGCTATCATGCGACAGATTGCTTCGAGCATAACCTACTTGCCATGCCTCGATGAAGCCTGTAAGAACCATTCATCATTCCCCAATTATGTCAATTATGCTTGGTGTTTATTCCAATCAACCCTTTGTTTTGTGCCTACTTCCTTTTAGGTGTATTTGATGTGTTGGCCTACACTGACAAAGATGTTGCAGTCCCATTCACTTGGATCGAGAGTGACCCCAAACTTATTGCTAATCCACAGATGGTCAAATTGCATTCCTTTGATACCAAGGTGAGTCTGCAATGGTATTTTTGATTTGGTTGAAGTGACAAACTCTGGTTAGCTATAGTTGATGTGATGTGTTTGCTTGGGTTATGCAGATTCACAAGATTGACACTCTTGTGTCATACAAGAATGACGAATGGGATGAGCAGTAGAGAGAAGGCTATAGAAGGCTGCCTTTTTACATGAGCAGTAGAGCCACAGATGGTCAAATTGCATTTGTTTCTTTTTTACCTCTTGTGTGTGGTCATTGTGAATCTTTTATTCACATTTTGTAGTGGCTGATGAAAACATGGAGTGAAGAAGAAATATGAGTGTCTTGAATTGAATTGATTCACATTTTGTAGTGGCTGATGAAAAAACAATGGAGTGAAGAAGAAATATGAGTGTCTTGAATTGAATACAATATGTTCCCCATTGTGATATATAAGTAAATCCGTTTTGCATTTTAAGCCTTTTTGTTATGTTGAGGGAATAAACATGAGAATAAGTAAAAAATATTTCTTGCATTTTAATCATTTTATTCGTTTTCTATGAATAGTTTTGAATGAAGCATTTACAATGTTTTCACAACCAAACACCAAAATATGTACTAGCGGGTTAAAAAGGGGCATGTCTTAAAAATAGCTAGTAGCTAGTAGCTAGTAGCAACCAAAACACTAGTAGCTATTTTAAATTGCTATAGTAAGTTGCTAAAACATGAGAACGTTTTTTGGTGTGTTAAAAATAGCTATTTTAAAAACTCAAACACCAGAAAACTGTTCTTTATTAGTGCCAAACTTAAAAAATTCTAGTACAGTAAGTTGCTACATTTTTTTTATTCATTTCTTTTTTTTCCTCCTCTTTTCTCTCTTCTCACGACTCACAACTCTCTCCTCTCACAATGGTGGCTCCAGCTCTATTCCACGCCCCATTCCTCTCAATATTAATTAGTTTTTTTGTCTCCCTCAATATTAATTAGTTTTTTTATCTCCTCTCTCTTTTTCATTCTTAAGTGTTGTTAGGTGTTTGTAAAGTAAGGTGCTAAGATGGTAGCTTTTTGAGTCTAAAATATAAGTAGAACATTGTGGTGTCTTTAAATTTAATCAATTTTAATGTATTTCTTCCCAGGCTTGTTAATGAATAGTTTTGAACATTAATGACGGGCTTCAAGAAACACACCAACGCAAATAGCAACAAATACATTAGCCCAGAATCGGCAAAGCATAGCAGCAAATCCATAGTGGGAAAAATGATTTTACTGGTAATGAACTTGGAAACCCTTTGTTGTCATCGGAAATACATATTTACACACAAGCTGTTCAGGCCACTATACATAGAGATCAGAATTTGTGCAACAGGCTTTTTTCCATGTGCTACTATATAATACTGAATTACAACTAAGCAACATGGAACCTGATCAGTAGGTATGGTAAACAGAATAACAAAGTCCCTCCAGTGTGAGTATTTAACCAAATTAACCGGAGAACAGCATTATACACAACTGAGCTAGACGGTTCCAAGCCAGTCGCATTCATATCAAGAAGAAAACAGAATGAGGTCCCTCCATCCGGACAACGATGAGCTGTTATCAACTCACACCACGGTATATTGCACCAGGTCGAAGATCATCCATACTATCAATGTTTCGATACCCATCAAGCTCCCTTAGACATGACCAGCCTCGTTGAGACAGAAAATTACGGTAATCATCTTCTGTGTAAAAAATCTTATCTTCAGTATGCATTGCTGGTATGTGATCAGACTCATCATAAAGACACACTTTAATGGCCAATCCTGCAATTAGGAGTTCAACATTTCTGCTTAGCCCCAACCAAAAAAATTGCTCAGCATAAAGGGAAAAAGATATTTACAACTCTTCCAGGTTACTGTCGACCTCTTGAAGTTATTATGCTGGGTTAGGGAATGCGGCTATAGGGAACATACTTCATTAGAAAGATCCAATTTCGTAACAGCACTACAGCTCTTGAAAAGGTGAAACAAAAAGAAATGTGATAATTAATCCCATCAATAAAAGCTGCTACCTTTCAACTTTTATTTTTTTGGGGTGATCCCCTTTTCTTGAGAAATATTTAGAATCATAATGACCTTTATGAAAACCACATATAATTGTACCTTCATCAAGATGAAGCATATAATTCCCCAAAGGCATATCCCGGTCAAGACTTCGAATTATCTGATCCTCATCCTCCAACCAAAAAGCACGTTTGGTTCTCAACCTGAAAGCGCATCTTATTGCCTCCTTGATGGCATCTGTGCTGCCATCAATACCTATCCTTCTAGTGTAATCACCCCACTTGACTGATATTACCCTCCCACAATATGACTGACTCTCCCCGCCTGCAAATAAGGGAATAGAGAACTATAAAGTCAACATAAAAAAATCATTTATTATATTGTCCTCTCAAAAAATAAGAAGTCAAAACGCTCATGATCCGTAGTATTGACCTTGATCTCACTCACTTAGGCAGGTCATACAGAGGGCATTACACCCATAAACAAAATGTTCTTATTATTAACAAAATGGTACTCATCCACAGAACACAACTTGAAGGAGAAGTCACAAATAAAGATGTCTGTTAAGATAATTTCAAAACAGTCAGATTAACTGCAAAGTTACCATTTCCAGGGGTTTCTCTCCAATTCCAAGGAGGAACACCACTTGCTGCAACTGCATCAGCTGTGGTAATGGCAAGAGGATGTCCATCATGATCCAAACGTCTCTCAAGATTGAGTGTTGGCCTGCCAGTAGCTGCACATGAAGGAACTTAAATGGGAGGGGAAAACATTTTTCTTTGAGATACATAGATAATAAGGAAAACTCTCTCTCTCCCCCAAAACAGAAAAAGTACATCATAATAATTATTATAAAATAATAAAAAAAGGCTGTGCAAAAGTATCTAAACGACCAGAGATACATATAATTCAGATGATTGCTTTGCATCAAAGTATTCAGGTCTCAGCTGTATGATATACTTAGGTAAGTATCAACAAAATACTGAACTCTGAAATAGGCAGTAGTATCGTCAAGCCTCTGTCCTCTCTATGGGACCTTAATAGACTGTTCTATGGATTATTGAAGTGGACTAGACCTAAACAACAAATCAATACAAGTAAGAAATTATCCACTCAAAACTTAGAGAAACATAGAGAGAAGAACTAGACAATAATCAAGAGAACTTTGGCAATACATTTTAACTACCCTCCAATAAAGTTTGTCTCAAGTCAGAAAATGAAAAATGGTGTTTGCATTGAGGAAAGACAACAGAAATGCCGATTACAAATAATGGTATTGCATCTGTATATCCATGCAGAAAATCAAGTTCAGTCAATATCAAACTACGTAAGTGCAAGTCCATAAATCATTTACCCCAATATGGCTAATTCTTATCCTCTTTGCTCTCATTTCTCAATTTCTTCTATTTTCATTTATAAGGGTATTTGTTTTTAGGGGAGAACGGAACCAGGCATAAGGAGCTTCAATCGCTATTATACCAACTCACTCATTTATAAAGTTGAAAAAACAAAAGAAGCAGCCAATGATGACAAAGAAACCTTTTCTGTAAAAACTCAGATCAGCATTATGTGTGGCTGTCATCAAGTAACAATGGTAGACCAAAGAATAAGTGGCTGATATGAAATGAGCTCTTTTATAAACTAAACTCCCAAAACCCAGATTTATTGTCTCAACATGCAACTAACTCTTTAATGATAGGTGATTCATTACAATTATTTGTAATCACAACTTTAAAAGAGTTCTGTATCTTGGCAATGGGTAGAGAATACTTCACACTTCCTTTAACATGAAAAGCTTAGCATCCACAATAAAATAATATAATTCAAAGCTAAATGATTGTTTATGGTAGCGGTGGTGATTTCATCCAATATATATTTTCTAATATATTTTAAGTGAGGGAGGGGGAATTCAAATGTTGGATGTTTCCGTTAAAAATACTAGGAAATGCCACTTGACCTAAGAGGTCATTGGCAATTCCATCCAATATATAGCCATATTTTATTGTAGACTAAAATTCCAACAACAATGAGCATGTGAACATGCATGTCCCCTGCAACAAGAATGGTGTGCAATTTCCTTTTTTATTTCCTTTTTCTGCACAACTAAAAACATAATAAAACAAAAACCACTAAACTTAAAAATCCACACTAGTCGTGAGCAACCCAACCAGAAAACAAAAAAAATCCAGCAAGCCAGTAAATATGGTAGAAAGAAACATAAAATGTAAATCAAAGAATGACAATCAAATATTTACATACCTTCCACTGGTCCAAAAGAAATGCCAGCATCCTCAATACCTGGGTGAGCACAAAATGAGTTAAGCAGTTTGCCATATTGGCACCAGTTCATAATAACAGAACCATGTCATATAATAAAATTAAAAGATTTATACATGTTTTTGAACCATGTCAGATCATACAATGAAAAGATTTATCCATGTTTCCTATTATATTATCACAAGAAAAAAGTGAATATACATAAACAACCATATAAACTGCAGTTTAAACCAGGAGGTAAGGTGTTGCAAATTTTAAGAAACCAATTGTAAAGAACATTTAGTACACTAGTTAATGGATGCCCAAGCAGGGAAAATATGTAAATCATATATGCATGTGTGCAACAAACTAATGAAGTAGAACATAAAAGGATGCTCAACTAATGTCCTAAAAAAAAAAGACAAAGGTAAAAGAGGATGCTCAACTAAATCATGCACAGGAAATCCCAATATGCCATGTGATGCTTCAACGAACATTAGAATGGCACGATTCAAAAGCATGAGACCTTGTTCAGATTTTATTAAAGATAACCGACTACTGAAGCCATATTTCATAAAGTTTGGCCCCCCATTTAGAAAATTTCAGTTAATAACTTATGATATTGGGTCACTGGGAGCATTCAGGAGAATAAATCAGACAGACTTATGTGAGCAAAGTAATCCAAATCCATAAATCACTAGCACTGGGTTCACAAAAACGTTAATCTAACAAGTAATAGCAAAAAAATTAACAAGCTCAGCTAGACTTTGCAATAGATTCCTGACTTCCTGACTAGGAGGTATGTCTTTCATGCAAACATTTATATACGACTGCTTGGAGATCCCGCTTCTGTGTCACATTATATTGGACTTCACCAGTAGTATAAATGACAGAAATACTAAATCAAGAACTAAATTATTGAAAAGTGCATCTAAGTTGTCAGCTCAACTGAGATGCAAAACGGCTTTTCTAACCATTTTGTTACTTCCAGTAATATCCAACTCAAAGCACTGTAGCTATCATTTCCAAGTTTAATCTAAGCCTTTGTAATCCCCTCTCAACTATTACCAATGATAAGAGTTAAGAGTAACAGGATGAGCCATGGTTACTTCAAAAAGAAGAGATTTTACATCTTCCTTTATGGAGAAGAACTGAAGAAAGTTAACCCACATAGCCAGTATATCAACTATCTGTTAATGTCGTGACCATGGTGTTAGAAGGATTAAAAGAAACTTAGGCAATCAAGTCCACTAATCCATCACAGATACTACTTTTTTTTATATAGATAATCCATCACAGATACTAATGAAATTTTTTATTAGAAAATTGGTCTTGTATAGAAGATGTATTTTCACTATTTTGCAGAGGTTAACAATCTCAACTGTGTATAGGAATGGGAGTGAGAACAGCCAGAGCAGTTTATAACATAATGAAATTGTAAGGGCATAAGAAGAATAACTAAGCACTTGATCTGAAAGGTAAGGATAAAGGGGTTTAGATATTCCAAATCCAAAAATATAAGAATTTTGCATCAGTCAGTATGAAAATTAACCAATGTGGTTACTGTCATCTATCCATTATCCTAATATCCATAGATGTGTATTCAATAATCTACATGATGAGGCTACAGATGCTCTTGATACACAGGAGCATATGACACTTGGAAACAATTAAAATCGCAGAATGCTCTGCATCATCCAGTCTCGCATGTTCACTACAGATAATCAGAGAGCTAAATAAGGCATGAGGATTGTAAGAATACGCAATCACAGGAGTGGAGTGAGAATCTTCTGAACATCTTTTACCCAAAAGAACCATTTTGCAGAAAGAATCATTTATGATACACAAATACTAACATTTAAAATTGACTAATCAGTAACATATAGGCTGCTAATGAAAAAAGCTCTAAAACTGTCCATGTATTTTTTACTCTTAAAAAAGACATGAGAAAATTGTCATAATCATCGAGTGGAAGGAAATTGAAAGGACAAGATATGTGGGTTATCAGAAAAGATAGTCCCCATTCATTTTCCAGTCAGATCAGACAATTGCAAACAGGCAGGAAACTAAAAAACTTAATTTCATGATTCAAAAGGAACTTCTTTCCTGTAGATAAATTGAGACCTAGTGATTTGAAATCCAATAAAATGTAAGCTTTTAGGGAAAAATAAGGTAAAAGGGACAAGTCTAGTCAAGAAGCCAAGGCAGATAAATGGTCATTAGCATGGACTTTGCTTCTTGACATGCATATGAAACTGGGAAGAAAATTATTTTCATTCAAGTACATTGATCTATGAATCCCTTAACTGGTTGATGAGATATCCTATCCTGTTTCTAAAAAGAACTAGAACATGACATTTGCACTAAAACGTGAGCTACATACCCCTACACCCAGTAACGTTGATGAGATCCTGGTTTCTAAACAGAACTAGAACATACATTTGCACCACAAACTGAGCTACATACCCCCACACCCAGTACCCACCCACCCACCCAAATATGAAAACCAAAGTATGCGGTGTACAGAAAACTCAAAGTAAGCACTACAACATTGCTGACAACACTCTGGGTAATGTCTCACACTGGGCTTGCAGAAAGAGTCAACATGTGACTATCAATATATATTTGCAAAAATGAGGAGTAACTAAAAATAGCAATTTCAAGAGCATGCTTCGGTAAGGTAGATTTGCTTTTTCAACTTAATCTCTTATATTTATACCCATTTCCAAGGCCTCTAAATATAGCTTCGAATAGAATCATTCCATAAGACAGCAAGCAGTACACATGGCAATCTCAAGTAACACAAAAAATATTGTAAGCTATCCCAATCATATACACCCAGATAACACAAATCAGGCATTACCCAATAAAACCCACATCCAGAAACACGTATTCAAATCAAATACCTTTACCAAAAAAAGAAAAACTAATATTTGGTCAATATCCACTTCCAATTCTGCCAAAAACAAAGCTCAAAAACTATACCTTTATCAGAGAATTGCATATAGGTATCAACCTTAGGTGGAGTGGGGCTCTTGTACTGTGCATTCTTACTCCTATCTCTCAAAATCTCTTCAATCTCTTTGTAATAAGACATCTTAGCAGACCCACTGCCTCTATCTTGGTGCTTAGCCTTCTTGAACTCTTTAAGCAAGTTCCTCCACTTGTCGGTGCACATAGTGGGTGATCGATCGAACCCTTTTTCTCTCATCTTCGATGAAATCTGCTCCCACAAGTGCTTGTTCGACTTCGAAGTGTTGAACAACCCGTCCATTTCTCTTCGCAGAGAGATTAAGCTACGAGTCTCGTCTTGGACCCACGTCTCGGCTCGCTTCTTGGGAGCCTTGACTTCGACTTCAACTTCATGGTCCTCGTCGCCGCCGCTGCTGTCGCCGAGAATCATTTGCTGGTGCTGGTGGTGAGAGTGGGCGTGAGTGTGAGGGTGAGGTTGAGGAGCGTGGTGAGGTGCCAGGTCGCCGCCGCCGCCGCCGCCATTGGAGACGACCTCGATCATCATGTCGCGTGCGCCTTCTTCTTTGTATAAGTCTATGGGGCGCGGCTTCTCGGACAAGTACATAGTGATAGTGGTGGGCTCTTGTTTTTTTCTCTGATGTAGGTCTTTGTGAAAATGCCTCAGAGAGAGAGAGAGAGTGAGAATTAGATTGAGATGAGGAAGTGGGAGTGAGAGTAAAAAAAGTTCATTTTGTTGTTGCAATAAGGGGATTTAAGTTGAGTGCGGTTCTTTTTTCTCTTTTTTTGGATTTGGTTCCACTTTATTGCAAACGGTAATTTTGGGGTTTTAGCAAACAAGTGTGTCCTTGTGAGTTGAGGGAGAGAGAGAGAGAGAGAGAGAGAGAAGTGCGTGAAGTAAAAGCTTTGTGTTTGATTAGCGGAGAAATGGGGGAATCGGTTGAACGTGAAATGGACTCCTCTCTCTCTCTATCTTTCATGTGCTCAACTGTTCATTTCAGCTCCTCCTATGTACTATCCTTGAAAACTCCGGTTTTTTTTTTTTCCAAAATAACACAAATTTGAAAACAATTCTGTTAGTTAGCATAGGTTCAAAACTATTGAGTAAATTAATTATTTAGCAAACTAACATCCTAAGTGCAAATGAGTAGATTTTGGACTATACAAATCGAGTTTGTAAGGCTCGATTTTCTGCGTTCTTCTTCCCATGAAGAACAAACCCAAACTACTAAGGCCGAAAAAAACAAATCAGAAATCAAACCCAGGCAGCAACGACAATGGCAAAGGCTCCAGGTGGCGGCGACGAGTTTGTTGATGTTTCTCTCTAAATCTTTGGGTGGGTTTCTTGATTCTTGTTAATAATGTTTCTCTCTAGGTCTTTGGGTTTCTTGATTGTTGATGTTTCTCTCTGATTCTTTGGATTTCGTTGGGTTTGTTGTTGTTAATGGAGTATTGTTGCGTCGTTGGGTTTGTTGTTGTTGTGTCTGGATTCTTTGGATTTTTTTGGGTTTGCTGAGAAATCGAGTTCTACAAACTCGATTTATATAGGAAATCAACTTTAGTGGACTCGATTTAGCACTCCAAAATCGACTTGGTTGCACTCAATATGTTAGTTTGCTAAATAGTTTTGAAAATGTGCTAACTAATGAAATTGTTTGCAAATTGAGGCTATTTTGAAAAAAAAAATCCTTGAAAACTCTATTAACTTTTTGGACGATTTTAGGCATAGAGCTACAAGGAAGAACTATCCAAAATATATATGGAAAAAAGTTAACAAAGTTTTAATAATAAAAATTTTATGGGAAAATAAAAAAGCAATTGATTTTTTAATAATTTTTTATATTTTCTATAAAAGTGATATCAAAACTTTCTTAAAATAGTTCAATAACAACTATCCTAAGACTATTCGTTATCTTGATCCAATCTTTATATATACAAAAAGAAAAAAGTTAAGGAATATCCTAAGTGCATTAGTTTGAGAAATATTTTTAGAAACCTTTTGACTAATACTACATGCATAAACTATTTTACAAATTACTAATATAATAAATGGTTATTGGTAAGTAAAAAAATGATGTTAGTGGTGGGCTCATATGAGTACCAATAAGCATTTACTATATCAACAGTTTATAAAAATATTGTAAAATAGTTTATGCCGATAGCATTACTCAAACTTTTTTCCAGCAAAAAAAACTATATTTTTTTAATAAATTTTTAAAACCCCATTAACAAGATCATATATATATATATATATATATATAAGCACAAGTTTAGTGACAAAATGAGTTGTAGTCTAAGGCTGCAATCTTACTCAATAAAATAAATATTACTTTATATTTTGAAAATCTAACTGTTATATTGCATGTTCTTTATACTCTAAATACATATGTCAAATTTTGTATGAATCGGATATTATTTGCTATATAATCTATAAGCTTATATTTTATGCATAATTTTAAACTACAAAAACTTATAATTTAAACAATTTATTGATGATATAGCTATAAATCTTTAATTTTCTAAAAATTTTGTAAACATGGAGAATATGAGAAGAAGATGTAACCCAATGGTGAATTTGTCAAAACTCACCTCCAATAAAAAGATATTGAATAAGGTTGTAGTTTTAAGCTACAATCACTTTTGTAACTAAATTTTGTTTTATATATAAAATATGTTTTTGTTAATAGTTTGATAGTTACAAAACTTGCAATGCAACGAGAGATTGGAAATTTGAATATCTTCATTCAAAACGCCTAATGCTATTGAGCTAAAAAGGGCACATCTGCTTGCCAAAAGGATATAAATAATTTTTAATTATGAATACTTTAAGGAAAACTATAAATGTCTCCACCATAAAAGAGCTAAAGGGGCACATCTACTTGCCAAAAGAATATAAATAATTTTCAATTATGAATACTTTAAGGAAAACTATAAATGTCTCCACCATAAAAGATGTATATACTTTTTTTAGTAAAACCCTTATTTTTGTACCAATATTACTAAATTAAAAAATTACTACTTGCCAAAAGAAAAGAATTGTTGTTCAAAATGATTTTTTCTTTTGGGGTTGGCATCCAAGACTCTGAGGGTTAGACTAGCAGAAGTTTTACTTTTTTAAGAAAGTATATCAATTAGATAATTTATATGTTGCAAATATCAAGTAAATATCTTATCCTTTTTTTCTTAATTTGATAGGTGGAGAGAGAGAATTTGAATATGAACATTTTTATTTAATACATTAAAAATATTTGAGAAAATGGAACAATTAAGAATGCACTAAACTTTTTTTTTTTAATTGCACTAGATTTTATGATATTTTTAATGTTTAGAATTAATAATGATGTTTAGATGATTAATAAGCTGATTGTGAGTGCATTAGGAATTTGAAATCAATTTGATGACACCATTTCCATTTTTCTCTATAAAAAATAATTAAAAATAACTTTTAACAACAAATGGAAGAGGAGCATTTTAACTCAAGTTGTTTAGATAATTCTATCAATTTACAAGACTTTTGACTTCCAATTTATCATCTTTTAAAATAAAAACTAGTTAGATTTGGATCTCAGGCAATAATTACGCGGTCAAATTACCTTATAGTTATGAGATGTACAAGTTTGAAAGGTAAAAAAAAAATTATAATCTAAGGGTAAAGGTTAAGAATGAATTTTTAACTTTCAATTGATTCTTTATTGCACCAAATTTGAATCCAAAGAAGTTATATTTGTTCAAACTTCAACAAAACTCATACTAAAATCCATGAAAAGGCTCCTTCAAAAGAAGTCAGAGAAATGCCAATTGAAAAATGAATTGTTGTGATATGTTCCGATTAGCTCAACTAGTAAAGTCTCTGATGGTTGTATAAGAGATCTGAGATTCAATCTCCGCCTACACCAAAAACTAATTGATGTCTTGGTTTGATGATAAAGAGATATCATTAAGAGCGGATGCCATAAGTTTGAAACTCTCTCAAAAAAAAAAAATGAATTGTTGAGGCGCTGTACACGCAGTTGGTCATACAGGTTTTAGTCCAACATATATCCAGATGTCTACCCAGACTAAAAATCAAAATTTGTTTGTTTCTAATTATAAAAATAAAAGGTGAGTGAAATTTTGCTTCTTTTTTTTTTTTTTTTTTTTTTGACTAGTTTTGTTACTTTTGTAAGTGAATTTTTTTTTTTAATGGTCTAGTTGTTATATACAAATCATCTTTGTAGCTTTGTCTTTTAAAAAGTTATTAATTAAAACTATTATGAGCATTTTTTTTTTACTACTAGCATATTAGTTTCAAATAAATTAATAAACCATTTTTTGAGATAAAAAATAGAATAATTATAATATGAACCTCTTCTTCTTCTTTTTTTTTGAGAATCTATAATAATATAAACCTAATTCTACCATGTAACACTTAAAATGGATTAAAATTTAAATATCCAAGTGTGAGAGAGAGAGAATATATATATATATATACACACACACACACATACCACTTAGCCATAAAAAGGTCACCAAAAATATGAATGTTTACTTAGCATTACCTATACGAGGTTTTAGTTTTGAATTAATTCAAGGCGAAAATCACATTTTCGTCCCTACATTTTCACGCGATTTTCACTTTGGTCTCTATATTTTATTTTCACCACTTTTAGTTCTTGTTTAGAAAAATGCCTTCTATTTTGTCCTTTCCGTCATTGCCCTAACGACACTAACCTACGTGACAAACGGAATCATTAAAATAATAATAAAAAATTTTATTTTGTCATTAAAAAATTTCATGTCATATTTAAATTTAAAAAAATAATTTATTAATTTAAAAAAATAAAAAATAAAAATAAAAATAAAAAACCACATTTATTGAGATCAAAATGTGTCTAAAACAAGAACAATAAGAACACAATATTAAAATCCAAAAAACACAAACCCAAAAAATAAGAATAGAAAATTAAACTATAGCATTTTCTTAATCTTTCTTGTCAACCAAACACAAATACACAAACACAAATTGACTTCCAGCAGCAACAAAAACACAAACACAAACATGCCAAGATCAATAGCAAGGATGCGATGATCTAAACAAACTCAATCATGCAAGTATCAAACAAACCCAAATACCCACTCATGGCCACTGATTCTCTTCTTGCTGCATGCCACGGCCACCACCGGCGATATTTACATTTTCCATATCCAAACACCATCCTCCACCAAAACCCATAAACTCAGAAAAATGATTAAACCCACATGGAAATGAAAAACCCAAAAATTTAAAACAAACAACACCAAGATGGAAAAAAAAAAAAAAAAAACCAGATCAAACCTCTGGTGACTGGAGCAATGGAGCAAAGGACACTGAAAGAGAGGCCTTGCTGATTCAGTATGATGAGAAGCTCAAGGTTCGACCATAGAGGCTTTGCCGATTTGTGAGCATCGAAGGATTAGAGAGAGTGAGGTCGTGAGGATAGAGGTTTGGAGAAAAATCACCGCCGGTGGTGGCTCATGGTAGCCGTGGAATAGCTCAGATAGAGAGAGAGGAGAAGAGAACTAGAGAAGTTATCTATAACCAAAAAATATCTGTGGCTGGGTTTGTGTTTGTGTTTTTGTTGTCGTTGAATATCAGTTTGTGTTTGTGTATTTGTGTTTGGTTGACAAGAAAAGGCAAGAAAATGCTATAGTTTAATTTTCTATTCTTATTTTTTGGGTTTGTATTTTTTGGATTTTAATATTGTGTTCTTATTGTTCTTGTTTCAAACACATTTTGATCTCAATAAATGTAGTTTTTTATTTTTATTTCTGTTTTTTATTTTTTTTAAATTTAAATCTGACGTGACATTTTTTAATAACAAAATAAAATTTTTTATTATTATTTTAATGATTTCATTTGCCACGTAGGTCAATGCCGTTAGGGCACTAACGGAAAGGATGAAAATAGAAAGCATTTTTCTAAACAGGGACTAAAAGTGGTGAAAATAAAATATAGGGACCAAAGTGAGAATCGCGTGAAAATGTAGGAATGAAAATGTGATTTTCACCTTAATTCAATAGTATAATTTAACCATTTTCCTTTAATAAAATTTGATTTTTATTTAGTTTTATTTAAATCCTAAAATATTCGGTAAATTTATTTTTGTTTTTGATATTATAGTAAGTTTCACTTAAACTTCAAATTTCATTGAAACAAGTTAATAATGTATGACTTTTGAGTGGAGTTGTGATATGTCTTTATGTTAAAACCCCTTTTCTCTCTCTCTTGTATGTGTGTGTTTGTTTCTAAAAAAAAAAAAAAAGTTAGTAATGTGATATTCAATAGTGTTAATAGAAAAAATAAGTATATATGATAGAAATTTTAAATAAAAATTTCTAACTTTGGGGTTGGGAATAAAAAACTTTATGTTGAAATGAAAAATACCCAAAATTCTAAAATCTAAAAAATAATTTATCATTTTGAAAAAAACAATAATAATTTACCCCCAAAATAAAATCTTTGTCCTATTAGGGAAACTGAAAAAGAGTTAAAACAAAATATATCGCAACGACGGCGTATTGCATGAGCGAGCATCCAAAATGTTGCGCATCTGAAATCATTTGATAGGCCCAGTCTCTCTCTCTCTCTCTCTCTCTCTCTTCATCCATGAATTGCAGCAAAACCCCTTATTCAACTACCGCCATAGCCTCAAACTGAGCTGCACAAAAACTTGAACTTTACAGTAATTTGTTAACTTTATCTTCTTATTGTTTCATGGCTTTGGTCATGATTGTGAGCAAACTTTAAGCGATGAAGCTCATTCAAGCCTCCTCCTCTCAACCCAAAGCTTCCCATTTTTGGCTTAATAATGGAGGACCCACTTGCATTCTGAGCCCGCCCTCTGCCTTTTCATGCCCCAAAGTCAATTCCTTTAACTCTAGGTCTCTCTCAGGTATTAAATCGAACACCTTGCGTTCTTTTTTTCTTTTTTTTTTGGGCTCTTATCTGCTGAGTAATTAGTGTTGTTTGATTGTCAGGGATTGGTTTATTTGCTTTTGCGCTCATGCCCATTTTAGTTTGTGTGCTGTATTAACCTCTAATTGGCACTAATGGAAACAAGGGAAGTAATTGCTTGGTTAATTTATCTTATTGCTTTTTGGTCTGTGGGCTATATTTTTTGAAAACCTCCAATTAGATTAACTTAGCTATGGGTAAGAAAGTTGTTATTTTGGGGGGTGAGTAATTTGTTTCTAACTATTGAGGGTGGAGGATTATTTGCAGCAAATTTCAAATAAGTTATTCTTATCTTTTTTGCAATGTTTATCTGTGAAACTAGTTGGTTGACAAGTCCTGGAAATGTCACTGTTAGAGTAACGTAGTTGATAAGTGCATCAAGTTTCGTGATAAAATTCATGTTTGAGAAAGGTTAGGTGAATTGATATGAAACGATCAATTTTCACCTATGTCATTGCCAAGTGTTGACATGTATTTCGCATGGGCCATATGAAGGGTTCAGATTCATAGTTTTGGCCTGTATCAATATAGCTTAGTCAAGTATACACTTTCATTGTTTTACGAGTTTCTTCTCCCAGAAAAGGAATTGCATAATGCTGCTGTAGGATAAGGAATGAGAATTCAATTCTTTACTTCGACACAAAAATATTTTGCAAATCCTTGCTTATCAAATATTCTTATTTCGATGAAAGGTTGCTTGAGAGTGAAGAAATAAAAAGGCGTTTGTCCAGCCTGTTGATTTCATTGACACCCCTTGTTAGTGGTTTAGCAGAAGCACATAATGCTTCCTTTCATATTTATTTTAGATCAATTATTTCTTTTAATTTTATAAAGTCATTTCTCTATTTCTCTCAGTATGTTGTACTCCTACAATATTATCTTGTGTAGGAAGATTTTCCTAAAATGTTTTTTGCTGAACTCTTCAACTAAACTTTCAAGCAGTATGTGGCCTTTGTAGGATCCTTCATCGAAATAAAGTTGCTATCAACTGTATGATTATCTCAGCAATGAGCAATGTTTGTGTCTCTAGACCATATGGCACTCACCATCAATCAGTTTTGTTGCTGTCTCCAAAAGAAAAGCTTGGAAATGGAATCCTGAAAACCATTTCCGCATGCAAGTCACCGTTGATCTCTCCAACTGCTCCTCTCATTGGCCGTCCACCCTCATCTTTGGTGTTGGCTGCGCAACTTACTCCATCTGAGGCTCCCCAACGTTCAGAAGAATGGTTTGCCCTTCGCAAGGACAAGCTGACCACAAGCACTTTCAGCACTGCCTTGGGCTTTTGGAAAGGAACCCGTCGCTTTGAGCTCTGGCATGAGAAAGTCTTTGAATCAGAAGTAGAAATTGTGGAAACTTCTAAAAAGTGTGCCATGGAGTGGGGTGTGCTCAATGAAGCAGAGGCTATAGACCGGTACAGAAGTATCACAGGTCGTGAGGTGAGCTTATTAGGGTTTGCAACTCATTCAGAGGAGCGTTTTGGTTGGATGGGTGCTTCCCCTGATGGTCTTCTTGGTTGCTTTCCAGGAGGTGGGATCCTGGAAGTAAAGTGCCCATATAACAAGGGGAAGCCCGAGACTGGTCTGCCCTGGTCAACTATGCCATTCTATTACATGCCTCAAGTGCAGGGTCAAATGGAGATAATGGACAGAGAATGGGTTGATTTGTATTGCTGGACACCAAATGGAAGCACAATATTCCGTGTACATAGAGACCGTGCTTATTGGGATATGATACATGCCATATTACGTGAATTTTGGTGGGAAAATGTGATTCCTGCCAGGGGAGCTCTGTTGCTGGGGAGCAAAGAAGCGGCCATGTCATATAAGCCATCATCTACACACAAACAAACAGGACTTGCCATTGTCAAGAGCCTGAAGTTGGCTAGTGAGTCAAAGTTGTTGTGTAGGGAGATTGCTGGTCATATTGAATTTTATAGGTGATAATGTATGCCCAAGTAAAAAGGCTAAGCAAATGACTGCTATTTTGGCGCTCCCTATTTTTAATCTGCATTCCATTGGTTCTTCGTGTATTTGTTTATTGGCTCTCATTGTAAACTTATAAATCTTATTGATAAGATATTTTTTTTCTTTTCATTATGTCGCAAACAAATTGGAATTCAGGGTCCCTGTTTTGAAGTTAGTTTTGTTGTTCATGTTGTTGGAGGTGTTAGAACCTGTTGTCTGGAGGATGAGTTGTTTGTTGGAGCAAACAAGTTAATAAGAAGTTAGAAAGTCCCTTTATTCGATAATCTTTGCTTTCTAAAACAGTAAAAACAAATCTCACTTTAAGAACAAAAACCTATCCTAAAATTTAGTGAGGGGGTATACCATGCATCCAAAGTTTGTATCTCTCCTCTCATGTCGGGGTGAACCGTGAACCCCACAATTTAGTGAGGAGGTATACCATGCATCCGAAACATGCATCTCTCCTTTCGCATCAGGATGGACCCCACACATGTGAGATCCACCATCATGTGAAAGGGAAGAAACATGTTCCGGCGGATACATGGTGTATTCTCTCCTTATTTAGCCAGTAAGTTAGTGGCTGAGATGATTAGGCAAATGTAAGGTTTGGCATAGATATAGATTTGATCATTGCCTTGAGCAATAGAGACCCAGTCAAAAAGGCTACATGAAGGGACATCCCTTGTTCACCAAAATAACCAAATTCATTCCTTTAGTCAAAAGAAAAGGATTTGACCACGTTAAGAATCAAATTGAGTAAAGCAACTTTGATTAAGCAACTGGTAGCTCAAGCAAATTTCGATGGCTGTTCATCCAAAATAACTACCATCCACCAAATTTATTCCTTGCGTCCGTCCAATTAAGGGCTAAGCCAACATGAGCCTAAAATAAGCAAATGAATTTTAAAACAAACTTCTAAAGCTGTTTATCTAAAAAGGTTCCAATTCAGGAAATTCAAAGAGAGTTAGAAAAAAAATAAAAGGAGAGATGGATTCTGGACTTTCATGGGCTGATCAATGGGACGATAACCCCGATCCCCCGCCACCATCATCAGCAGCAGCATCAGAGAATGACAAGAAGAAGAGCAAGGATGGGTCTAAAGGGAGCAAGATTGGGAAGTCAATATTAAATTTCAAATGGGTGAAAGAAATCCGCAAGAAATCTCAGAAACAATGAGGACTGCTTGTGATTATGAAGGCCTCTATTGCTACAAAAGAAAATACATTCTATAGGCTTCACCATCCCATATTGCTTCCGGGGTCTCTGTCACTTCATATATGATTCGATAATATTTAACTATAATCTATCCTCCATTCTTTTTGTTAAGAATAATGAGATAAGACATTCTTTATTTTTTTTCAATTTCTTTTCCATTTTAATTTTATTTGTATCATGAGTTACATTGTTAAAAGCCTAATGATAGGCAACTACATATATGGTTTATGCTTTATAGAGCTGATTACTTCAATTATCTCTAGCTTTCATCATTACTCAACCATTCGTGTTTTCTTTTCTCTTTGTTCATATGCTTGCTTGGACTTTCTTAAAGGGTGGCACAAGCAAGGTATGTGCACATGTTGTCATTGCTTACAAAGCCCTCTTATCTTATGCGCGTTACCATGATTACGTTCAAAAATTTTCAAAGATATTCCGTGATTGGCATTAAAAACATGAATAATGGGTTTCGAATGACTTGGATAATTAACTTTTTCCTTCATAATAAAGACGAAGCTATTAGCCATAACTTTGTTCATGGAGAAGAGCCAGGCTTGGACGGACCCACTTTTCTATCACGCCTCTTTTGTCACATAATTAGTTGTTTCCTACAATCTGAACTAATCAACTCCAAAAGAAAACAATCCTCACGGAATAATTATGGAGACACACCCAATCGCACACTCAATTTTATAACTTGATGACTTATGTGACAATGAGTAATGGATACTTTATGCCAATAAAGTGTTATCATTTTTCATCAACCATTTACAGTTACACAAGTCAGAAAATTGTGAAATTGAGTATAAAAATTATTATACTAGTTGAAGACCCACGCGTTGCGCGTGATAATATTATTGTTTTAGTTATTATTGGTTAATAGTTGGTTTTTCATTTTCTTTCAAGTTAATATATTGACTTTTAAAAAATATACAATCTAATATATTAATTCAACAACAGTAATAATAATAATTTTGAATAAAATAATATGAGAAGAAAAAAAATTAAAAATAAAGGATATAACAATAAGCACCAAATTAATTATCTCTAAATAAATAACAAATTATTGAAATCATATTATGTAATATTATAATATTACATTCTATATACTATATTTAATTCTTTACAATGTAATATGATAAAATTTAACAACCAAAGTGAAAAAAAAAAAAAAAAAAAAAAAAAAAAAAAAAAAAAAAAAAAACTTAAAACACAATTAAATCGTATCAACCTAAAGTAGAGTTCTAAACAACACAAAAATTTCTCAACCTAAAATAGAGATGCAATATATGCAATATATATATATATATATATATCGCCAAAAATTGAGAGAGAAAGAGAGAGAAATAAATTTTTTTGTGAAGAAAAATTATGCATATAATGGGAAAGAGAATGTCAAATTTATACTAAAAGGATAACAATAAGAAGAAACAAAATAAAGGGAAAGATGAAGAGTGATATTAAGAGAGAGGGTAGTGGGGAGATGAAAATGTAAAGGGAAAAGGTTGGAGAAAGTGTAAATATTAAAAAAAAGTGAGTACAATTTAATTTATTTAAATATAAATAAAATATTATATTCTTAATTATATGGAGGATGTGATTGAATTTAAATATTGAATAAAATAAGATGAAAAGATTAAAAAAGTAAAAATAATATATATATATAACAATAAACATCAAATTACCCAAATCATGTTATATATTAGAATAATATATATTATCTTTTTTAATTTTCTTATAACGCAATAGTATAATATTTGAGAACAAAAAAACTTAAAACACAAAACTAAATCGTACCAACCCAACATAGAGAGAGAGAGAGAGAGAGAGAGAGAGAGAGAGAGAGAGAGAGAGAGAAACAACCTTTTTGTGATGGAAAACTATGCAAAAAATGGAAGAGAGAATAATAAATTTATAGAAGATGATGTGAATATGAAGAGACAAAATAAAGAAAAATGAATGGAAATATGAATAGTGACATTAAAGTTGAGGGTAGTGGAGAGATGAAAAAGTAAATGAGGGAAAGATGAAGAGACAAAATAAAGAAAGATGAAAAATAATATTATGGTTAAGGGTAATGGGGATATGAAAAGGTAAAGATATGAGAAAAGTTGGAGAAAATGCAATTATTAAAAAAAAGTAAATGTTAAGAAACAATTATAAGAAAATTGGAAAGAAAAAGGATAATAACGTAGATGCCGATGTGGCTCAATGTGCGCACATTACCATTAAACGCTACGCTTAAGGTAGAAAAAGTGTAAATGTTAAAAAAAAGCTAGTACAATTTAATTTATTTAAATTTAAATAAAATATTATATGTTTAATTACAAAATATATAAATAATTTAATTATATGGAAGATGTGATTGAGTTTAAATATTGAATAAAATAAGATTAAAAGATTAAAAAAGTAAAAAAATATATATAACAATAAACACCAAATTATCCAAATTATGTTATGTAATAGAATAATATATATTATATTCTTATATATTATCTTTTTTAATTTTTTTATAACGCAATAGTATAATATTTAACCATCAAAGAGAATAAAAAAAACTTAAAACACAAAACTAAATCGTACCAATCCAACATTGAGTTATAACAAATACAAAAAGTTATCAACTTAAGCAGAGATACTGGAAAATTAAAAAAAATAATACTCCAAAATTTATTTTTGTGTGTGTGTGTGTGAGAGAGAGAGAGAGAGAGAGAGAGAGAGGGAGAAACAACCTTTCTATGATGAAAAATTATGTAAAGAATGAAAGTAAGAATAACAAATTTATAGAAGATGATGTGAATATGAAGAGTCAAAATAAATGAAAATGAAAGGAAAGATGAATAGTGACATTAAGGTTGAGAGTAGTGGGAAGATGAAAATGTAAAGGAGGAAAAGATGAAGAAACAAAATAAAGAAAAATGAAAAGCGATATTATGGTTGAGGGTAGTAGGGAGATGCAAAGGTAAAGGCATGAGAAAGGTTGAAAAAAATGCAATTATTAAAAAAAAAGTAAATGTTAAAAAACAATTATAGGAAAGTTAGAAAGAAAAAGAATAATGACGTGAATGTTGATGTGACTCAACGTGAGCATAGTAACAATAAACGCTATGCTTAAGGTTGGAGAAAGTGTAAATGTTAAAAAAAGTGAGTACAATTTAATTTATTTAAATTTAAATAAAATACTATTTGTTTAATTTAAAAAAAGAAAATATAAATAATTTAATTATATGGAGGATGTGATTGAGTTTAAATATTGAATAAAATAAGATGAAAAGATTAAAAAAGTAAAAATAATATATATATATATATAACAATAAACACCAAATTACCCAAATCAGGTTATATAATAGAATAATATATATTATCTTTTTTAATTTTATTGTAACGCAATAGTATAATATTTAACAATCAAAGAGAACAAAAAAAAAAAAACTTAAAATACAAAATTAAATCTTACTAACCCAATGTAAAGTTATAATAAATACAAAAATTTATCAACTTAAGCAGAGATGCAGGAAAAAAAATACTCCCAAAAATTATTGTGTGAGAGAGAGAGAGAGAGAGAGAGAGAGAGGGAGGAAGGGAGAAACAACCTTTTGGTGATGAAAAACTATGCAAAGAATGAAAGTGAGAATAGCAAATTTATAAAAGATGATGTGAATATGAAGAGACAAAATAAAGAAAAATGAATGGAAAAATGAATAGTGACATTAAGGTTGAGGGTAATAGGGAGATGAAAAAGTAGAGGGAAAGATGAAGAGACAAAATAAAGAAAAATGAAAAGTGATATTAAGGTTGAGGATAGTGGGGAGATGAAAATGTAAAGGCATGAGAAAGATTGGAAAAAGTACAATTATTAGAAAAAAGTAAATGTTAAAAAACAATTATAGGAAAATTGGAAAGAAAAATGATAATGACGTGGATGCTGATGTAGTTCAACGGGAGCACAGTAACATTAAACGCTACGCTTCAACTTTAAGTAATATATAAATTTGTAGTAATGTTGTTCTTGTTCCACATATTCACAGTCATTAATGCCATAAATTACCATATGTAAGATGCAAGCCCCTCATGTGAGGGTTAAGCTTATAATGATTGCTCTTACCATTATTCTACGGTATTAATTGACATTTGGGTTAAACAGGATTCAAACTGCAGATTTATTATTTAATGATAAGAGATTTTGTCAGTTGAGCTATCTAGGTTAAGAGCATTGTAGTTCAATCGCATAACACACTCTTCTTTATTAGGAGATTTTAGGATTCGAATCCCTCTTCCTCTTTTCCTCATTTTCCAAAAAAAAAAAAACCATCATCTAAGATATGAAATCGAAATTTCATCTTTGGGGCTAGAGCACAAAGAAAAAAAAAGAACATTTAAGAAAGAGAATTATATTCATATTCAACACTAAATTAAAATAAAACTAATTTTCATTTAGTGTTTACAAAATATAAATAAAAGAAAAAAAATTATTTCTTAATATATTCTAAGTTTCAACTTAACCATATTTCAAGTTTCAACTTTACCACCTATCAATATATGTAGCTCAAAATTTTTCTTTAATTCTGAAAATCATCTATGATTGGTCATGTACTATTTAGCAATTATTTTTCTTGACTCTTAAATTTGTGGCTCTCCTAACTCCTAAAAATTCTCTAATATAACCACATTATGGGTCCGTTTGGATAGAGCTTATTTTTGCTGAACTGAAAATTGAAACTGAAATCACTGTAGCAAAATAATTTTTTAATATGTGAATAGTACTGCGGGACCCATTTTTAATAAAAAATTGCTAAAAAGTACATGAACAGTGCGTGAACAGTGAATGAACAGTGCATGAACAGTGTCAAACAGTGATTTTTGTCTCTGCACAGTGTTGCTACAGTGAAAAAAGTGCATGAACAGTATTGTTACTGTTCATGCACGTTGAAAAAAAAAAAAAAAGGAAAACGCAGAAGAGGAAACGCACCGTGAGAGAAGCTCTATCCAAACACTCACTATGTATCCGTTTGGATACAACTTTTCTGACCAGCGTTTGCGTTTTAAGTTTTCAGCCTCTTTTTTTTTTTTTTTTTTTGGTTCTGCCGCGTGGGAGACAAGAGGCAGTGCGGCACTGTGCGGCACGCACAGTGCGCGCACAGTGCATGTACTTTTTCAGGAATTTTTTATTAAAAATGGGTCCCACAGTCCTATTCACACATTAAAAAATTATTTTGCTACAGTGTTTTCAGTTTCAGTTTTCAGTTCAGCAACAATAAGCTCTATCCAAACGGACCCTATGTTGTCATATCCAATTTGGTACGTAATTTCAAACCCGAATAAAGACCAGGGAAAAAAATCAACTTTGAAAAAGAAAAATAAAATGATGAATTGACACGAAAATAATTCTTTCAATTCGGCTCTGTCAAAACTGCTAAGCATCATGTTTTACTCACCAAAACTATACACACACAAAAAGAGATGATTTTCAAAGTGTAATTGGTTTCCACTTTCCAGTACTCTAAACTATATCAACTATGCACACACATAATTAATTATTGACACTAATTCGACTCTATCAAATTGCTAAGCATTATGTTTTACTCACCAAATTAGACACACAAAGAGATGATTTTCAAAATGCAATTTGCTCCTCTTCCTCTTTTAACTATATATAAACACTCAAAACAATTGTGTTGTCTTCAAAGATTCAAAAAGTCAACCAAATTACTGTAGAAGCTGCAGAGTCTATTCTTCTTCTCTGTTCATGTTTTAGCTTGTTCTTACATAATTGGTATGTGCTCATGTTGTTGCTAACAATGCCTTCGTGGATGAAAGTTACCACCAGTACCGTGTCAAATTTTTCAATCCCTTATCAATATTTTAACTACTCTGAGTGGTACTTCTCATAATTTACTTTTAACTTCTTTTTCTAGGCTTGTCCTTGACAGAGAGACAATCAATAATTGAGGACTATAAATGTTAACATTTTGCCATCTTTTTATGCACTTTGAGAACTCATTCAGCATTCAGAGTTGAATGGCAAAACGCAAAACATCTTGTACTTGTAATCAGCTCAAAAAGCCTCAAAGAGTTAATTCTGGCTTTTATTGTCATCAGCTGTTCTATCATCTGTGTACTACAAGGTCATAAAGGCAACCTGTGAATCACACAACGTGACAAACAGATGCAAGATTGAACTTGCTTCGCTGTTTGAAAGTGACTGGAATAAGGTGGATGACCTGGAAAAGGCTTGGGCTGTAAATTTTAATGATAATTTTCTTGGCAGCTTTGGCCATTAGCTTTCTGGAGCATAGGTAAGCAGTAGCATATCCAATTGTTGAATGTTTCAAATTTTTAAAAATAAAGGGGATAATCATAATATGCAAAGGCAAATCTTTAAGTACAGTTTTAAATTTAATCATTCTTAGTGACTGTTTAATACAACAATGTGTTTGAATTTAACAGAACTAAGAGCATCTGTTGCAGCTGTGGTAAATGTGGCAAATGCCAAATATTTGCCACATTTACCATACCAAACACATAAAAGCCCCATTTATCAGATGGGGCAAATGTTGCAAAAATTTGCAACGTTGAACAGTACCGTGGCAATTTTGCCACGGTACGGATAACTTTAACAAAATTTTTAGTATATTTTATTTGTCTTTTCTCTCTCTTCTGACTTCTTTAATCCTTTTTTTATTCTCTCTCCTCACAATCCGTCTCTCACTCTCTCTCTCCCAACCGGCCTCTCTCTCCCTCTTCAGATCAGATTCCCAGCTCTGATGATCAAACCCAAGAATCTTCCCTGCCGATCTCGGTCTCCGTCTCGCCGATCTCGGTCTCCATCTCGCCGATCTCAGCTCCTCCCTGCCGATCTCGATCTCGCCGCCTCGCTTTCCAGTCTCGCCGCCTCATGCTCGCCGTCGATCTCGATCTCCGTCTCGCCGATCTCGGTCTCCATCTCGCCGATCTCAGCTCCTCCCTGCCGATCTCGATCTCGCCGCCTCACTTTCCAGTTTCGCCGCCTCATGCTCGCCGTCGATCTCGCCAGTTCTCGTTGTTTGAGTTTGGGTCTATTTGAGTTTTTTTTTTTTTTTCCTCTTTTTTTGAGGTTTTTGAATTTGGAATTTGCTGGTATTGTTGGTGTTGTTGGTGTTGATGTTGTTGCTGTTGTTGCTGTTGATGTAGTTGCTGTTGTTGATCGGCGGCGTTGATGTAGTTGCCGTCGTTGATGACAATAGGTAGAGATAATATATTATTTTATTGGGTAGGAAATATTAATTTAATGTATAGAATTGAATTTTACAACATCTGATAAATAGGGTGTTGTAAAATGATGTGGTAAAATAATAAAGTAGGGTTTTGATGTTGCAAAATGGCATATTTTTTGCCACAGCTGCTGTGGATGCTCTAATACTTAAAGAATTATATCTAAACCTTGCCCATTTGTGAAAGGATCAAATTGTGGATCTAGACATTTGATTGGATGACAATAAATCTCCAAATCTAGACTACAGACACATTTATAGTTTGTATCTTTAAAAAAGCCTAGCTTATTTTAAGGAGGATGTAGTGACTAGTGAGTGCTGCTATCTAATCTTTTCTTACTTGAAGGAGATTTCCTAGGGTGGTTAACTTCATGAATACCGTAGATATCTCATTTTTGTAATCATGGAAAAATTCTCAAATTTGGGGCAAAAAATTTCCAAACAGAAGAGATGGCCATTTTAGAGATATGAAGTATTTTACAAGTTCATAAAATTTCATATTATACATAAAGTAAAAATTGACATCATAATAGGTGTTATGGAGTTCAATGACAAATTGATCATTTTATATGTGAAATTTTGAAATTTTTAACTAAATCACATGATAGAATTTCCATTAGTTGAAATATGATTTCAAAGTAAGTATGAATGCATGGAATTAAAATTAATTGATTATATGAAAAGGGTAATAGTTATTATATAGTGAGCTAACTTGTGATTTTTTTTTTTTTACTTTTTAAAATTTTTGGTAATAAGGCCATGTTTTAATTAATGTAAACACTTCCATGCACCACCTAGAGGAATAAGTGTTTCATTTTTAAATTTGGAATCTGACACATAAAATAGCATCATGCACATAGGATATTTATATATTCAACGTACCACCTCAAGTTATATCATCTAGTTAGATTCTCATGCATAAAAAATCATGTTCGTACATATTGATTTTGTTCATGAATTAAAAGTGTGGAATTAATATTTTTCTAATCACAAAATTTTCGTGCCATTTATTATATTTTGGCTCTCACAATGTGTTGATTCTTTACTCACCAGTCAACACCACTTTTCACTACCACCACAACCACATTCCACTCTTCTTTTGTCATTTATATACATACACAATGTGTTGATTCAATGTGGCACCCAAAAATCGAATGTCGTACTATATAACAAAGAAGTTTAAGCCATTTTGATCGATTAAAGTTATTCGTATTCGATGTGGGCTCTAAAATTTATTGTGCATCCTCACATGATTGCTTCAGCAATCATTGCAAAATTTAAAACACTAGTCACAGGGCAACAGTCAACTTGCCCCAACTGAACCGAGCCAATCCTACTAGTAATTATCACACTAAACGAACGCAATATTTAATCAGTTTTTCAGCACTTCCCTGCTTTTTAAGTAGTAAAAACTAAAAAGTACTCGTTATTTCCATTTCCATAACAGTGCCTAGGGATGGCAGAAGGCTTACAGTGAATGTAAAGGCCAAGGGGCGAAGGAAAATCAGTAAGTGACAGGGTGGACATACCCTTGGCGTGAGTTCGAAATAATCACTCTACGAATATAAATGCTTGTGAAATATGAAAAGACAAAAACCAGAATTTAAGTTCACAAACTATCACACATGTATACACTTAAATTAGGTTAAAATAAAATTTAACTCGAATAAAATAAAATAAAAAAATAAAGAAGTCATATGCAAGGAATTTTCATCTGAAGCAGCCTAAAGAATCAGAATTTAAAATGTAAGAGAGATCTGTCAATAGTAGATGCTTATTGCTTAAGTAGAATTGTTGAACATTCAATTTAATAAATGACTAGTGTTCAATACTTCTTCTAGCTACATGCCAAAAACTGACATCTTTCAAGAGAAAGAAACAAGAGCACTTTTGGCATGAGAATCTAAACTTGACCAGTTTGACAACTATAGTCTGAGCCCGACAAGAATCTTCGTCCAATGGGAAGAAACATAAAGTACAATGGCCATCTGTAATGAAAAATAACAATCACCGTGGAAGGTAAAAATTAACAGTTACTTCTACAATCGAGGAAGGAACCCAGGACTAGGAACCAGAAAATAGTAATAAATGAGACTAAAAGCACACATTTTGTTAAGACTTCCCAGCTCAAACAAGAAACATCCTCCTGCAAAAAAGAGGCTCCATTATTCATAGCCTTTTGTCACAGAAAATACAGCTCCAACAACGGTCTGCATCGCATACATAAGCATGGCAAGAAGAATAACCATTAAACATCCTTCAGTGACTGAGAAACCAAAAGGTCATCCCATTTCACTGCTATCAGATAAATATCACTGCTTCCTTCCCCGATGCAGCATACAAGTTATTGAAGAATGACTACCAATATCATATAACAACAGACGAGTCATCTTTTCAATCTGTTCTCTACAACATCTCGTACTCCCTGCAAGACGGCGCTGAAATATCAAATCCCACTTCTGCACCTACTCACTGACACTTCTGAATATCCAAGTACAAATCAATGTACTAATCAGATTTATTCACGAGAACCACCTACAACAATAAGATCATCTTGGAATTCATGTGGAGAATTTCTTCATAATATTCTTTCCATTTTCTATTTATTTCTTTCCTTTTTCTTTTTCACCCTCCATATCAATACAGACATTAACCCCATACTCAGAATATACCAAATGCATCCAGCCAATGTTGAAGTCCACCCACAGGCAGAACCCAACAGTCTACTGACTCAGGACATACTGAGAAAGAAATGGAAACATACTCTTCTAAGCTGCCTTACATATATTCATGATAGCGATCCAGATGACCACTTGCTATATCTCATCCACAATGTGAAACCAGCAGACATACACAGATATCCGCCTCTAGCCATGAAGAGAAAAGCTGTAACTCTGTTCATGTAGAAGAGTAGGCTTGGAGGCGCCAAACTTTCTATCATGCCTCTCCTGACACTTTGGTAGCTGGTTCAAACAATCTGAGCAAAGCAACTCCAAACAAAATGTTTCCTCATATTCACTGTCATTAATGCACCGACCACACTGCACACACCGTGCTATGCAAAGCGTGCATGCCCTGCATACCTGAGTTGCATGTTCTTTCCCTTGACAACCCTGAGCCGGGCAATCATAAACAAGCCTCAGGTTCTGACATCTTGGGCACATTTCAATATCAATCGAACGATCATCATCACAGGACAGATAAAAGTTTCCTCGGTGATAGAAATGTGGCTTGCGGGTATTCTGCTGCATATTATCATTCATGCCCAACAAAAACTTCAAATCTTCAAAATGCTTCTGTGTTACACCATAAAGTCCACCAATTCGTAAATGCTTCACTCCTAGAGTACCCACAGACTTGAAAGCCTTTAGGCAACTCACAATACCCTCAATGCTGAGTCTTGTACACCCAGGCACACTCAACTGCACAAAGGAAGATAAATTTTAGCAGTTTGTCAATTCAGCATGCGACAGGACATACTATATGGAGCTCAAACAGACTATTGCATATAGAAGTTGATACAGTAACAAGTTGAGAAAAGAGAAAGGGCATCCCCACATCAAGTATTTAAAAAACCTGTTGTTTCAACAAATTTCAATGAATAGTCTAGAGCGGCTATGGCAGCCAGAGCATAAAAGGATCAATAACATGTGTGAATGTGTGTAAACCCAGGTTACTCAAAACCATTTTCCCACATTCATTATTTGAATGGATGCACACTTTGGGCAGCATACATTGTGATCTTTTCTCTTTCAAGTTTTCAGTTGTAGTTTTTAAAGATGATATCTTATAAGCATCTTGAATATTAACTATTTTATATTTTAATAAAATTTCTATTATATATCCCCCAGAAAGTGTCAACATAGCAAGAAAGGTAGAAATCTGAAACTCAGTTTGGTGCCACCAATAATCCACCTGACCTGACCCAACCTCACATCATCAAGCTATTACACCCCCCTCCCCCTCTTTTTTTCCCTTTTTTTAATAAATAAAACTCAAGCTTATCATAGGTATATTCTATGTTCTCATAAGGACACAATCCATTATAAAGTTATCAATTGGTGATTGGAATTAGACCTTATAATTTGGTCATTGTGACTAAATAAACAGAATGAGATGCAATAGGTCAACTTTAGACCTCACAATCCTGACATCAACCCAGTTTCAGCTTGGATTTGGCTAAAGTTGATTCAAATCATGCTTGATTTCTAACCCAATTTCACAGAATTAAAACTACAAGTCAAGAGTAGATTCGCATCCCCAGATGTACTTGTAGATGCATGTAGAAAAACATACGGACACTTTTGTACGGAATAATCCATTTTAAAAACAGCTAGTAAAATATAAACCTGCACGTAAGATGTTGAATCAACTTTCAAGACATTCTAAAAGCACCTTCCAATCCTATAACTACAAATTTGCTTTTTATACCAAGAACCTCTTGAAAAGTGAGGTCAAGAGCAGCTCCAGAAGCAGAAAAGAACAACTTTAAAGAGAAGAAAACATCAAGCAAGGATCCAAGCTGTGTATGACAAGTCAAATTATCTTTATCTATTTTTTTTTTTAATAATAATTCATAGTTACAATAATGGGGGATGGGGGATTTGAACCTTTGAGCATCTCCATTGGAAACACCAAGAGGTGCCAATTGAGCTACAACGCTCTTCGCGAGTCAAATTATCTTTATCTTTGTTATGGCAGTAAAATTTTTAGCAAATGGTCATGGTATTTAAATTAAAATGATCTAAAAAAAGGGACAATCCTTTTAGAGAATTTTAATAGGAAGGATATATAGTTCCAATAATAAAGCAGGAAAAAAAACACCCCAACCATTTTAAAATCTAAAACAAGATACTTGAGAATAGATACATACAATGCATGCATAGACACATTTAACAAAGTAAAAATTTGGGAATCAATCTGACAGCTGACATTTATAAAATGAAGTCACACTGACCTTGGTTAGCCTAGGGTTACTATCAAGCACACGTTTCAGACCATCATCAGTGATCCTTGGGCACTCCACCAGGCTCAGGCATTGAAGACTACCTTGAGCCCTATTAGTCAATTGCAAAAGAACTTCATCAGTAATCTTCTCGTTCAAAGGTTGATCAATGTGTACACTCCTCCACAAAAGAGGGTCACCTCGAACAGTAGAACGAAGAGATCTGCACACAGTTTCAACAACAAGAAGATCCCGCAAACCCAGATAACCAAGGGCAAAATTCAAAGCGCCATGAGGAGCTCCACTGTCTCCAACAGAACAAATCCCATTACCGTTGGGACAAGCTTCACTTTGTTGGCCAGAAACTCCCGGAGTTTCATTGGCCAAACCCAGAATACCATCCACGTTACAATCTGATCCAAAACCGCCACGGCAAGATGTATCACCAACTTCCATCTTCCCAGAACGCCCCCCAATTCCACCCGCTACATCAAACTTATAATCAACCCCCATATTCCCAGAAAAACTCTGGTACTTCAAAGCATTATTCCAAAAAAAATTCAACCCCGCGAATAACTGATAACTCCCATCACTTGTCCCAACCTCATTCCCACCATACCCACCATAATCAGCTTGAAAATCCTCCAGCCAACCCGTGATAGCTGTAAAAGTGGTACTTATATCCATACCAAACGGATCCGAAGGCAAAAGATCAAGAACATCATTTGAAACAGACTCCTGCGACCCACTCCTATCACACCTATCCCTTCCATAATCTAACCGATCCTCAACATCCCGGCTAGAACGCCAAGACCTCCCAAACCCATCTCCATTCCTCTCCGAAACTCCCTCAACAAGATACCCATTAGCAATCCTCATTGGCGCAACCAAATTGTCCTCAGCCAGATGCGCCGGAAAGATTGGTCGATGTGAAAAGTTCAAGGCCATTGTATATACACACACAACCTAAACCCAATCTCTCTCTTTCTCTCTCTCTCTCTCTCTCTCTCTCTCTCTCTCTCTCTCTCTCTCTACAAATCCAACAAAGCAAAAGCAAACCCTAGATTTTTTTTTTTCCTTTTCAGAGAAACAAAAAAAAAAATTCAAAATCAAAATCAAAACTTTGTGAAGTGGAAGATCTAATTCTAATCTAACAACGAAACCCTCGATTTTAGATGACAAACTAAAACAACGCACCAAAAATTTCACAGAGTTTCTTGTAAAGAACCTAAAAATCAGCTAAAAATGGAATCAAAAAAAAAAAACGACGCGGTTAATCGAATATATCCACAAAGATAAAAGAATCAATCAAATTTTGTCTCTCTTTTTTTTTATTTTTCTCTTTTTTTTTTATTTTGTGGGGATTTCTAATCTAAAGCTAATCAAGAACTAGGGTTTGCAAAATAGGGATCAAAAGAAAATGGATAGGAATTTGAGAAAAAACACAGAACCTGAATCGGCGACGAAACGAAATGGAAAAATAATCGAGGTGATTATTACGACGGCGATAAAAACCCGAGTGTTTTTTTTTTTGGCGGGGGACTAACGCAATCGACGGCGAAGAACGAAGTGTGTGCGTTTTGCTTTTTGGTATCGAATTCTTGCAGAAAAAGCAAAAAGCTTTTGTGGTTTTTTTTGTTTGTTTTTTTTTTGTTTGGGTTTGGGAGGAATTGAAATTGGAGAGAGATGGAGAGATTTTAGGGTTTTGTTTCTCTGGTCGGAATTCGATCCGAGCGCTGTCGATCGTGCTGTCAAGGAGAGAAAGGGGATAGAGAGAGATAGAGAGAGAGAGAAATACAAATAAAAGCAATTTTTTTTTTTTAGAGAGAGAGAGAGAGAGAAGTGAAGGGTAACGGTGAATTGTCCAATTTAGGAGAGATTGGTGGGGAGGGGGAAATGGACACGTGTCGGGTGGAAATGTTTTGGGTTTACTCTTTCTTTTTCTTTTTTTTCTTTCTCTTTCTACGCAAATCTAGATGTGGCGGGAGGAGGTAAACAAACATGTGAATTGGAATTGGGATTCCCTCCCTCCTCTATTTTGGTTTTTTCAACTTCTTCTTCTCTTTTTTCTTCTTTTTTTTTTTTTTTGGTTGGTTTACTCTCTCCCTCTCTTTCTACACCGTTGATTATGTGTGTTTGTTTTTTGTGGAGTGTTTGGATTGTAGAGCGGATGGCTGAGATGGATGGTTTTAGGATAAGGAATAATTATTTAGGTACTTTTAAGAGAGACTTGGCTTGAGTCTAGTGTTCACTTATAACTAATAAGACGATGACATGTGTTCACTTTTAGACACTTGTTATTATTTTGATAAGTCTAATATCCAGTTGTACTTTGACTAGTTAAGATAATGACAAATAATCAAAAGTTTTAGTAGACTTGTTAGGACGATGACGGATTCAGATCCTCTAGATTTCTTAGGGTACTCTACCAGTAGATTTCTTTAAATCCTAACCACTCATTAATGATTTAATGGTTAATATTCTGCCATGTCAGCATTCCACTAACAATATTCATTAATTGTTTGTTTGCAACATTATTTTATTATTTCAAGAATATTGTTAGTGGAATGCTGACATAGCAGAATCCTAACCATTAAATCATTAATGAGTGGTTAGGATTTAACGAAATCTACTTGGTAGAGTACCCTAGATGATGAATCCACGATAACATAGAAACATATATTAGTACAACTAAATAATAAATCTTATAATGATATGATACTCTCTTCTCCCATATTTATGATGAGTCTCGCAGATTAAATTCATTATAAAATTTACTATGATCATAAGAAAGTGGAGCACCATATTACCATACTCTAGAAGTATCTAGTAATTTTGAAAAGAGAATTATATTGACCCTAAGATAGTTGTAAAATGGTTGTAACGTGTGTTAATGGGTCAAAGTTTTGTTTAGGTTATTAGAAGCTTCCAAGTTGTTTTTTTTTTTTATAGAAGAAAAAGAAGCTACCAAGTTAAACTTGGATTTCTAACCTTTAAAACGGACCCTAACTGAGTGGACCGGTTATGGTTGGCTAAGATTTTATCGAAATAGATCCTACTTTTTTTTTTTGGGGGGGTTAAAATTAAACCGTGTGGTCACCTTTATTTGTTGAGTTTATTGATAATTGGATCCTTAAACTTTGGTAAATTGAGTGGTGTTTGTGCGATGAGAAGTCAGAACTGGATCTCTTAGCTGGAAGTGCCCTTTGACCAACTCGTCCATACCATAACCCAAACTAAACGACCCTTGTTTTTTTCTTCTTTTTTCTTTTTTTGGTTTTCTTTAGGTGCGTGTTGGGGGCAAAGGTGTTGTTTGTTGAGGCAAATAAGTTAGTTTGGTGGTAGTGTTTGTGTACCTACCGAAGTGCACTTCGATGCATTGATTTGATTGCCATTACAAGTTTTTTTTTTAGTAAGGTGACATGGAAATGGTGTATTTTTAATATAACAAATAACTATATATATTTACTTTTTTTATAAAATATATATTTTTAAAACAACATATTATAACTTGTATAAAAATAAAAATCTTAGAAAAGGAAAGTTAGAAGTATCATTTACATATTAATATTAATTTAAAGGGATGTCATCTGATCTATAATTTAGGTAAGAATCTTTTTTTCTTTCTTAATTAAAGTGTATTTTAAAATATTAAGTGTGAATTGGCTTATTAATTTTTTTAACGGGTATGGAGAGATTCATCATTACAAGTGTTTTGGTACTTGATAAATTTTGCATTTTTATTCTAAATTTATTGTTATTTTTGTTAAAATTTTGTAAAGAGATTCTTATGAAAATTTAGAATATTTCATTACTAATATAAGTAAAAAGGAAGAGAGTGAGGGGAGAGAAGTGTTAATTTCTCCAAACCTTACGGGAAAGAAGTGTAAATACCCCTTTTTTGGGTTTTAAAAATGAAAATATATTATCAAGGGAAGACATCTAATAGGAAATTTGCAGTGCAAATGTTAAGAGAACTCACATCAACGTGTATAATAGAAAATTTTGTAAAATTTATACATTTTTTATTAAAAATGATCCATATTAATAAATGTATAATTATATAAATTTACAAATTTGCTACAATAACCATGTAAATTTACATTGATATTGTTATTTTGAATTTAATTTTATATTCTTTCTTTACGTATCATGAGTATGAAGGAAGAATATAAATGGCAGTTATTGTATATGAAAAAAGGCAAACAATTAAAAATATTTTTAAAAAATTGATATTTTAATAAAATGTAGTGTAAAATAAATAATATAATGTGTGATATTTTGAAATTTGAGTATGAAAAATAAGTAAAAAAAAGTAAACTTTTAGAATAAAATATAGATAAATTTTTGCACATAGCCGATGTGAAGGTTCTATAAATCCTATATCTATCACAGCAAGGCAGAGTTGGTTCCTTTTTTACACTGGTTGATGCCCAAGGAATCCTTAAATAACTTGAAGTTCTCAACGATGTTCATCAAATTCCTAAGCATCTATCAAGGCATCCCCTTGAAGACAAGGCATCAGACATTTTGGACAAAGCACAAAAAATGTCTCTACCAAAAAGAAGTTTTCCATGGAAAGTTGGACCAGGATACAGATACAGATACAGTTACCTTCCATCACAAGGACTAGTCTTCTACTTACCAAAGAAGCAAACAAATTTTTGAGTGGAACAAAACCCCTAGTCCAAGCTCCAACTAAAAACAAATAAAAAGCGACATAGTTTCTCAAGTGGAACAAAAATAATTAAATTGATTGTCTCCACTAGAAGAAGTCTGTGGAAAAGTTGGACTAGGATACCTTCTCAGCTAGATCTCAACATCTACTTGCCAAAGAAGCAAACATATTTTCAAGTGGAATAAAACCCATTGTCCACAAAAGAAAGAAAGTTGGAACAAAGCCATCCTGTGGAGGCCAAACCCAAATGACATAGGCCCACTCTTGGAGGGCCATACACTGCGTCCCTAAAATGATGTTTAACTTTCTACCATATAGAGACACCCCAATCCACCCAAAAAAATAAAGTAGAAAGTAAATGAAACGTCACACTCAAAATAATTGATAAGTAGAAGAAGAAATGTATTTCCTTGGAGAGTAAGACAATTCAAGTCAAGTTCTTGAAAAAAAAATTTGTATATTTTAATATTAGAAGTATTTTTTTTTCTATTTTATCTAATTATTTTTCAAAACACTAACATCAAATTGTCTATTCTAAATTTCTTTATTAAAATGTGTTTATCTCTTTTTACATACCACAAACACCATTAATTATTTTTTCTTTATTCTCGAAAAACACAAAAAAAAAAAAAGGAAAATGCACAATAACAGTGCTTGTGTATCTTTACACAAGCACCAAAGTAGAAATGAATTTTGCACCATGGATTATGCCAATATGTCTGTGATTTTTTTAGATTGGTTGGACAAAATTTGGTAGTGCTCTAAGCGCTATTTTATGTAACTTTCAGAAGTATACCAATGGTCCAAAACTGAGCATCACCATACTAGGCTCTCTAACCAATACGAAAGTTCCCTTGACCTTGGTCTCATGTTTTCATACACTTCCTTAGGGCTTTATAGGTGAGTGAAAAACACTTATGCTCTCCTAGAATAGGGAGCTTATGTATGATGGCCCAATACAATTAATTTGTTAAAAAGTGGGCTTTCGAGGTCAACCTTGATATGTTTATGTGGTTTAGCTGTTAAGTGAATGGAAAACATTGCAAAAGTTACAAGAGAGCAGTAGATTTTTAGATTAGCACTTCCTTGGGTTAGGTCAAAGAACATCAGTTCATATGATATTCAAGTCTCAATTACATGGAATATATCTCTTTTTATTTTTTTCATCCCCTTTCTAGAGGGATTTCATTTCTTTATATAGCCAGTTGAATTGCATCCTATCCCTCCACTTGTATAGTTACTAACCTTCTTTAGAATGTTTGTCCCAACAAAACCTTGATGGGACAAACATTAATCCATTATATTTGTTGGAGGTAGAAAAATGTGTTGTAAGTTGTGAGGATACTGTTTAAGGGTCATTCCTCCATTAATGTGGTTAGCTGAGTTAGAACAGTGCATTGAATGTAGAGGTGATAGCTGTTTTATCTATATATTTCCCTTCTTGTTTGCTTGCACGTCTTTAACGTTTTCTTTGGTATTTTGTCTTTTGATGCAAGTGGCCTGCTCGACGCTTTTCGAGGAACGCTCACTCTTCGGGCTCCTCGGGGAGTCGACCTCTTCGTCTTTCCTCCTCAAATTTTCATCCATGTGTTGGGGCAAGACTGATGTGTGGGTGGCACTTCCTATTAGAAACTGAAAAGAATATGGACGGACACCCAAAGTGGGTATATCCCTCTATATATCTCAGAATAATTGTAACCTCAAAGAATTATTGAGTAATGATTTGGAGTATTACTCTACCCCACTAAGTCCACTATCCCACTCAATATTAATGTAGTGGTGTGTATATAAACACCAAGAGTGGTACCCATTGAATAGTGAACGAATTTTGCATTTCTTATAGTGTTTACAGAGTGTTGTGAGGCTCTTAGGTTGTGGGTTATATTTGCATCACTCTAGTAGTGTGCAATACCGTCGAGAAATTTTTTTTGATTGTAAGTTATACAAACTGGAATTCAGAACATTTTTTAATAGCTGGTCTGCGTGGAGGCTAGCTCTAGACAGCATAGAACAATCTCAAAGATCCTTTGTGATCGTCAGTTTAGGCCAAGAGAGGTATGCCAAAAAACCGATTGTTTATATTCCGCTACAAAGGCTCTATTTCTTACATTGGTATCCGAGCTTTTATATGTTATTCTTGATATCATAAGCATATGATTAGTTCTTAATATGTTTTATGCTTCTAAGATATGTTATGAATTTCTATGCACCTCACATGGCCTTCAATGGCAAGTTTTGATTTTGAGCATTTCGTGCCTTGAAATTAATATCTGTTGTTTATATTACATGTATTAATATCTACCTTAAATTTCGTAGCAAATCTCTAAGTTTGCCATGAGATATAGTTTAACAAAACTTTGAACACCAAAACTTTAAGGACAAAACTGCTCTTATATGACTACTATTTGCAAAATATGATTTCATTTCATATTATGAATCTATATGTTATAAGCTTTAAATCGGTAGATGGTACGTCAAAAACGGATTTGAAATGAAAAAATATAAACATTTAAAGTTTCAGTCTAAAACTTGTTTTTGCTGAAAGAAGTCGAAAAGAGAAGGTTGAAGACAACCTTCACATCACGTGTCTTTCACTTGCCAAAATGGCTAGAGTGATAGCCAATAGATAAATAAAAAAGGGTTCCACAATAGTTTATTTCCTAAATGTATTTACTCTATTATTATTAGCATGCACAGTAAAGTAAGCCCATCTACCACATTTGGGATCTTGTCTTTTGTGAGATTTTTCTATTTTATGCATATTAAGCCTATGGATAAATGAGTTTCTTTAGGTGAAACGTACTATTCAACCGAGCATTTTTTTCTCATGAAACATAAAAGGTATATGCTTCGATGATATGGAATTGATTTAATTTTGTAAATTGTTTAATTCCATTATTATTTCTTAGTGAAATATGGTATAAAAGATAAATTATTGTGAGAGACTGGGAAAATTGGCCTCTCAAAAAAGAAAGATTTTTGGAGTGTTTTTTAGGGCATCTCTCTTTTTGGGTAAGTGGTGTGAAGTCGCCACTTATTTTTTTATATAAAAAATAAGAAAAACTAAAAATATGACTAAATTATTCTCTTCATTGATTGAATAAAAAATTACACAAGTGGAAAATTGAAAAATTACATGGTTTTGGGTCCTAATTACAAACTACCAAGCAATTACAAGGCTTTTTGTCCTAGTTACATTCTACCCAATATAAAACAAAGACAATGCTAGATCTACTTAACCAACGACCTAAATTCGGATGATAGGTTACGGAATGGGAAGGTGTTAGGCACTCATTCTGCCTAAACAAAGTTTGGTCTTCTAGACTCTTATGACTAATGTACCATTTTATGTATGTCATAAATGATATGTTGAACATGTGAAAGATATACACAAAATCACACAAATTTGTTTATGATTGAAATCTCTTCTTTTGTTTAAAAAATTCAAATCTGTTTTTGTTGGTTAAAAAAATTGATTTTGGGTTTGTTAAAAATACCAGATCTGTTTTGTAATATTTAGAAAAAGTGGTTTTTGGAGAGAAAATTCAGATTTGTTTTATGATGATAAAAAAAAAATGGTTTTTGGGTTTGTAAAAAAATCAAATTCGTTTTTGATAACTTAAAAAATGGTTTTTTGATTTGTAAAAGATCAGATCTATTTTCAAGAACTAAAAAAAAATGGTTTTTAATGACAAAAATCAGATCTGTTTTTTATATGTTTTTCTTTTAAAAGAGAAGAATGGAAAAGGTTTTTTTTTAGAAGAGAGTTTCACTCATAATATAAATTTATGCAATCATGAATTAAAAAAAAAATACAAACATAGTAGTACATGATCTCCTTTTAGGTTAGAACTTTTTATATTATTTTTATCTGATGTGGCTTTTTTTTTAAAATTAAATTGCTGATGTGGCATTTTTAAAAATGTAAATTTTTTTTTAAATATTATTTTAATAAACATGTCAGCATTTACTGTTGAACTGTTTGCCACATAGGATAATTCTGTTAAATGAGTAACAATAGGGACTAAAATGGAACGCGTTTTTCAAAACAAGGACTAAAAGTGGTGAAAATAAAAGATAGGAACCAAAGTAGGAATTGTGTGAAAATGTAGGAACGAAAATGTGGTTTTCGCCTAAAAATAATTATTTACATTCAAATTATTGACATTCAAGAAAGTGATTATAACAATCACGTAAAAAAACAACAACAATCAACAATTTATATTATGACTATTTGAAAAAGAAAGAGATATAACATGCATCATCACATTATAAGAAAAAAGGTTAAGAGATAACCTCTTGCATGAGCACTCTTTGTTCTTAAGAGGATATTTTAGGATTCAAAGAAACTTGTTCAATTCTCTTTAAAACCTAAAAACCCTAATTGAAGCAGCAACACTCAAAGAAGGGATCAAAAAATATGGGCAATTTGAGAGCCTAAAACGTATGCCTCCCAGAGCATTGAAAAAATGTGCTGAATTATGAGGTTCAGTATCTATTTATAAAGGTCAGAAGTCCCTAAAAAATAAGTATGGATGATTAGGGTTTGAATCCGGATACATCCTTTTGCGAAGAAGGTCGAAAAATGTGTGCTTTATCATCACCCTGAATGCCGTTGGGCCAAAACCCAACCCATGAAAATTCATCACTTTCCAAAAGTGCCGAATTGGCTATTAGAGTCCAAACGCACTTTCGTGTTCATGTGCCAATTGGACTCTCTTTCGATCCGATGGTCCAATTTAGAAACCGAAAATACCGTTGCGATCATTAGAATCTTAAGATCATTATGATGATATGCAATGAATGACATGATGTATGCAATATAAAGACAAAATAATTCATGTAATGCAGGAACAAATTGATGCATGTGATGCAATTATGATTTTTGGGGTACATAGATGGTCATTCGAGTCATTCTCCTTAACTAAATCATGGGTGCAAAATCGAGTGTCTACAATTATATTTAACACGACAAAGCAATAATTATTTCTTAGTGAAATAATGAGATGTCTATATGAATTGTTCTCATGAGTTTAAATTGTGATAGTATGTTTGGCTTAATAATTATTTGATAATATTGGTGAATTATTTTCAATACATATATTTTGAAAATATGTTTAGAATTGAAATATGGAATAGTGGGAGTGTGGTTGAGTTGCGTTATCTCCTATACATAATTTCGCACAAATAGATTAAAATTAAGCTTAGTAATAAACACTAGTGCCACAAGAGGTGATTAAGAAGCTTAGCGAATTTTCGATCTTGCAACATGTGTTGATTACCTAAGTTTATTTTAGATCGAACGTCAAAATTTTTGAAATGTGTGTGTAATGTCCCATTTGTGAAATTTTGTAGTGAAATGGCTTCCAAAGGTATAGTTGTTGATCTTAATAAATGAGAGAAACTAGATGGTGAAAATTACAATATTTGGCATCGCAAAATCCAGTATGTGCTGACTGAGCAAGAATTCCTAGAGACTCTGACTTATTAGTTGAGTAAACCCGATGAGGGAAGCACTAAGCAACACCAACGTGATCTTGCTGCCTATGAAAGTTGACGCAAGAAAGATTTGGGTGCGCGCTTTACAGTGTTAAGCAGCATTCACAATGACTTTATTGGTGAGTTTGAGTAGTATACAATTACGTAAGACATGTGGAAAGCTCTAAGGATCTGTTCAGTTGGAGGAGTGGAAAAGTGGGAGGATGGAAAATTGTGGGAAGATAGAAAAGTGGGAGGATATAAAATATTAAGTTTTCCTTATTGTGTGTCCGGTTAGAGGAGTGGAAAAGTGGGAGGGTATAAATTGACTGTTATACCCTTGTTAATAGTAACATTGAAAAAAAAAAAAAAAAAAAAAACAAATTCAACGTTATTGTACGTTGAAGAAAAAAAGAAAGAAAGAAAAGAGGTTCAACGTTACTTGTTCAGTAACGTTTGAAAAAAAAAAAAAACGTTAAACATCAGGTGGGATGGGGGCATTTTAGTAAATGTCCCCATCTCATGTTTTCTCCCCTTTCATTTTCCTCCCAATTTGGGAGGAAAATTTTTGTGGGCCTGGGAGGAAAATTTTCCTCCCGGTTTTCCATCCTCCCTCAGTTTTCTCTCCAAACGAACAGTGGAAAATGTCTATTTTCCTCCCTTAGTTTTCCATCCTCCCTATTTTCTCTCCAAACGAACGCACCCTAAAGCTAAGATATAGAGGGATATCAGCCACTATATTGCGTGGCTTAACAACGAAATTTGATTCACACAAGATGCGCTCTGAACATACGATGAAGCAGAATCTTAGAGCAATATCCTCCATGATTCGAGAGCTCAAATCAGCTGGAAATAATTTTACTAACAAACAACAAGTTCAAGCAGTGATTCGTTCACTACCAAGTTCATGGAAGACAATGTGTCAAAAATTGACACATAATGAGAATATCAAAACATTTAATGATGTGGCTCGTCACTTGGAACTTGAAGTTGAGCGCCTTGAAGCAGCCAAGTCGATTAGTTCTATACACATGGCTAAGACCAGCTTGCGTAAGGCATCTAGGCCTAAACGCAAGCAACCTGATTATGCTCCTGGATGTAAGAGACCTAATGGGCCACCGCCTAAAAAAGCTAAGTTTGTCAAGCGCAATACTAGAGGAAAGTGCGCAAATAAGGACAAGTCTAAGTTAACTAGTTATAATTGCAGAAAGAAATGACATTTTGCTCGTGATTGCATTGAACCAAAAAAGGTAACCCCTAATCCTACATCTCACCATGTTTTTGTAACTAGTCATGTCTTTGTTGCTAATTTTGCTCCTATGTGAACTATAAACTCAGCAGCAATAGACATGTAGCGAGAGATAGAGTGGGATTTATGGAATACTGTCAAATTCCTGTTGGGAGTAGGGACACCAAGGTAGGAAACGGAGCTAGCATGGAGGTACTAGGAATTGGTACCTACAAGCTAGAGTTGTGAGGTGATCAGACTCTGTTACTCCATGATGTATTGTATACTCCAGAGATTCGGAGGAACTTACTATCTGTAGTTACTTTGTTAAGACTTGGTTTTTGGTTTTTTTTTTAGAATAAATATGTTTTATTACATTCAGGAACAGTTTATTACGACCGTGGTTTTATTTCAAATGTTTTTTTAATTTTGGATATTGAATATTATAATAATGATAGTTCGGTTTTTTTGACTTCATCTGGTAATACTTCTGATAATTCAATTATATGGCATGCTAAATTTAGCCATATAGGGCAAGAGAGGATGACTATGTTAGCTAGAGAAGGCCTTATGGGCAATCTCGCTAAGGTCACTTTGTCCACATGTGAATATTGTCTTGTGGGAAAGTTAAAAAAGAAAACTATTTGGAAAAGCCACAAGGGCATCTTTTCCATTGCAACTAATCCACTTTGATATATGTGGTCCGATGAATATAAGGGCAAGGCATGGAGGTTTCTACTTCATCACATTTTTATACACGTTACAGTCATGTCTATTTGATTTCTTATAAGTCTGAGACTTTAGATTGCTTTAGACGATACATGAGATTGGTTAAGAATCAATTAGACAAGAGCATTAAGGCTCTTAGAACTGATCGTGGGCATGAGTATCTATCTGAGTAATTTAAGGAGCTTTGTGATGAAAAGGGAATTGCAAGGCAATTAACGATGCCTTATACACCACAACAAAATGGTGTGGTAGAAAGGAGAAATCGAACACTGCTAAAGATGGTTAGGTCAATGATAGCGCAAGCAAACCTACCAATTTCGTATTGGGGGGATGCACTTTTGACTGCAGCCTATATACTTAACCGAGTGCCCTCTAAATCAGTATCTTTCACACCTTATGAACTATGGACCAGCAAGAAATCTGACTTGAATAATTTGCGGCCATGGGGTTCAACAAGTTATGTTCACAATACTTCTCATAGATATGGGAAGTTAAGGCCTAGAGGAAAGAAGTATATCTTTATAAGATATTCTAAGCATTCCAAAGACTATGTGTTGATAGGTGAAAAACTAGATGGAAGTGTGGCTAAATTGGAGTCACATGATGTTGATTTCATTAAAAGTGAATTCCCTAGCAAATGTGAGGTTGAAAAAAACTTGACTTTTTATGAAATGATGGATCAAGAGGGAGGCCCCCCAAGTAGACTAGTAGAGGACAAGGAAGAAATTCTTGAAACTCCTAGAGACAATGGGAGCGACTCACAACCTAGTGGGAGCACACTACTAGAAGTTGATCCACAACAACCTCAGCCACGTAGAAGCAACCGTGGTAATGTTCCTCGTCGTCGTTTTGAGATTGAGGGAGAAGCTTTCATGATTGCTTCAAAGGATGATGATGAGTCAAAAACTGTGCAAAAAGCTCTCTCATCTTCTATTAGTGATAAGTGGATGAAAGCAATGAATGATGAAATGGAGTCTATGGGGACTAATTAGGTCTGGGATCTGGTAGACCTACTGTCAGGGCAAAAAGCAATTAGGAACAAATGGGTTCTTAAAATCAAACGCAAGGCAGATGGGTTAATAGAAATGTATAAAGCTTGATTAGTGGCAAAAGGATACACTCAAAAGGAGGGTGTTTACTACAAGGAAACCTTTTCTCCGGTTGTGAGGTTTGCCTCTGTTCGACTTATTCTGGCCATTGTTGCAAACTTGAATTTGGACTTATACCAAATAGAAGTTAAGGCAGCTTTTCTTAGTGGAGAACTAGATGAAGAAATCTATATGGATCAACCTATTAGCTTTGTGACTAAAGGTCAAAAGCACAAAGTGTGCAAACTTAAGCAATCCATATATGGTTTAAAGCAGTCATCTAGATAGTGGTATCTGAGATTTCATTGAGCTATTCTATCGAATGGGTTTACGATGATTGAAGAAAATCATCGTGTCTACGTAAAATGATCTAAAGGAAGTTTCATTATTTTGTCATTGTATGTTGATGACATATTATTGGCTGGTAATGACATGGAGATGATTATCACCACAAAAGGGTGGTTGTCCTTTAACTTTGAGATAAAGAACATGGGTGAGGCAGATTATATTCTAGGGGTTAAAATCCTTAGGGATCGCTCAAAGAAACTTTTAGGTTTATCACAATAAACCTACATTAAGAAAGTTCTTAAGTGTTTCAAAATGCATAATTGCAAACTCATAGATACTCCAGTTGCAAAAAATGAGAGCTTAATCCTTGATATGTGTCCTAAGACTCAAGATGAAAAATAAAAAGATGGCTCGTGTTCCTTATGCTAATGCAATTCGAAGCTTGATATATAAAATGATGTGTACTCGGCCTAATATATGTTATGTTGTTGGATTAGTCAGCAGATTTCAGTCTAATCCAAAACTTGCTCATTAGAAAGCTGTCAAAAGGATATTAAGGTATGTTAGAGGGACAGTGGACTACATCATTTGTTATTAAGGTTCAGATTTGTGTATGATTGGCTATAGTGATGTTGATTGGGGTAGTGACCTAGATGAATGCAAATCTACATTTGGATATGCTTTCTTGCTAAATAATGGTGCCATCATTTGGAGTAGTAAGAAACAACCTTGTATAGCATTATCAACTATGGAAGCTGAGTATGTAGCATGTTTAACAGTTGTTCAAGAAGCAGTTTGTTTGAGAAGGTTCTTTCAAAATCTTAAGGTTGTCAAGGATGCTTCAGATCCAATTATGGTACATTGTGATAGCATGACAGCACTTGCCTATGCTAAAGACTTTAAGTATCATGGAAAAACCAAACACATTGATATACGATATCACTACATTCGAGACATGGTTGTTCATAATGAAATGGTTCTAAAATACATTTCTACAGGCCTCATGATTGCTGATCCACTAACAAAGCCTATAGGAAGGGATGCCTTTCAGACTTATGTTAGGAGTTTAGGGCTACATAGGATATGATGATATGTTGTTTTTAGTTACTGTTTATTGTACTCTTTTGGAATGTTTTGTTTTAAATGCATATGATGTTATTCATTTAATAATTTGTATGTTTACACACACATATATCATATGATGAGTTTTGTGGTATGAAAGGTATGTCGACAGGCTTAGGTTGGCTCACTCACACAAGTGATCACCTTTGGCGCTTAAGTAGTGAGCAGAGATGAGACATTGTGTTATTTAATGCTTATGTAGTATATATAAATGGTTGACACAAATAGATGTCGCCTTAGTTGGAACTAAGATGAGGTCTATGATATATTTATCTTAATTAGACCATACATGGATAGCCTATGATCCATATAGCCTGTGGTTAGCTAGATGCAAGAACTTAATTTGATGCCTGAGGTGGCAAGCGAATAAAGGACTTGAGTTAGGCACTTGAGTAGCGACTAAACTAAGATTTGTATACTATATTGAGTTAAGACATACGCTTTTACTTAAGAGAACTCCACATTAGCATGTATTTCATACTACATGTGCTTGCTCGACCAAAAGCAGAGGTCAGAGAATAAATCCTTGCTTCATCACTGTGTGAGTCCCGTGGATCTTTCACTAAGATCCTACTTATGCCCTCGAAACTTTGACAATGTCATGAAGTTGAGGTTTTGATGTCTGCTACTTTGGCATGTTACCTATGGCCATGTTAGATTCGGTCTAAACTCTAAAGGGACATTGCTAGGAAAGCGATTAGACCAAAGTTAAAGGACATGAGTGCAGAGGGAAGACTATTTTTTGTAATACATCCTTATATTTGTACTTACTGTCAACAGATTATAGCGCTTATGATAGCGAAATAATCGTGAGTACATCTAGATAGCTATGATGGATCAAGCATAAGTCTGAGTATTAAACTCAAGAGGGATTAGAGATGCTTGACTTGATGTGTTAATATATGTCTAGGGCATAACAAGACACTTTAGGGATATTGCTATGCTGATCTTGGTATAAGATTTAGTATAGTGCTCCCAAATATGTTTTTCAGGTGTGCTCGGCGGTTACACAACCTATTTGCCAATATGAATGCACTGAGAAACACATTGAGAGATGGACAATAAGGTCATGCCCACAGTGGATGAGTGGGAGATGTTAGAAACTGAAAAGAATATGGATGGACACCTAAAGTGGGCATGTCCCTTTGTACACCTAAGGATAATTGTAACATCCAAGAGTTATGGAGTAATGGTTTGGAGCGTTACTTTACCCCACTAAGTCCACTAGCCTACTTAATATTAATGGAGTGGTGTGTATATAAACACCAAGAGTGGTACTCATTGAATAGTAAACGGATTCTGCATTTCTCATAGTGTTTACAGAGTGTTATGAGGCTCTTAGGTAGTGGGTTATGTTTGCATCACTCTAATAGTGTGCAACACTGTTGAGAAACGTTTTTTGATCGTAGGTTATACAAACTGGAATTCAGAACCTGTTTGAATAGTTGGTTTGCGTGGAGGTTGGCTCTAGACAGTGAAGAACAATCTCAAAGCATCTTTGTGATCATCAATTTAGGCCAAGAGAAGTATGCCGAAAAACCGATTATTTATATTCCGTTGCAAAGTCTCTATTTCTTACACTTCCACCTCCTTGGATTGGGCCCATGGGCTCTATTTCGTACTCAGATCTTACCCCTCCCACAAATTTGTTTAGTTGGGTGCATTTTAAGGGGGATGGAAAATGGGGGAGAGAGAATGCCTGTTTTTTTTTTTATGAATTGGAGCAAAATTTTATTAAGTCAAAAAAATAGCAACTACACAAAAAGACTTAAAAGAGAATAGGCCTTACCTCTAATTACATATACAAAATAAGGAGACCCCAATTCTACATCAAAAGAACCAAAAAAATTGTTCAACAAAGACCACTTAACTAAGACATAGGCTGCAACATTTCCATCTCAGGCTACCCAGTAGAAACAACACTTTGAGTTTTGAGTCTGTAAGTCTAAAACATTCAACAAAGACCACTTAACTAAGACATAGGCTGCAACATTTGCATCTCAGGCTACCCAGTAGATACAACAATTTGAGATTTAAGTTGTTAAGTCTAAAACATCAAAGCAGATGATTCTAATTCTCCAAGGGACTCCTAGGTTGGAAAATATCAACGCATCAACACAGGACTTTGTGTCACTCTCAGTATAGATATGGAGTCAACATCAAGGTTTAATGCCAAGTTGAGAGCCTAGATTATAGCTTCAACCTCTGCATGGAGAGGAAATGTGGTGCTCACTCTTTTCAAGCAAACAAACAATTCTTCCCCTCTACAATCTCTAGCTACAACTTCAATGGATGAACTCTCAAGGTTGCAAGCAACATTTACGTTGATTTTGATAGGTTCCATATCAAGTTTAGACCAAACTGACTGAGCACGATAGTTTGATGGCCAAATTGGATAGTCCAAGACTTTTCTAAGTTTTGCAACAAAACTGAATACTTTTAACATAATCTCATCCAACTTTGGAGTTATTCCCTCAAATTGCACTTGGTTTCTTAGTTGCCAAGTCACATCACGAATCACTGCACCATAAAAGTAAAAAACTATGCCTTATTATTTGAGTTCAACCCAACTATATCTTGAGGGGAGATTAAGGTTTGGATTTATTAGGAAGAAGAGAGACCCAAACCATCAAACCTTAAACCACAATGGCTGTTAAACTAAATGGTTTTCATCAGGGGGCACAAAACAAATAGATGGATGCTAGTCTCTTCTTCAATAAAATGGGTAGGAAGAACCCCCAATATTCATAAATCTGGCCAAGGATTTAGCAGGGAAACAATTCATTGCTATTCTCCATAGATGCATTTCTAGCCTCTCATGAATCTTGATTTTCTAGATTTGTCCCTGTGATGGATCTTGACTTGTTGGAGGATTCTCACTACGGCAGAGCCAATAGGCTGATTTTATTGAGATTTGTCCATTGCTAGTAGTGGTCCATATCCACGTATCTGCTTGTGACTTTGTGACTGAAAGGAAAGGGTATTTTTCTAAATAGTTTTAAAATTCTGCTTGTTGAATAAGTTTATGCAAGTCCCCCGCTTTATGACTTTGAGTAAGGAGCTGGGATAAGAGAAATTTTTTTTTTTTTATTTTTATTTTATTTTTTTTTCTTTGGAGTGTTTGGTTGAGTGGATTTTAAGAAGAAAAATTGGTGTGCTGGAGTTCACCAAAATGCTATCTTCCCATTTTGGGGGGGAAAAAAAAAAAGAGAGAGAAGAAAAAGAGTAGTTGCTGTCAAAGAATTGAATTATCCCTCATCTCTTTTTTATTTGGTCGTTTGGGTCTTTTTATTATTTATATTTTGAGTTTACTTGGAAGTGATTTTTTTTTATTACTTTTTCTTTTTTAATTTACTGGTTATGATTTTTCATATTTAATAAACTTGGGTAATTGCCTTCTTTATTTTTTTTCTCAACTAGGTTTTTTTTTTTTTTTTAATAAAGATATATGAGTAAATTTATTTAAATACAAATAAGAGAAACTAAGAGGCTGTTTGGATCATCAATTTCCATAACTTATAACTCTATTTTCATAACTCAAAAATAGTGAGACCCATAGTAAGAAGTTTGTTTGGGAGCACTATAACTCTGTTTCTATCACTCAATTCTCTGATTTTTGAGTTATGAAAACTGAAAACAGTTTTCAGTTTCCATAACTCATAACTCAATAGTATTTTCGTAATTAAACCTACAACTTTCAACATTTTAGCTGCAATGTTAGACTGTTTTAATTTTTTTATTTTTTTATTTTTTTTGAAACAATGTTGTTGGCCGCAAAGTTTGACTTTTTCGTTTTTTTTTTTTTTAAAACAAAGTCTTGAGGAGTGCCAATTGGGTGTGTTTGGAAAAATTTTAGTATTTTAAGTGATGAGTGATAAGTGATGAAAATTGAGTAAGAGAAAAAATGATCCGAACATATGATCCGAACATAGCCTAAAATCTCTTTCACTTTACTATCCTCCCAACTAAGTGAAGCTTTAAGATTGGACAGAGCAGAATACGAGAAAATAACAAGAAGCAACGGCAAAATATGAAGGCATCATGACAAGGCCAGTATGTTCTGAATGTCCTAAATTAAATCCGAAAGGCACAATGGCCAAAGATAAATGACTAAAATCTTCCCATAATCCACAAAGATAAGCAAAAAAATTTCCAAAAGCATGCAGCAATTCAAAATTTCAACCAAAAATTATGAATCCTTTATAGTTAGTTCCTAGACTTCTTTCTGGATGACTTGGATGAGGGCTTGGATGGCTCTGCAGCTGCATTCTGTGAGGTTCCTTTGGAGGTACTCACTTGATTTGATTTTGAACTTGAAGAGTTAGAACTCGAACCAGAAGTCCCAGCTTCTTGCTTTTCTCTAACAACTGCACCCTGAGATCCTCTCACCTGAGCTGCTCTCTTATCCTTCCTCTTGGGCCTGTAACTTGACCTCTCTCTCTTGGGGAGCCACCTTTCTGGATCTGGTGGGGGACCTGGGTTAGCAGGGTCAAACCCTTTAGGGTACCTTGGCTTTCTCTTTCTCTTCTTCTTTGATTTGGCTTTACTCTTCCCTTCTTCATAAGCCTCAGTAACCCCAACATGAGAAGCACTACCATCAACGTGTTTTGCCCCAGAAGTTTTCTCTAAGCTATCCACATCCACCCCCCTCAGACCTGGTAAAGGCTTCAGCTGCTTCTCATAGGTTTCTGCCTTGTTAACATCCACACGAGCAACTGTAGTTACCAGTCCAACCAATGCTTCCATGTTTCCATGGCTTTTCACAAGCTCCTCGTATAAATGGGCAGCATCCTCTTCATGGCCATGCCTCAGCTTAAAGGAAGCAGCCTCTTGCATTATGATATTGAGCTTATTGTTCTCAGTCATAGCATTGGACCACCATTTGATTGCAGAGTCAAGCACAGCAGATGCACCGTCAATATCTCCAGCACGCTCCTTAAGAGACACGAGGGTTGCAACAGTGGCGGGCATGTGCTGGATATCAGGTATCTTAGCCAGGGACTCAGCTGCAATTTGGGGATGACCAGCAGCAGCAGCAACCTGTGCCCTAGCTAGGAGAACAACCTTGGACCTATCAGGGAACTTTTCAGCAAAGTGTCCCAGAACTTCTTCAGCTCTCACAGCTTTGTTCTCTCTCACAGAGACAGCAGCTTGAAGCAGTACAGGCATCACACTATCAGCAAACATGTCAGACAGTGCAGCAACAAGTTCTCGAGCCTGTAAAGAATCCAGAACAGATAGAACTGATCAAGAAAATCATCCCACCAACAGTGGCTCACTTTGTCATGATTAAATTGAAATTAGAAAGGATAAAAATAAAGAGTGCAAAACCTGATCCAGCCTATTTGCATGGAGAAGTAAAAGAACTCGATTTGCATATACTGCTTCCCTTTGTTTTGGTGAAAGCTTCAAGTTAAGTCCATGAGCAAGCTGGAAGTTCAGTGAATCTTTCTCTTTCAGGCTATCAAGTTTCCTTAGGCCATCAGAAACATCTTTTGGACCTTTCAATGCAATGAGGTTGTTCACTGCCACTGCCAGTGATGTCTCATCTGCCACATCTCGATTAATAATGTCTGTGTAAGCTTCAATGGCCTCTTGTGTGTGCCCAAGGAGCTGATGAATAAAGCTAATTTGCATCACTTGCTGCCTCCATCACCAAAACAAGAAACAATCGAATATATACATAATGTAATAATTTTACCTGCTGAACATAAGCCAACTGGACAGCTATGGGAGCCAATTCAATCTCTATGTCATCATCAAGCAAGTTGTCTTCCATTAGGGATTCCTGACCAATTCTGAAAACAAGAAGCACATTAGCATCCAGTGGAGATATTACCACTTTTCCTACAGAAGTTTCCCCCTGCTCTGCCCCCAATCCCCCCCTCATTTTTTAAGTACATGCATGTGCTTACAGTTCAGAGCATATCAATTCATTCCACACTTCAATCCCCATTCACTTCATATTAGCATGGATTAACTCCACGGCCACTAACAAATATAATTTAAAAGTGATGATGTTAAAATGCAAAACAGGACTCAGACTTCAAAACAGAACTTACATTAACCAATATGTAAACCCCTTCCCAATCAAGTGATTTCCTTTTGAATTTCAACCTCCCCAAGTACCATTTATAATTACTACCTAAACAGAGAGAGAGAGAGAACCAGTTTAAAGGATGTGCTGGAAATGGCAAATAGAGAGAATTTTTTTTTTTTTTTTTTTTTTTCCTTCTGATAAGCGGCAAATAGAGAAAACTTAACAAAAGGTAAGGCACAGACCTGATTCAAAAGACAGAATACCAGATTCTAAAAGAAGAACCATTCAGGATATATATATATATATATATATATATAAATATATCTATATATATTTTTTAATAGTTTCATTCTGGAATTTTAAAATGTTTAATAAATGTAATTTTCTTGCCCTAACAAATTTCATTATAAGGAACTTCCATTTACAACACCAAATAGATGATTTTTTGCATTGAAGACTGCTTCAGTGGTTATCTAAGATTAGGATTCTAGTCACTTATCAAAAGAGATTAGAGTTCTATCCATAGAGAAAAAAAAAAGATGTTTCTTAGCGTGGTCATGCTCGTATGAAATTTCTCTAAACATACTTACCAGCCAAATTCAAGCAAGCTATAGATTTACCAACTTAGTGTGCATTTGGGTTAGAATTAAAAATTAAAATTATCACTATTCAGCTTTTTTTTGCTCCTATGCATGGGCCCCACTGCATTTTTTGACACTATTCATAGGCTCTACTATACTATTTTAACTAACTTTTACCTTTATTTACAGTACTTTCAGCAATAATTTTTCAAAATAAGTGGTATTCAAACACACCCTTAAGCTTGACAAATAATGCAGTACACACAATAAAAAGCATCAAAAAATAATATTTGACTCAAGTCTAGAATCACAACATTATTCAATACCGTTGAAATCAACTTGCTTATCATAACCAATGGCAATGTTTGCAACCAACATAGTACATTACCTTCGTGCTGACAGCAAGAGTTGTTCTGCATCTGCATGCTTGTTCCTTTCAATCAAAGAACAAGCGGTGTTGTATGCCAACTCAAAATTGCTAGTTGCTTTGACCCTAAGTGCATCCAACATTCCTTGTACTTCGGAAGCTCTCCCAGAGGAAACCAAACCAGCAACAGAGTTTATTTCTAAGGAGTCAATCTTGGATTTTTGAAGCTTCTGATAGATATCCACGCAAGCATCCATTTTTCCAAGACGATACAGAATCTGTGACTCTAACAACATGGTTGCGGAATTTGTCTCTTGGGTTTTCAAGGACTCAAATGCTTCATCTAGTTTGTTTTGTCTGTATAAGCAGTATGCCTATTTAGACATAGCAAAAGCAAAAATAAGAACATCAACAATGCATAATGTATACAGCCAAATGTACAATTGAAACCCTCAGAAAGGTTTGATGAAGAAAATCTAAGCTATATATATATATATATAAAATAATGCATATGGGCCATTTTCAGTTGATTAAGCTCATATATGGATCACATACTTAAAAACGTGCAAATTGGATGCACCATCTGACATTAATTTCAAATAGTAGACCAATCCAAATCTAGAGAAGGAGACCGATTCAACTAGTGTTTAACATACGACCAAGGAGGCAAAAAAACCTTGAATTCAGCCTTTGCTCACGGATAAAAGAAGGCTAAAATGCAAAACTCACCCTCTAAGTTTCACTTTTTTTCATTTCAGTCCTCTAAGTTTGGGTTTTGTCATTTCAGGCCTCTAAGTTTTATTCATTCCCAATTGAGTCCTCTGTTAGTATTCAATTAGTTGCTGCCGTCCACTAACCAGGTTAACAAGGCTCAAATTCAAATCACTCCTTTTCTTTAATTTTTTCCTTGTCTGCAGGTCCAGTTTGCACTTTGGAATGTAATAGATTTTTAGATTACCTTTTATTTGCAAAGTTTAGAATTTCCTTGGAAAACCTTCTAAGATTTGAAATAGAATTTGCTGTTTTATGGGTTTTATGGGACAGGAAATCGTTGCCCAACTGTACCAAGTTTGATGTCTCAACTTTGTTGCTCTATATCTATGTTTGTTTATTGAGTTTTATGGGACAAGGAAATCGTTGAGAGATTCTTCATGCATGATTTATGGGAGCATTTTGGTTTGGCCATATGCGTCTGTTTCAGAATTCAGAGTGCCAAAGAAGCAAAACTGTTCAAAACCCATAGAATTTCTCAGATATCATTGGGGGTGAGGATTATTTTTGTTATTCAGTGGGTTAGGGAATGGCGTCGCTTCCTTGAGTAATTTAGTTTCTGTATTTTTTTTTTAATTTACGTTTTCCAGTTTTTTTGAAATAAAGAAATAATAATTAAAAAATCCAAAACAACATTGTTTTTGTAAGTGGATGGCAGAAACTAACGGAACACTAACAGAAGACTCAATTGAAAATAAATGAAACTTAGAAGACTAAAATGACAAAACCCAAACTTAGAGGACTAAAATGAAGAAAAATGAAACTTAGAGAGTGAGTTTTGCATTTTGGCCAAAAAAAAAAAAAAACCCAAGTGCAAGAGTATTTGATATCACCTATCAATAAGCACCAAAATTGGCAAATTTTGTTCATTCTTTTCCGGTTAATTACTCCCTAATTCTTTAATAAGATCATTAAGAAACAAGTGTCCACAAAACAAAAAGGCACATCACAAAATGTGCTCTAATACAAGAACTCTAGATAAGAGTCCTTTGGATGTGCCTCTAGCCAATAAAAACTACGAGCAGCTAACCCCACACGCCATAACCAGTTTCTAGGTAAATTAATAGGCATATCGAAAGGTGTGCTCTAACACAAGAACTCTAAAGAAGAGCCATTTGGACGTGCATCTAGTAGGTATGAGCAGCTGACCCCACAAGCCACAACCATTTTCCAGGTAAATTAATAGGCATATCACAACGCGTGCACTAACACTAGAACACTAAATAAGAGCTCTTTGCATGCATCTCTAGCCGATAAAATCTACAAGCAGTTGACCCCACATGCTAGAACCAGTTTCCAAGTAATCCCAGGCGACTATCGCAAGAACGTTAGTATTTTTTTCTTTATAAACTTTATAAAAACGCTTAATTTGAAGGCAATGCCTGGTGATTAAATATCTCTAAAGCATTTTGATAAGAAAATTCACCTATCAAAGTATGTAAATGCAATGTACTTCGAATTCAAGCAGAGAAAGAAAGTGGCGCAAAATTAAATTTAAGATAATTTCATAATAACGGTATAAATGCTTGAAATTACGTACCTTAAAGAACGTGAAATCGATCGGGACCTTCTTTGTGGATTGAATCATCGAGAGAGCATCGTCGATCCTATCGGCCTTGATCAAAGCCACAACCTTGCATCGAATCGCGTCCTCATCACCTGGTGCGACTCTTAGAACTGCAAAAAAAAAAAAAACAAAAAATTCAAAAATTGAAATTTAGGAATAAATAAATAAAATTGAGGAATTCGGAGAAGGTGATGAAACCGAGAAATGGACCTTGATCTGAGACTTTGGCGGCTTGTTCGAAATCGGATCTTTGGATGTGTTTGCTAAGCGAAGCGAAGAGATCTTCAATGGGAGGAGAAGGCTGTGACGGCGAATGAGAGGGTTTTGGTTTGTCTTTGGGCTTCGGAGCCATTGATTTTCCCCCGACTTGAGAGCTTTGATTGTGATTTTCTCGGTTACCAAACAGATGTTAGGAAAAATAATAAATAAAATGAGTGAGAATTGGATTGAGACGAAGGTTTTGGAGTGAGGATAGAGATAGGTAGAGATGGCTGCTGGGGTTTACGATTTCTTCTCGTTTTCGCAGTTTTCCACTCTTTTTCCGTTTTTTTTTTTTCACTTTTTGCCTTTCTCGGGAAAATGGTAAGCGGGTCGGGACATAACCGGTTGTAACGAAGATCCGGGTTAAGCTGGGCCCATCGTTTTGTGAGCTTTGAGTGATGGGTTTAAAGTTTTTGAGCCCTTGTGAGAAGTTAGGTATAAAGGGACCATGGTCCTCTCACCCTCTTTTGCTCCTAATGAATGAATTTTTTTTTTTTTTTTTGCTTTTAGTCAGACTAATGAATGAATTTACACAAGGAAAAGAGAAAAAAAGTGTTAATACTTAATTCTACTGCAATTTTTGTATGTAAGTTCTACATAATAAAATTTATGGTATTGGGTTCATCAAAAAAATTTATGGTATTGGTATCCCTAGGATCATTTAAAAACAAAAAACAAAAATTAATATAAATTTTACTACAAAACCTTTCAAATTTATATGGTAATATGATTGGTATCTCTTAAATGCTACTATAAAATGAATATTTTGAATTATTTCTTTGTGATCAGTGATATAGGGGGTCCAAGGACCAAGGAATAACTTGCATAGTCTAAGTCCGAAAAGGATTTCACTCGCCCGAGGATGGAAATAGAATCAGGGTAGTTTAGTGTCTTGTGAAGGCCCAGGGAGAGGAGAAAGGATAGTGACGAGAATAAGGATGGTGGGAGGAAGTTTCCTGGGGGGTTATACCTTTCACCTTCGCATTCTATACCCTACACCAACCTTATTAGTTGCATTAATGTAGAAATGATCCTTAAACAATAACTCCACAGCTAGTAACCATTTTTACCAACTTCAGCAGAGTTCTGATGGGACAAGTATCCTGGGAAATGCCCCTTGACATATAAGTGAAGTGCTGGGATGCCTTGGAATGGGATATAAAAGGAAAGGAACCCTTTAGAGGAAAGGGGATGAATCCTGAAAAAACCACTAGAATATGAAAAAGAACTAAGAATAATACAAAGTAACTAATCCTCGGACTTTCCTGAGGTAGTCTTTATTCTCAAGCGTTATTTCATTCAAAATAATCTATTACTCAAGCACTACTGTTTTATGCTTGGGCTTAACTTGGAATTACTTTTGGACTTGATTCTCACTCTCTTTATAAATTCTATTGTTTGGGCTTGAATAAAAGGATAAGGTACCATTGGTCTAAAGTGGGTTTGGACCTATATTTTTGAGCACTTACAGGTGACATGTTAATTTGTAAGTCTTATATTATAAGTTTTGCCATATCCCTAGCATTATTCTAAAAAGTTAAAAGTATATTTTTAGTCATTCTTTGAATTCATGTGATGTCAATCAATTCTAATTATTTAAATTGATGAAATAATTTGTTGTCAAATAAAAAATTTTCATTTTTTTCATTGGAAAACTTTATGTGAATATAGTTTTTAGCATTTTTCTATATTTGATTGTATCATATATAAAAGAAAAATAGAGTTAAAGGAAAACTATCTCTTAACTTCCCTAATATAGTTTGGGTGAGATAGAGTTGTTTTCCGCTAAATTTTTTTGAAAAACAATTTTATCTCACGCGAAGCTAAATAAGAAAAACAATACTATCTATTAAGGACATATTTGATGTAATTGACTAATTCTTTAACAAAACGCAATTTACTTGTAATTAGGTAGATCTAGGATGGTTTAAGATTTCAAGAAACATATCGTTCAAGTCAAGTGTTAAAGCCATGCAAATCTGTCTAAAAAACAAGTGAAGAAATGCTATTCATTGGAACTCGACAGATGTCTCAACAAAAGCCTATCTATCGGGATTTAATGTTGAAGCTCGATAGAAGCTCCACAGAAGTTGTATTTGTCGAGAATTACAAAACCAGACTTTTCAGATCTGATTACACGCATTTTTTTGAGTATTTGTGTAGGGTTTTTTTTCTCACAATCCTAGACATATATAAAGCTTATTTTAAAGGTCGTCGCATCATGCACAAGTGATGGAAGGGTATTGAAAAATAATACATGCATATTGTGATCGGAGACAAAAATTGTCTTAGTTCATCATTCTCATTGTAGAAACTACTGCGTCTTTGTGTTAAAAGTTTTGTGACCAATAAGCTTTTTGATCTTCATGTTGATAAACTGAAGAACTTTGCTGCCAACATCTTCTTCAAGTTGGTTTATTAGTCACGTACTGAGATTTATGCATTGAACGGAGTGCTTGCCACTACAATACAAGTCCAATTGGGTATTGGGGTAAGGGTTTGACAGTAAGTTGATATTAGGTACTAAAATTCATTTTACTTGTAACCATTTGTGATTGATAATAGTGGATTTTTGAGAGTAGTTAGGGCTGTTTAGGACCCGCTCGACCCACCGGAACCGCTTGACCTACCACCGCCCGAATTGAAAGCCAACCGACCTAAGCATCACCGTGGTCGGTGACGGTTTTGTCCAGGGAAACCCGACCCTCATTGGTTCGAGTTTTGGTTTCACTTCTCTCAACCCACTAGAGCCCGACTCGACTGATGAATAGGTAGATTTGTTTGATTTTCCTTCTTTTCTCTCTCAAATCAGCCAAGTTTTAGTGGAGATCTTCCTTTCTATGCCCAGATCCGATGGAGATCTCGAGTTCTTCACCTAGATCCGGTGAAGATCTTAAGATCTCCATCCATATTGAGTGGAGATCTTGAGTTTTTCACCTAGATCTGGTGTAGATCTCGCAATTTCCACCCAGATCGAGCAGAGATATTGAATTCTTCGTCCAGATCTGGTGGTGATCTCGTGATCTCGGTGATTTTTATTGCAAATGAAGTATTTTTGTAAATTCCAACAAAGTTTTTGTAGATATCGGCAAAGTCTTCGAAGATTCCAGCGACGTTTTGTAGGATCTAGCGACACTCTTCACCGACCGAACCGACCCGAGCATCACCAAAACCGAAAACCGACTAGACTGATTGATGCCGACGATCGGTTTCGGGTCCCTCCACCTTCCACCTAACGCAGGCGAGTCGGGTCTGGGTTGGGTCCAAAACCGACCCGGCTCGACCCATTAGCAGCCCTAGGAGTAGTGACCTTAAATTCACCCAGTGGGGTTTTGCTTCGGAGGTTTTTGCCATTCGTAAACAAATCACCATGTCAAATTTATTTTTTATAACATTTAGTTTAATTGGTGATTTGTTTGTGCTACCACGCTATTGCATATTAAATTGACTTAATTAATTAATTTAGATAATTAATTTACCAAATGGGTTAACACATTTTTGGTCTATCACTATCTCATGTAAAGCCTTTTTATTTAGATAATTATAATATATTGTTAACTTTACAACTCGAACTCTTTTCGCCTAAACCCTTAAACACTTTGTGCATGAGGAGGTACCAATTAAGGGAAGTCAAGAGATAGTTTCCAACTCATTTTATGGTTGCTACTAAATATAGGAAAATAAGATAGTTTTTAAAGAATGCTTTTTGAAAAATGATTCATTTTCCATAAAAAAATGTTAATGTTGAAATAATTAGAGCTTAAATTGTGTGCAATAATAATCATGAAATATATATTATATGTTTAAATCCTATTTGTGGGGAAGTGGACCTAAATTTGCCTTAAGGACTTTAGCTCGAAGGGGAAACTTGTGAAGTAGGCCCGACTTGGGGTCTAATAAAAGATAAAAGGGACTTCTGTTTGGAAGAAACCATTTGTGTCCATTGCCGAGGTAATCCGTGAAACCCATCTTTCCTGAGGACTATTTAAGCCCACTGCCGAGGTAATCCATTAAACCTCTTTTTCTCGAGGAAAAGTAGACTAGTTGAGAAGTGACATTTCTCTTAAGCTGAGGACGCCCTTTACTTACCTTTTTCCTGAGGAACACAATGAAGTAAACGCAGAGCTCAATTTAACAATTACCTTCACATTAATAAGCTCCTCCTACCTAATGTTAGTTATATTAAATACTGAATGACTAGCCTGAATAGTAGAAACACCCCCCAAAAGTCCTTCTTCATGATCAAGAAATAGCAGGATAAAGAGCTGATGAGACAAGCTTCCCACTAAATCCACAACTAAGAGTTGGACAACTTGAAAAGGAAGGGAGATGACTATAAAAGGAAGATGAGAGCAACAGAAAGGGAGATCTAGAAAAAAAAAAGACCTAAGGAAGAATAAAAGGGAGAAAGCTAGGAATTCTTCACTTGTGTTAAACCCTTAGCCTCTTTGTACCTCGAGAATACATTTTTCATATATAAATATTTGATTCAATTGCTTTTTCTCTTCAACTATCTTACTAATCTTCCCACTGTGGATTT